>JAVIAB010000047.1:67889744-68072244 GCA_032433765.1 Megaustenia siamemsis | reverse complement strand
GCAAAGAGAGAAAATTCCAGACAGCTTAAGAGAATGGCTTGGCAGAAGATCAAAAACAGAAATGATAAAGAACGGTCGAGATCGAAAGCTGTGGAGAGACATGATCACCTACGCCAGTAGGCCCGGTACTTGATGATGCGATGAATTGTTCTTATTTAACATCCATCTCTTCCTCTATTTTTGTGTTACTTCAAAACTCTGCCCCGCTGTTATTTCCCTCATTACATGGTCCCACTTATTTCCCTCATTACATGGCCCCACTTATTTCCTTCATTACATGGCCCCACTTATTTCCCTCAATACACTGCCCCACTGTTTATTCCCTCATTACATGGCACCACTTATTTCCCTCAATACACTGCCCCACTGTTCATTCCTTCATTACATGGCCCCACTTATTTCCCTCAATACACTGCCCCACTGTTATTTCCCTCATTACATGGCCCCACTTATTTCCCCCAATACACTGCCCCACTGTTCATTCCCTCATTACATGGCCCCACTTATTTCCCTCAATACACTGCCCCACTGTTCATTCCCTCATTACATGGCCCACTTATTTCCCTCAATACACTGCCCCACTGTTATTTCCCTCATTACATGGCCCCACTTATTTCCCTCAATACACTGCCCCACTGTTCATTCCCTCATTACACTGCCCCACTGTTATTTCCCTCATTACATGGCCCCAATTATTTCCCTCATTACAAGGCCCCATTTATTTCCCTCAATACACTGCCCCACTGTTCATTTCCTCATTACATGACCCCACTTATTTCCCTCAATACACTGCCCCACTGTTATTTCCCTCATTACATGGCCTCACTTATTTCCCTCAATACACTGCCCCACTGTTATTTCCCTCATTACATGGCCCCACTTATTTCCTCAATACACTGCCCCACTGTTATTTCCCTCATTACATGGCCCCACTTATTTCCCTCAATACACTGCCCCACTGTTATTTCCCTCATTACATGGCCCCACTTATTTCCCTCAATACACTGCCCTACTGTTATTTCCCTCATTACATGGCCTCACTTATTTCCTCAATACACTGCCGCACTGTTCATTCCCTCGTTACACTGCCCCACTGTTCTTTCCCTCATTACACTGCCCCACTGTTCTTCCCTCAATACACTGCCCCACTGTTATTTCCCTCATTACACGGCCCCACTTATTTCCCCCAATAAACTGCCCCACTATTCTTTCCCTCATTACACTGCCCCACTGTTCTTTCCCTCATTACACTGCCCCACTGTTCTTTCCCTCAATACACTGCCCCACTGTTATTTCCCTCATTACACGGCCCCACTTATTTCCCCCAATAAACTGCCCCACTATTCTTTCCCTCATTACACTGCCCCACTGTTCTTTCCCTCATTACACTGCCCCACTGTTCTTTCCCTCATTACACTGCCCCACTATTCTTTCCCTCATTACACTGCCCCACTGTTCTTTCCATCATTACACTGCCCCACTGTTCTTTCCCTCAATACACTGCCCCACTGTTATTTCCCTCATTACACGGCCCCACTTATTTCCTCAATACACTGCCCCACTGTTCATTCCCTCATTACACTGCCCCACTGTTCTTTCCCTCAATACACTTCCCCACTGTTCTTTCCCTCATTACACTGCCACACTGTTCTTTCCCTCATTACACTGCCCCAATGATTCCTTATTTTCTCGCTTAATTGCTTCTTCGTTCCACTTTTCAATATTTGCCAATTCATGCGTTTCATATACCTTCCTTCCTCTAAACCAGGAATCTTCTTCCACTATTCATTATTCCACTCTGCTCAAATGTATTTTTTTCTGTCCTCCTACTATAGTTTTCCTTTCTGCTCAAATATTTACTATGCTCTCATGCCGTACCTTTCCTCTGTTTTATTATTCCTCTATTTTTTTTTACTCCTCTGTTTTATTATTCCTTTATTTTTTTACTTCTCTGTTTTATTATTCCTCTAATTTGTTATTCCTATGTTTTATTATTCCTCTATTTCTTTATTCCTCTGTTTTATTATTCCTCTATTTTTTTATATTCCTCTATTTTATTATCCCTCATTTTTTTTATTCTCTGTTTTATTATTCCTATTTTCCTCTAGTTCCTCTCTTTACTATTGCACACATCGCCGCTGCAACACCGAGGCTGACACTGACAACATCCTTAAGAAAAAGACTGCATGTCGATCTTTTTGTCGACATGAGTGACAGAAGGTCCACCCCTGGGTCAGCGTGAACCAACTTCCTTAGTGTCAATGATGACTGTGGCAGCCCTGGCTAGGTGAAGGTCAGACAAACGGGAAAAATGTGAGACTAATTATGAGGATGTTTCAGATTGGTAATCCTACTTCTGTTCTTCTTGTGTCGCGTCAGATCCTTCATTCAAGAGCCATGCTACATGGGCGTTGACGGGAAAGATATTAGAACCGGTTCAGATCTCATTCCTCATATCTTTCTTTCTGTTGTCATCTACTATTGCATTGATGCGTCGCAGCATAATGTCTGTAGAAATTGTATTGCTTATTCTCTTAGTCACCTACCTTTTAAGATGTTTTTTTCCCTGGGCGTATGTGGAAGCTGTTAGAATTGAAATGTTTCTGTTCTTGCGTTTATGTCTTTTATTCCGACTATTCATCTCTTCCTTGCTAGAAGTGCTGTTCGTCTTGATTTTTTAAGACAGAAAGCTTTTGCTGTTGTTTGGTCTGGTTTACTTCTTTCTAAGTGTCCGAATAATTGTATGTGTTGCTTGTATACATAACCCAGACACGGCTTAATTCCGATCTGTTTTATGATTTTCACATTGGGTGTTCAACCTATCTTTGTTTTCTTCCTCAAGCACCTACTTTTGTAGATTGTGATCTTCTGTATAAATTCCCATATACTAATCGTAATAAAAGATGTTATTCTGTTGTGAAATTCAGTGGCTGCTGATTCAGATTTAAGAGGATTAACATCACAGACTGATGGGTAGATAGATGACCGTGAAGATACTTCTAGCGGATATTGAAGAGCGTGTCCGTAGTTATAGCAGATTGCATCATTTGGGCGATGATTCAAACATTTAATATAAAAGTGTGAAGACTGACGAATCAAATTTACAACGTTTATTGTAAACGCGTCAAAGAGATCTCAGGTTAAAAATAGTGCGACCGGACTATATGAACACTATACATTGCTGTACCAGAAAGTGTTACAGTGACTTACACGCCCTGTAGTAACGACTTTCTTTGACTCGCGAAATCACTCTCCACATGCCAAAGAAATCTCCACCAGCATTATCATCATGTGCCTTACCGGTTGGCGTAGGTGATCATGCTCCTCCACAATCTTCTATCTACAGTGCATCGTATCAGTTCTGTTGTTGACTGTTTTCCATGCCATGACACCAAGCTATCCAGTATTTTCTCTCTTTGTCGCTCGCGATCTCTCTTTCCTTTTATTTTGCCTGTTGTAACCAAGTATTCCAACTTTCCTCTTCTCATGATGTGCCCCAAAAATGTTGATTGCTTCTTTCTGATGTTTTTTAAGAGCTCCCTTTTTGTGTTGGCCTCTTTGAGAACTTCCTCATTGGTCTTTTTAGCTGTCCAGGGAACTTTCAACATTCTTCTGAGAAATTCCATCTCTGTGTCCTCCAATCGTCTTTTCATTTGTTTGTCTACTGTCCATGATTCGCTTCCATAGGTCAGAATTGGTTCTATATAGCACCGATGAACTCTCTTTCTCATTTTTATTGACATAGATTTAAAGATAGAGATCCCAAATAATTATTTCAGTATTTTGAAAGATAATTTATCTTAACCAAAAAAAAAAAAACCAGATTCATTTGACATCCGGTATAAGAACACCACATTTAATTTATTTTTGATTATATTTTTTATTGTTCCTATTTTACTGCTGTCTCACTGTAGTCTACCCATATTCCAAGAAGTTTTTTTCATCAGGTTTTAATTGATTTTGATTCAGATCTGGTACACTTTACCTCTTGAACATATTCCTAAATACCCTTCGAAGTGGACTCGTGTCTACGCCACTGCCGTGCAGCACTGGTTTTAAGTAGGCTAATTGAACCCTTGCACCCAGAGACAAGTCTGTCACCTCGAAAGATCTAATATCCGTCCCTTGAAACACTCATAGGGGTCGTCTGTCGTCTTTTGCTGCTTGTTTTGTTTCCTTGTTTGCTCCCATCCATTCAAGCTATTCTTGTCTTTTCTGTCATTTCTCACCCTGCAGCTTCAGACAAACTCTAGCGAAGTGATCACTTCTAAGAAACGCCCGATTAATGAATCTCAAATGTTTGTACACGCATTTGCACTTTTTAATTCTTAATTGTGCTCTTGAAGCCGCCCCACAAAGGACGATTGTAGAATTTCACACGTGTCAGGGATTAAGAGAAACCTGCAGATGGTGCACAGGTCGGTTACTGTTGCAGCTGGTGTTTTTATGTACTACAGAAAATGACATAGAAGAATCTCACACGATACTTTAAATTAGACAATTAGACAAAAACGAAATAAATAACTATTTTTTCTTCTTCGTCCCAGCCTTTAATGGGTACCGGATTTTTTTTTCTGGGAAAGTAAAGCGGCACGGGCGTAATACCGACCACATTACCCAAAAATCATGTGCCGAGGGTCTGTAAAATGTATGGTCATTAACACCATATTCCCTATACGCCACTTGGCGTGACGGGGGTACTTTACTTTACTTTCTTCTTCGTCACAACGTTTCAATAATGTTTCTGTTTCTACTATTGTTTTATCTAAAATGAGTTTTTTCTTAGGTTGTTTATAAAAAATGAGTTTTTTCTTCAGTTGTTTATAAAAAATGAGTTTTTTTCTTCAGTTGTTTATAAAAATGAGTTTTTTCTTCAGTTGTTTATAAAAAAATGAGTTGTTTCTTCAGTTGTTTATAATGAGTTGTTTGTTCAGTTGTTTATAAAAAATGAGTTGTTTCTTCAGTTGTTTATAAAAAATGAGTTGTTTCTTCAGTTGTTTATAAAGAATGAGTTGTTTGTTCAGATAAGGTGAACAGTTTAGGTTTAGACACGGTAGGGTAAAAAAGTATTTGTTTGGGTGAGGATGACATAAAAAAAAATAATAACTCTGCCCTGAACACCTCGCGACGACAGCACTGAATATACGACCTTCATTTTCCAGTACAACAATTTCTCCTCCGGACAACACCAAAAATTGAAACAATAATCTAATGATAATTTTTAGCTTAAAAGACCGCTTTTTATCACTCAGCTGACGATATCTCATCCTTTGACTTCCCAGGTGATAACATTCCAGTTGTTAATTCCATAAATTTTCTAATATCATTTTTTTTTCTGCTGCTTTCCATTGTCCTTTAATTCTTCTATATTTTTCAGATGGAATGATATGTGTCATCCCTCTCCGGCTTAAGTAGAAGGCGAATGAAAGTTCAATATTTCCTTAAGATGTTGGTAATAAGCAAGCTTTGTGTCTTGTTTTTTTCCCCACATGCTTTTGTATTCAAGTTTATTTTTGCCATTTCCTATTCAATGCGTGCTTTCATGAAGTAAAAGAGAAGTAGCTGTACAAGTCATAGGGATAAATGAATCCCAGCCTAAAACGTCCAGTATACCACAGCCTAAAACATCTAGTATACCACAGCCTAAAACATCCAATATACCACAGCCTAAAACATCCAGTATACCATAGCCTAAAACGTCCAGTACACCATAGCCTAAAACATCTAGTATACCACCTCCTAAAACATCTAGTAAACCACAGCCTAACTCATCCAGTATACAACCGCCTAAAACATCCAGTATATAACCGCCTGAAACATCTAGTATACCTCAGCCTAAAACATCCAGTATACCACCGCCTAAAACATCCAGTATACCACAGTCTAAAACGTCCAGTATACCACCGCCTAAAACATCTAGTATACCACAGCCTAAAACATCCAGTATACCACAGCATAAAACGTCCAGTATACCACCGCCTAAAACATATAGTATACCACAGCCTAAAACATCCAGTATACCACAGCCTAAAACATCCAGTATACCACCGCCTAAAACATCTAGTATACCACAGCCTAAAACATTTAGTATACCACAGACTAGAACATCTAGTATACCACAGCCTAAAACATCCAGTATACCACCGCCTAAAACGTCTAATATACCACAGCCTAAAACATCCAATATACCACAGCCTTAAACATTTAGTATACCACAACCTAAAACATCCAGTATACCACCGCCTAAAACATCCAGTATACCACAGCCTAAAACATCTAGTATACCAAAGCCTAAAACATCCAGTATACCACAGCCTTAAACATCCAGTATACAACTTTAACACTGATTTTTATCTTCAAAAAAAGATTACCAGAACACTGTTCCAAACAACCTAGACAAGACAATTATAATATAACAGCTCTCAAACTCTGGTAACTGGCAAAATACAGGGAAAGAGAGATCGCGGACGACAAAAAGAGAAAATACTAAATAACATGGTGTCATGATGTGGTGGAAAACAGCCAACAATAGAATTGATGCGCTGCACGGTGGATAGAAGATTGTGGAAGGACATGAACGACTACGCCAACCGGTATGGCACACGATGATGATGAAACTCTAGTATTTGTCGAATGGATGTTATATTTATCAAAATGATATTATATTGTACAGTTTTATTCACAGGTATGTATTGTAATTATTAAATTATGGTTGCAAAGAGAAAGTTGAAATGGGTACCGGATTTTTCTGGGAAAGTAAAGCGGCACGGGTATAATACCGACCACATTACCCCAAAAATCATGTTCTGAAGGTCTGTAAACTTTACGGTTACTAACACCATATTCCTTATACGCCACTTGGCGTGACGGGGGCTCTTTTCTTTACTTTTTTTACAAACAAAAAAGTGAGTCCTAGAAGTTTAACTGAGCGCGTTTTTCAGAATTTCTGCTGAAAGGAAGACTTTAATATATAAATATAGAATCAACATTCAATTGTCTCTTTTTATTCGTCCGCACTGTTTGAGAGGAGGATCCTCTCATGTTGTCAATCGATGACCTGTTGTCATCGGCGTGTCTTGAGTATATATACATATAATAGCTGAGGCCAAAATAGCATTTCAGAAAATGAAAAATATCTTATGCAACAAATCTAAGTCAATAGAAATGAGAGAGAGAGTTCATCGGTGATATAATTCTGACCTATGCCAGCGAATCGTGGACAGTAGACAAACAAGGGAAAAGACGTTTAGAGGCCATAGAGATGGGATTTCTCAAAAGAATGTTGAAAGTTCTCTGGACAGCTAAAAAGACCAACGAGGAAATTCTAAAGGAGGTCATCACAAAAAGGGAGCTCAGGAGAAACATCAGAAAGAAACAATCAACATTTTTCGGGCACACCATGTGAAGATGAAAGTTGGAATACTTTGTTACAACTGACAAAATGCAGGGAAAGAGATATTGCTGGTGGCAAAGAGAGAAAATACTTGATAGCTTGGTATCATGACATAAAAAACAGTCAACATCAGAATTACTACGGTGCACGGTGGATATAAAGTTGTAGAAGGACATACTCGCCTCTCTGTCAACGGGTTTGACACATGGTGATATATATATATATATATATATATATATATATATATATATATATATATACAGTAAAGTCTCGATTATGCGGTACTCAATAATCCGGAATTCTCAATTTAACTGACTTTTTTTTTTTAATTATTATAGGGAGAAAGCTTGAATCATGTTTTGTTCAGTTAAATTAAATGCCTTTATCCGGAAATCGAAAACGCTACAACACGGTTTGTGCGCTGCGCTTACTTCTACAGGCTCTATCATTACACAATATTGCGTTTACAATAGTGTATTTACAGTAATATACTTCAAATAGGAGCGAACATATTTTATTCAATCCAGACATTGTGTCTCCAAATATTCCAAGTAAAAGCGACAGACAGTCTATATCTTCACTTTTTCCCCCGACTAAATGTTTTTGTCGGGAAATCTTAGTCGTGCCAAAAACACTTATCTACATGATTTTACAAATTTGCTTAATTTTCTCATAGCCTGCTTTAGATCTAAAGTTGGTCATGAATTTGTCAAAAATATGGCGTTTGACAGTCTGACCGAACATTAGAAGCAGACGTATTGTTTGTGAAAATTGAAGAGCCCATAACTTTGATGATTATAAATCAAAGGTTGAGCAGCCGGCGTGCAGTGACATAGAGATGGTGAGAAGAGAGGGGGAGGGGTTCAAAATTACCGACTGGAAATTCAAAAAGAGTAAGATACAGAGTTTGACGTTAGTTTGTCTCAGACATTTGTGCAAGCTGAAATTCGTTCCATCAGTATAAATTATACATGATATGCTATAAACGCATGTGTGCATACTTTTTAACGGAATACATTTTTGTGTTAAATAATGGCCTCTGCGAGTGCAAACCACACCTCAATTTCCCGCAAAGGTAAACGCAAGCGAACTGTATTGACACTGAACCAAAAGATTGAAATCGCTAGTAGACTTGAAAAAGGCGTTAATCGCAACGTTTTGATGACTGAATTTGGCATAGCCTCTTCAACATTATATGACATACGAAATCAAAAAGATGAGTTGTTTAAGTTTGCGTCGGAGTCTGAAAGCAGCAACAATATACACCAGAGACGAAGTATGAAACGGCCAAAATTTGAAAAACTCGACGACGTCCTTTATGTGTGGTTTTTAGAAAGAAGAAGAAAAGGAATGCCAATATCAGGACCCATGTTGATAGAGAAAGCTAGTGAATGTCACACGAATTTAAATATTTCTGAGCATTGCAATTTTTCAATCATGTTTTTTCATAAATTTTGAGTTTTGTTTTCTTACTCTCGATTATCCAGAAAAATTCAATTATCCAGAATGGGTTCTTCCCCGAGCATTCCGGATAATCGAGACTTTACTGTATATATATATGTATATATATACTTTTTTGTAGTACACACTTCTATAGTTAAATTTCAACTACAATATTCTAGATCTCTATATGCAAATACAATATTCTAGAGTTATATATATATACACACAAGTACAACATTCATGATTTATAGATTCAAGTGCAACACCCGAGAGCTATATACGAATATTCAACGATTGACATCCAACCACGTTTTCAACAACAAACTCCTTCATACTCATCCTAATGAGTTCATTATTAAAAAGTTTCAGTGCGCCGGAACGGTTAGACAAGTACCAAGTCATGACAAGTAGCAACGTTACACTCAACACTAAAAAGTCTCCAGTGGAGCAGAAGTAAACATATTAACATTTCCCCAGCGAAACGGTGTACGATTAACGATGTTTCCCGCAGGGAAAGTAACTCGACCATGGCGAGTTTCAAGTACTTTGTGAATTATTTATCTTTGACGTATGAGTACTAACGTTCAACCTCCGATGTATGCAACGCGTACGAGCATTGAGAGTTCGTTCATATTGCACGTACGGTGAGTGTGTGACTTTTGTGAGTCATTTGTCATTTTTAGCACTTGAGATGGACATAGTAACATTATCGTCATCATCTAGTACCATGCCTGCTGGCGAAAGTGATCATGTCTCTTCACAAATTTATATCTTTATATTTATTTATCATTTTTGATGTTAACTTCCAATCAAAACCTACTGGTGTCTTTTTTCACTGTTTACCCTATCTCTTCCTCTTTTTGTTTACCTAATCTCTTCTCTCTTTGTTTGCCCTATCTCTTTATCTCTTTGTTTACCCTATTTTTTTCTCTCTCTGTTTCACCTATCTTTTCCTCTACCTGTTTCCTCTATTTTTTCCTCTACATATTTCCTCTATTTTTTTCCTCTAATTGTTTCCCCTATCTCTTCCTCTACTTATTTCCGGTATCTTTTCCTCTACTTGTTTCCCCTATCTCTTCCTCTTATTGTTCCCCCCATCTCTTCCTCTACTTGTTTCCCCTATCTCTTCCTCTACTTGTTTCCCCTATCTCTTCCTCTACTTGTTTCTGGTATCTCTTCCTCTACTTGTTTCCCATTTCTTTTCCTCTATTTGTTTCCCTTATCTCTTCCTCTATTTGTTTCCCCTATCTCTTCCTCTATCTGTATCCCCTATCTCTTCCTCTTATTGTTTTCCCTACCTCTTCCTCTACTTGTTTCCCCTATCTCTTCATCTACTTGTTTCCCCTATCTCTTTCTCTAATTGTTACCCATTTCTTTTCCTCTATTTGTTTCCCCATCTCTTCCTCTACTTGTTACCCCTATCTCTTCCTCAGTACTTGTTTCCATTATCTCTTCCTCTACTTGTTACCCATTTCTTTTCCTCTATTTGTTTCCCCTATCTCTTCCTCTACTTGTTTCCCCTATCTCTTTCTCTACTTGTTTCCCATATCTCTTCCTCTACTTGTTACCCCTATCTTTTCCTCTACTTGTTTCACCCTTCTCTTCCTCTACTTGTTTCCCATATCTCTTCCTCTACCTGTTTCCCCTATGTCTTCCTCTACTTGTTTCCCCTATCTTTTCCTCTACATGTTTCCCCTATCTCTTCCTCTATTTGTTTCCCATATGTCTTCCGCTACTTGTTTCCACTATCTCTTCCTCTACTTGTTTCCTCTATCTTTTCCTCCACCTGTTTCCCCTATTTCTTTCTCTCTCTGTTTACCCTATCTCTTCCTTTAATAGTTTCCTCTATCTCTTCCTCTCTCTGTTTCTCCTATCTCATCCTCTCTCTGTTTACCCTATCTCTTCCTCTCTCTGTTTACCCAATCTCTTCCTCTCTCTGTTTACCCTATCTCTTCCTCTACCTGTTTCCCCTATCTCTTCCTCTACTTGTTTCCCCTATCTCTTCCTCTACCTGTTTCCCCTATCTCTTCCTCTACTTGTTTCCCCAATCGTTTCCTCTACTTGTTTCCCCTATCTCTCTCTCTACTGTTTCCTCTATCTTTTCCTCTACTTATTTCCCCTATATCTTCCTGTACGTTTTCCCCCTATCTTTTCCTCTACTTGATTCCCCTATATCTTCCTGTACGTTTTCCTCCTATCTTTTCCTCTACTTGTTTCCCCTATATCTTCCTGTACGTTTTCCCCCTATCTTTTCCTCTACTTGTTTCCCCTATCTCTTCCTGTACGTTTTCCCCATGTCTTTTCCTCTACTTATTTCCCCAATATCTTCCTGTACGTTTTTCCCCTATCTTTTCCTCTACTTGTTTCCCCTATCTTTTCCTCTACGTTTTTCCCCTATCTTTTCCTCTACTTGTTTCCCCTATCTTTTCCTCTACGTGTTTCCCCTGTATCTTCCTATACGTTTTTCCCCTATCTTTTCCTCTACTTGTTTCCCCTATATCTTCCTGTACGTTTTTCCCCTATCTTTTCCTCTACTTGTTTCCCCTATCTTTTCCTGTACGTTTTTCTTCTATCTTTTCCTCTACTTGTTTCCCCTATCTTTTACTCTACTTGTTTCCCCTATCTTTTCCTCTACTTGTTTCCCCTATATCTTCCTGTACGTTTTCCCCTATCTTTTCCTCTACTTGTTTCCCTTATATTTTCCTCTTATTGTTTCCCCTATCTTTTCTCTCTACATGTTTCCCCTATCTTTTCTCTCTACTTGTTTCCCCTATCTTTTCATCTACTTGTTTCCCCTATCTCTTCCTCTACCCGTTTCCCCTATCTCTTCCTCTACTTGTTTCCCCTATCTCTTCCTCTACTTGTTTCCCCTATCTCTTCCTCTACCAGTTTCCCCTATCTCTTCCTCTACCTGTTTTCTTATCTCTTCCTCTACAAGTTTCCCCTATCTTTTCCTCTACCTGTTTCCCCTATCTCTTCCTCTACCTGTTTTCTTATCTCTTCCTCTACCAGTTTCCCCTATCTCTTCCTCTATCAGTTTCCTCAATCTCTTCCACTACCTGTTTCTTCTATCACTTCCTCTTCTTATTTCCCCTATTTCTTCCTCTACCTTTTCCCCCTATTTCTTCCTCTACCTGTTTCTCCTATCTCTTCCTCTACCTGTTTCCCCTATCTCTTCTTCTTTTTGTTTCCCCTATCTCTTCATCTACTTGTTTCCCCTATCTCTTCCTCTACTTGTTACCCCTATCTTTTCCTCTACTTGTTTCCCCCAACTCTTCCTCTACTTGTTTCCCATATCTCTTCCTCTACCTGTTTCCCCTATGTCTTCCTCTACTTGTTTCCCCTATCTTTTCCTCTACATGTTTCCCCTATCTCTTCCTCTATTTGTTTCCCATATGTTTTCCGCTACTTGTTTCCACTATCTCTTCTTCTACTTGTTTCCTCTATCTTTTCCTCTACCTGTTTCCCCTATTTCTTTCTCTCTCTGTTTACCCTATCTCTTGCTTTAATTGCTTCCTCTATCTCTTCCTCTCTCTGTTTCTCCTATCTCTTCCTCTCTCTGTTTACTCTATCTCTTCCTCTCTCTGTTTAACCTATCTCTTCCTCTACCTGGTTCCCCTATCTCTTCCTCTACTTGTTTCCCCTATCTCTTCCTCTACCTGTTTCCCCTATCTCTTCCTCTACTTGTTTCCCCAATCGTTTCCTCTACTTGTTTCCCCTATCTCTTTCTCTACTTGTTCCCTCTATCTTTTCCTCTACTTATTTCCCCTATATCTTCCTGTACGTTTCCCCCCTATCTTTTCCTCTACTTGATTCCCCTATATCTTCCTGTACGTTTTCCCCCCTATCTTTTCCTCTACTTGTTTCCCCTATATATTCCTGTACGTTTTCCCCCTATCTTTTCCTCTACTTGTTTCCCCTATCTCTTCCTGTACGTTTTCCCCCTATCTTTTCCTCTACTTGTTTCCCCTATCTCTTCCTGTACGTTTTCCCCCTAACTTTTCCTCTACTTATTTCCCCAATATCTTCCTGTACGTTTTTCCCCTATCTTTTCCTCTACTTGTTTCCCATATCTTTTCCTCTACGTTTTTCCCCTATCTTTTCCTCTACTTGTTTCCCCTATCTTTTCCTCTACGTGTTTCCCCTGTATCTTCCTATACGTTTTTCCACTATCTTTTCCTCTACTTGTTTCCCCTGTATCTTCCTGTACGTTTTTCCCCTATCTTTTCCTCTACTTGTTTCCCCTATCTTTTCCTCTACTTGTTTCCCCTATCTTTTCCTGTACGTTTTTCTTCTACCTTTTCCTCTACTTGTTTCCCCTATATCTTCCTGTACGTTTTCCCCTATCTTTTCCTCTACTTGTTTCCCTTATATTTTCCTCTACTTGTTTCCCCTATCTTTTCCTGTACGTTTTTCTTCTATCTTTTCCTCTACTTGTTTCCCCTATCTTTTCCTCTACTTGTTTCCCCTATATCTTCCTGTACGTTTTCCCCTATCTTTTCCTCTACTTGTTTCCCTTATATTTTCCTCTACTTGTTTCCCCTATCTTTTTCCTCTACATGTTTCCCCTATCTCTTCCTCTACCCGTTTCCCCTATCTCTTCCTCTACTTGTTTCCACTATCTCTTCCTCTACTTGTTTCCCCTATCTCTTCCTCTACCAGTTTCCCCTATCTCTTCCTCTACCTGTTTTCTTATCTCTTCCTCTACAAGTTTCCCCTATCTTTTTCTCTACCTGTTTCCCCTATCTCTTCCTCTACCTGTTTTCTTATCTCTTCCTCTACCAGTTTCCCCTATCTCTTCCTCTATCAGTTTCCCCAATCTCTTCCTCTACCTGTTTCTTCTATCACTTCCTCTTCTTATTTCCCCTATTTCTTCCTCTACATTTTTCCCCTATTTCTTCCTCTACCTTTTCCCCCTATTTCTTCCTCTACCTGTTTCTCCTATCTCTTCCTCTACCTGTTTCCCCTATCTCTTCCTCTACCTGTTTCTCCTATCTCTTCCTCTACCTGTTTCCCCTATCTCTTCTTCTACTTGTTTCCCCTATCTCTTCCTCTACTTGTTTCCACTATCTCTTCCTCTACTTGTTTCCCCTATCTCTTCCTCTACCAGTTTCCCCTATCTCTTCCTCTACCTGTTTTCTTATTTCTTCCTCTACTTGTTTCCCTTATCTCTTCCTCTATCGGTTTTCTTATCTCTTCCCTCTACTTGTTTCCCCTATCTCTTCCTCTACATGTCTTCTTATCTCTTCCTCTACTTGTTTCCCCTATCTCTTCCACTACCTGTTTTCTGATCTCTTCCTTTACCAGGTTCACCTATCTCTTGCTCTACCTGTTTTCTTATCTCTTCCTCTACTTGTTTCCCCTATCTCATCCTCTACATGTTTTCTTATCTCTTCCTCTAGTTGTTTCCCCTATCTCTTCCTCTACCTGTTTTCTTATCTCTTCCTCTACCAGTTTCCACTATCCTTTCCTCTACCTGTTTCCCCTATCTCTTCCTCTACCTGTTTTCTTATCTCTTCTTCTACCAGTTTCCCCTATCTCTTCCTCTATCAGTTTCCCCTATCTCTTCCTCTACCTGTTTCTTCTACCACTTCCTCTTCTTATTTCCCCTATTTCTTCCTCTACCTGTTTCCCTTATTTCTTCCTCTACCTGTTTCCCCTATCTCTTCCTTTACCTGTTTCCCCTATCTCTTCCTCTAGCTGTTTCCCCTATCTCTTCCTCTACCTGTTTCCCTTATTTCTTCCTCTACCTGTTTCCCCTATCTCTTCCTCTACCTGTTTCCCCTATCTCTACCTTTACCTGTTTCCCCTATCTCTTCCTCTACTTGTTTCCCCAATCTCTTCCTCTGCTTGTTTCCCCTATCTCTTCCTCTACCTGTTTCCCATATCCCTTGCTCTCTCTGTTTTCCATATATATTCATGTATCAGTTTTTGTCCCCAGTTACCACAATAGTATAGTCCAGTTGTTTCTTTCTCATTCTACCATTGCCGAAGACAGATGTGCCGAGACAAAAGGCGCAGATATCGCGGCTTACCATGAACTAGTGAAACAAGGCTTTCTTGCCAACATAATGTGTGAGCGCCGTAGAAGACTATATGTTTCTTAATATCGACACCACTTTACAATGACGAAGTAACATTTTTTTTGGTGCCTGTTTTGCACAGCATGTAACGCCAGGGGCATAAAGAAAATGTGCTTTCAGAAAGGGTAGAACAATTAACATTAATTTACGACAAACTACGATCACATTTTTCACGTACGACTGGGGAGTTTCCTGGTCAAAATTAGACTATACAGTCACGTTTGTACACACATTCGCACGCGACACAAAGTTTGTTTAAATCATTTTGATTGGTTTAGGTTTTGAGAGATAGAAGAAGCTATTAATTAAGAACAATAGATAAAAACAAACAAATGTAATGGCTCAAGATAGTCAATTTTCATAACTGTAGACGAACCCTGACTTATTATTGTTATACTGATTTTAAAAAAAAGTAAAGTACCCCCCTCACGCCAAGTGGCATATAGGGAAATATGGTGTTAGTGACCCTATATTTTACAGACCTTCAGCACATGATTTTTGGGGTAATGTGGTCAGTATTACGCCCGTGCTGCTTTACTTTCCTAGAAAAAAAATCCGGTACCCATTTAAGGCTGGGTGAACCCGGAAGCCGTCGGTTGTTATCGAACCCTACCCCTTGTCCGTGGTAGTCCAGTTCGCTAACCACTGAGCTAAAACAACCATATAATTTTCAACAATTGTAAATATATCTATCTATTGTCCTTTCGAGCCGAAGACGGCACATAGGGCAGAACCACAATCTCAAAAACAGAAACCTTGCATGCCAAATTGGCACATATTGCAGAGATCACTGCTTCATAGGGGGGAAACAGTGTAAATATATAGAACAACATAATACATTTGTTGAGTTGACGTTATGCCACGAGTTGATGCGGGCAGGGTGCCCTTTAACTCAATGATGTGGCGGGTCGTAATGGTTTTCTTGACATTCCCGGCTCTTACTGGAGAAGTTGGAGTCCGTCTATCCCAGGCTATGCTGGGAAATTACGACTCCAGCCCAGAGCTATTGCAATACTGGGTCTTTTATATCAATAACAGCCACCACTACAGGGAACACGGCTATCCTAGCTTCTGTTAACCAGCCTGTTTTGACGCACACTGTTGCCAGGGGACAACAAGAGGAGGTAGATCTGCTAGGTATATGTCAGCTGATGGTGCGCCGACCCTACTATTGCTTCCGCAGGTCGCGGGCACTTCTGCTCCCCCATAATGCATTTGTACAATAGCTCCCATGAAATATTCGCAGTTAAATTGTTGACAAAAATTACAAGACATCAGTGCTGCCTTCGTAGTGAAATCTTGGTGAGCAGAGAGTCCATAGGTTCCACCCTCACCCTCCCCGAGGTATAACAAAGCATAGATCACTCCCAGCTACTGGATAAGTAACAAAGCATAGATCGCTCCCAGTTACTGGATAAGTAACAAAGCATAGATCGTTTCCAGTTACTGGATAAGTAACAAAGCATAGATCGCTTCCAGTTACTGGATAAGTAACAAAGCATAGATCGCTCCCAGTTACTGGATAAGTAACAAAGCATAGATCGCTCCCAGTTACTGGATAAGTAACAAACAATCCACTTTTATCACAGGAACAATCCTTAGCATCATGATTCTTAGTCACATAGTAGACATCATCATCAAGTACCGGGCCTAGTGGCGTAGGTGATCATGTCTCTCCACAACTTTCGATCTCGGCAGCTATTTATTATTTCTGTTGTTGACCTTCTGCCAAGCCATTCTCTTAAGCTGTCTGTTATTTTTTCTCTTTGCTTCCCTCTATCTCTTCGTCCCTCAATTTTTTCCAGTTGTTACAATATGTTCCAGTTGTTCTCTTCTCACTACATGGCCAAAAAATGATGATTGTCTCTTCCTAACATTGGAAATTAGCTCTCTTTTTGCTTTGACCTCTCTCAGAACCTCTTCATTACTCTTCTTAGCTGTCCATGGTATTCTCAACATTCTTCTGTAAAACCACATTTCTACAGACTCCAGTGATAGCAGACAAGGGACTCAAAAAAGAACGTTACCATTGAAGTACAATGGCCTCACCTCCATGGCATCAGGATTGTCTAATTGAACCATACATATAAATATTAGAAGATCATCTCCTGTGGTGTATATATATACCAGGAAGTCGTTACAATTAAAATTACTGAGGGCATATTTCTTCCATGTAGCAACTTGTGGTTGCGAATCATGGGCAGATTTCGCAGACAACCTGGAAGAAAATCATTAATTCGAAACAACATGATACAAATAAATACTTAAGACTACTTGGACAATGGAAGAGTGTAAAGAAGACAAATGAAAAGATTTAAATGTTAAAAATAACTGGCTTATAAACACCATTCTATGGGGAAATTAAAATACTATGGCCACGTCAAAAGGCCCAGCGGGCTGGAAAGAAAAATAATGGAGGGAATGGTTCCTGGGCGAGGCATCAGAGGCAGACTAAGAAGAATGGTGGTTTCAAGACATCACAGAGACTGTGAACATAACAGACGAAATGAGAAATCTGAGATAGAAATTCTTTCAGATGGGCTGTGGTAAATGCAGCGTTCTGTGGGAGATCTGACTATATATAGACAGAAATTCTTTCAGATGGGCTGTGGTAAATGCAGCGTTCTGTGGGAGATCTGACTAGAGACAGAAATTCTTCCAGATGGGCTGTGGTAAATGCAGCGTTCTGTGGGAGATCTGACTAGAGATAGAAATTCTTCCAGATGGGCTGTGGTAAATGCAGCGTTCTGTGGGAGATCTGACTAGAGATAGAAATTCTTCCAGATGGGCTGTGGTAAATGCAGCGTTCTGTGGGAGATCTGACCATAGAGACAGAAATTCTTTCAGATGGGCTGTGGTAAATGCAGCGTTCTGTGGGAGATCTGACTAGAGACAGAAATTCTTCCAGATGGGCTGTGGTAAATGCAGCGTTCTGTGGGAGATCTGACTAGAGACAGAAATTCTTCCAGATGGGCTGTGGTAAATGCAGCGTTCTGTGGGAGACCTGACTAGAGACAGAAATTCTTTCAGATGGGCTGTGGTAAATGCAGCGTTCTGTGGGCGATCTGACTAGAGACAGAAATCCTTTCAGACGGACTGTAGTGAATGCAGTGAATGATGTCTTTATTAAATTCTGTAGCAGTTTACATCTTCTCTTTGGCTATAACATATGGGTCAGGTGACTTTACTGCTTTTCCTCAGTGCTGAAAGATACCATCGCAAAATAAAAAAAAGAAGCTTATTTCCAATATGAAAGTGAGTGAAACGATCGTCATTTTTGGCCACTTTTGGTAACTTTAAGTGACTAGCAATGACCGAGTCAGAAATGGTATAAGAGAAAGAGAAGGCATTGAACCAATCCTAATCTACATAAATAAACTGGTATGCCCTCCGAGAAAGAATCTCGTGTGATTCCTTACCATACAAGGCATATAGTAGGAGAGGAGAAGAGTGGAAGTGCAAGAGGAGACACAGAGTAAGATGGACCGACAACAGCAAAGAAACGCTACAACATCTAGTGACAATGGTTGAAACCGACAAAAAGGGAGAGAACCAGAACTTTGTATCTTCCTCCACACTCGAACAGTTACAAGGAGTGAAGAAAGGGAATGAAGAATGAGAAGAGAAGGAAATGAGATTGTTCTATCATTTCAGAAGTGAAAAATTTAGAACAAAGAATAATTGCAACAGTTGAAAAACATAAATAAGTAACATACACAATGATCATCATCATGTGCCATACCGGTTGGCGTAGGTGTTCATGTCCTTCAACAATCTTCTATCCACAGAGCATCGTATGAGTTCTGTTGTTGATTGTTTTCCATTCCATGACACCAAATTATTCAGCATTTTCTCTCTTTGTCGACCGCAACCTCTCTTTCCTTTTATTTTTCCAGTGGTAACCGAGTATTCCAACTTTCCTATTTTCATCCTGTGCCCAAAAAATGTTGATTGTTTATTTCTGATGTTTTTTAGGAGTTCCTTTTTGTGTTGGCCTCTTTGAGAATTTCCTCGGTGGTTTTTTTTAGCTGTCTAGGGAACTTTCAACATTCTCCTGAGAAATCCCATCTCTGTGGCCTCTAACCGTCTTTTCATTTGTTTGTCTACTGTCCATGAATGGCTGCAATCTGCGACTAATACAGTCACTGCCAAGAAGGAAAGGAATGGCAAACTACCTTCTTATATTGCCTATAATAATCATGTCAAAACAATGATATAGTCACGTAATAAGACACCATCGGAATGCGTATCCTTTATTTAACGCTGCACTTATCACACCCCTTGGAAAGAATCTTTGTTTCTATTCAGATCACACTCTTTTGAGATGAGTTATGTGTGGGTTATCATCGCTGCACTCCGAACATGTCCATTAGTGCTTAGATCTCATCCTCAGCAAGTCCCGCAGCGCCGAGTGACTGAAGACTCCAGCTGGATGATAAGTCCTCTTATACGCCCACTAAGTCTCTCGTATCTGGACGTACCCGTTAGTTCTCCCATCTCTTTTAACCGAAAGAGTGACTTATACTCATGGCTGCCGAAGTCAAGATTGATTTCTGCTCCCCACATTTTCTTGTCGTGTGAGACCATCCACGAGAATGTGTCACTGAATGACGTAAGCTCTGGTCCTTTTTTATCCTTCCGCCCCAGTATTGATTTTGTTAAGCCCTTAGACCTGACATTTTATGCGCGGCCTACTGATGAATTACCTCTTGTTAGCCTGTCATCTTTCCCTGTGGTGAGCTCTAGGTGCAGTGTATGATACTCTTCGTCTGCACTTATCCTCAAGTATCATCGGCCTCCAGATCTTGATTCTGTCATTCAGCGTTGGAGAATGAAGAAGATACCTTATTACTACACACTGAGTGTCTCTTGTACACCTCAAGATAATGCGCATCGCTTCATTTTGTACTTTCTCTAGCCTGTCAATATGTTTTGTACAGACAGTGAGGATTGCTAGGGTACAATCAATTGCAACGAGAACCAGTCCCTGGAACAGATAGGTAAATAGCCTCTGTTCAATATTGGCAGTTGCCATGACCTTCAAGGCAGCTTGTCCTTTGTGAGCTTTCGTATGGACGACTTTGTCCTTAAAACACAGACTGCGATAAATCGTAATTCCATGAACGTCATCAACCGGTCTCTGATTACATTGTCAACGCCCATTTGTGTCACCGGTGTTTGCGTGTTAATGATTGTTAATGATATAATTGTTAATGATGTGATTGTTAATGATATAATTGTTAATGATGTGATTGTTAATGATATAATTGTTAATGACATAATTGTTAATGATATGACTGTTAACGGAGAATCACGCCACTGATGCTTTATCAGTATTAACCAAGGCACCTGATACTCCACACCAGGAAGAGGTACGGTCAAGTTCTTTTAGCAATGTAGATTCCCTTTTGATATACCAGAATGTCATCAACAAAAGTCATAGTTCTTCACCTCCCGTCAAGCTGTTGCTCCTTGATCGTTATTGTGTACACATTAAGTAGGGTTGGTAACAATGGTTAAAATTGTGGCAGCCCTGGACAATTTGATATAGGGAATCAAATCAGAGGAAGAGGTATGTTAACAGCACAAAAATGAGAAATAATCAACAACAGAAAAAAATGTTTTGCTGATTATCGCCTCGGAAGTTTCCTTCTATAATAATATTCATTTATTATTATTTGTCTACAATTTGATATAGGCTCTGACGACCAACATCCACATGTGAGTATCATATTCCTATGAAACCGCAGCAATCAATTTGATGAGGAAAGGACGCACCGCCAGTTTGGGAAGCATGTGTAAGAGGTATTCAAATGGTACTCTGTTGTATGTATCCTCATGATGAGGAGTAGCAGCCCTCCAGATCTATAGCAGTAACACATGTCTCCTCTTGTCTGTGGAATCATTTGAAGACGTCATAGGTCAAAGAGATGCACCTTTGAGCCATGTCTGTTTATTATATCTATAACTCCCTAATATGGATGAGAATGCACGTATCCGTTCAAGATGATAAGTATGTATATCGGCAACCATTTTCTCGCGTAGCTTGCCCGCATTGTTCTGCATCATGATGATTCTGTAGGCACTGGTTTGAGAGTAGCCTTTGTTTGGCTTCTGTACAGGTAGTAAGTAGTTGTGCAGCCTTTCCTCCTTAATCTTGCCACTCTGAACGCTGACATTAAACTCGTTGACATTAAACTCATTGGCATTAATCGTTGGCCAGTTCCTCCAAGCCGTTGTCAGCTAAGACGCTTCCGTCTTTATATTGAATATCATCTGGATAAGAAGCTGATATATTTATTTATTTGCCATTTGTTTTTATGTTCTAATGTCCTCAAACCACATTTTTCTTTGTCTGTCCATTTTTTCTTCTTCGTGGAATTATGTTTTCAATATTTCTTCTTACTGTCATCTTCATTATGATCTGTGAGAGTATTTTATTGGCAATAATAAAACAGAACGATCAAGATACAACACAACGATCAAGATACACAACACAACCATCAAGATATACAACACAACGATCAGGATACACAACACAACCATCAAGATACACACACAACACAAGATCACAACACAACACAACGATCAAGATACACAACACAACCATCAAGATATACAACACAACACACGATCAGGATACACAACGATCAGCTACACAACACAACGATCAAGATATACAACACAACACAACGATCAGGATACACAACAACGATCAAGCTACAACACAACGAGCTTTCAACAAACGGAACGTGAGCGACGGACAATTACCTGCAAACTGTCATCTTGATTTTGTCAATGTAATTAAGAGCAAACATCTGAAACATTTTGTAACAATGGAAAAATTAAAAGAAGAATAGAAAGAGGGGAACAGTGATAATATAAATATGATGAAAGAGACGATAATAATTAAAGCACATTGCCTTATATTAATTAATTTCATACAAAAAAATACATTTTGCCATTTAAGCTGTTCCTCCGTGGACCTTTCACGCCCATCTCTGCCATCGTGTATTAAGGTCAGAATGTTCCCGGCACAGAATTGATTGACAGACAACTAATCAGAAGAGACACACAGGCCAAGTGAGCACAACAAAAGAATATAATTACTTTTCCTCTATTGGGACATGTATTCCTTGACAAGAAAATATTTTATTATTTGTAAAGTGCTGGCATTCCTAACATTTCTTCATGTTCTTCCGTCTTTGTAGTGCTATTTTCGTCTGAAATGTATCTTTTATATTCCTTGTATTTTCTTCGCTATTTTGTGAAAAAAGCGGGAAAACATACAAATATTTTATTCATATCTTTTACATGCTCACCTGATTTATTTAGATCTGCTGCTTTCTCAAATGATTTATTTAAATCTTTTGTTTTTTAAGCGTTAACCCGTGCGTGTTTAGACGATCGTTATCTGGGCTTGTGCCTTCTTGATTCGCTAGTTTACGTCATTGGCAATATTTGACCTATCGGAATCTGCTCAATAAATTTGCTGAGACATCAGCCATTTGTGTCTACTCTTTACGAATTTTAATTGTCAATCTTTTTCAACGTGCCTAGAGTGTGCAATGAAGGCTTTGTTTTTAGCTGTTATCCAAGAGCTTGTGCTTTGGATCTCACTACATGTGGATCCATGGTTCAACAATGCTCTATGTTAAACAAAACAAATGACATGAAGTCACTAGCTTCATGCTTTATCTATCGTGTAAAGGTATGTATACAGTACTACACAACGCTGTACCTAAAGACACATCCATCGTACGTTTACATGTAGTCTATGAATCGACTGTTTTAAAAGTTCTACTCATCATCATCGAGTGCCATCTCCGCAACGAAGGTTGGCTACCATGGAGCGCCATTCTGCTCTGTCTCTTGCTTTGATGGTGCAGGTTGTTATAGGCTCGTGTGTCCATCTTTTGATGTTACTTGTCCATGTTAGTCTTGGTCTGCCTCTGCCTCTTTTATCTTGCATTTTCCCCTCCAGGATTACTTTTAGTATGCCGTTGTCTTTTAACATGACCCAAAAATCGCATTTGTCTTGTTTGAAATGAGTTTAGTAGTTCTCTTTTCATTTTTAGTTGTTTTAAGACTTCATCGTTTGTTTTCTTTTCCTTCCATCCAATTCTACATATTCTTCTATATATCCACATTTCAAAGGCTTCAATTCTCTGTTCTGTTTTCTTGTCTAAAGTCCACGTTTTTGCACCATATAGGAGTTATTGAGTTATTTGCGGGTCATCATCATTGCACTCCGAACATGTCCATAGGTGCTCAGATCCCCTCCTCAGCAATTCCCGCAGTGTCCAGCAACTGACGACTCCAGTTCTATGTTGGTTGATAAGTCTTCTTACACGGCCACTAAGTTTCTCATTTCTGGCTGTGCCCATCTTAACTCACATTTCCATCATCCGAAGAAGTGACGTGGATCTGTGTTTGTTGAAGTCATGTGCTCTTCCCACATATCGGAGGGCATTGATGATGTCCGCCCGATCCATTGGTTGCCCTTCCTCAACGACAGAGCAGCTAGCCAACCTGTCCGCTCTTTCATTTCCCCGTACTCCCGCATGTCAAGGGACATAGACAAAGGTGACCTTACGTATTTTGGATTTCTGCAACGACTCTACTCATTGCATGCGTACAGAGCCCGCCTCCACTTTTTTAATCATGCTCATCGAATCACTCAGCAGCCTGCTTAGCACTTAGTTTAAAGTGCATCATTTTTTGGTCGACCTCTATTTTCAGACGCTTCAAGAGCTTAGGTTGTGTTCTTCCATTCCTTCTGGTTTTCTGCCATGTCTTGGCCGTTTGTCTAGTGCTCCGCCAAACTTCCTCGACATCTACGTTCCACCAGGGTGGCTGCGTCCATCTCTCCTGCCTCCTACGAGGGGCGCTCTGTTTCCTATGTCTGATTTTGCTAATGACGTCATGGTCTGTTTTCTCGTAATGGAATGTGTGGAGCTTTCTTTAATGGCTTCTATTTCTGCTTTTCTCAATCAGGAGGACACATGTCATCTAGATGTATCTCTTTTAGGCGTTCTATAAGTTGTTTGGGGTGTAATCTATCAAAAGTTTTGGTGTAGTCTATGAAGCAGGCATATATTGGTTTGTTTATTTATGTGTACTTTTCGATCAATGTTCTCATGCAGAATGTGGCTTCTTTTGTCCCGCTATTTTTCCTAAATCCAAATTGCTGCTCATCTAATTCAGTATTGATTTTATTCTGAATCCTTCCATTGTATAACTTTTAGCAAGATTTTTAGAAAGTCCTACTATATAATTTGTTTTTGGACTGTGTGAAATGAGATACACAGAACCAGGGGATATATATTCTGACGAACATAAAATCATTTATTCTCGAGGTCCTTAATACTAAATCGGAGTAGGTATCATCTTGGATGTAGAAATAGCAAGAATAGTGAAAGTCTCTTGGGCAAAATCTGACAAAGTCCTTTTTGTGAAATTAAGTGGAAAGCTAATAGATATAAATCTCATACACGCTTATGCATCAACAGAAGACAGTCTAGACGAAACAATTGACAAATTTTAACACGAGCTTAGTATGGCGGGAGCAGCCATAGCTCAGTGGTTAGTGAACTGGACTACTGAGAACAAGAGGTAGGGTTCGATCCTGATCGCCTGTTTCCAGGTTAACCCAGCCTTAAATGGGTACCGAATTTTTTTCTGGGAAAGTAAAGCGGCACGGGCGTAATACCGACCACATTACCCCAAAAATCATGTGCTGAAGGTCTGTAAAAATAATGGTCACTAACACCATATTCCCTATACGCCACTTGGCGTGACGGAGCTCGTTACTTTACTTTTTTAGTATGTCACTTCATCAATGCAAACCAAACGAAAACACACTAGTTCTATGGGATCTCAATGTAATAGTAGGTAAGCAAAGTAGTTGGTTACTATCGTTTAGGAGAGAGAAATGCAAATTTTATTTCATTTCTTTAAAGTAAACGCAAACTTATTAATTCGGTAAGAACACACAACATGATGAAAGGAAACACGTGGTTTAAGCAACATCCAAGACGTCTGTTGATACAGAAAAGTCCAGCACATAAAACACGTAATTAGAACGACTACATAACGATAAACAATAGATTTAGATACAGTCTGGTATGTGTGAAAACTAGACCAGGGGCAGAAGGCAATAGTGATCATGCACAAGAATCATGGACATTAGGACAACAGTCAAGAAAGTCACTGGAGGCTGTATAAATGTGATTTTACATAAGAATATTGAGAATGCCATGAACAGCTAACAAAATTAATGAAAACGTTGTGAAAGAGGCCAAAGCAAAAAGAGAGCTGATTTCTAATATTAGGAAGAAACAATCATCATTTTTTGGCCATGTAATGAGAAGGGAACAGCTTTTATATATTGTGACAACTGGAAAAATTGAGGGACGGAGAGATAGAGGGAAGCAAAGAAAAAAGATACCAGACAGCTTTAGAGAATTATTTGGCACAAGGTTAACAACAGAAATGGTAAATAACTGTCAAGGTCGAAAGTTGTGGGGAGACATGATCACCTATGCCAGCTGGCATGGTACTTGATGATGATGAATATAACGCGTAACGACGAGATAGCAATCTTTATGTAGGCCTATGAATGTCTTGATGTTTATAAAGCTTCTTGTTGAGATATCAACGCGAGGCAGTCACATACAGATCTATATTTCGACTGTCTTAAAGTTTAGAAAGCCTCAAGTTGTAGACCTCTTCTAGAGACAGCCACCTTAAGTCCATCCTTCCATTATCTTAAGGTTTACAAAGCCTACATTTTAGACCAGTCTTCCAGATAGCCACATATAGGTCCACGCTTCTAAAAACAATCAAATAAAAGAAAACTACTAATCCTTTTGACCTACCCTTCGACTGTCTTAAAGTGCAACACAAAGCATCAACATAAGTCCTACCCGGATACAACAAAACACTTAGATTCTGTAATCTAAAAAAGAAGAAAAACGCAATGAACTATTCCTAAAAAAAACCAGACAGGTTGATTAGTTTCAAGACTGACAAGGTGAAGTCGTGTCAGGAATCCGAACAAACGATTGGCTCAATCCTTTACTTTTGTTATGAGTTGTTGTTTTCCCAATAACGACATGAGCTTAGATTGACAAACAGAAAAGACCAAATTTAATATTTTATTTAAATATTAATGTTGATTTTCTTCGCCTCCGCACATTTTATCCACCTTTTCCACAAAATCTTTATAATTACAAAAGTGAATTGATTATTTGTGCAAATATTCTTCAGAATTACCAGATCTACAGGGACTCATACCTTCTATATATGGCCACACGATATTAATGGATTTCTTGCGTGGAAACACTTCAGGGATAAATGAATCCCTTAAGTCAACAATTGATGATAACAATTTTAATGCCTGCATCGGATTTAACTTTCAATAATGGAAATACTTGGAAATGTTATTCACTTTATACAATTTTGTTTAACTGGATGTTTTTTATGTCGTCTATATTAATAACCATCTTGTGTAACTTGATGTTTTTATGTTCTCTACATTTACAACAGAGGTGAGATGCAGAATGGGTCAGGCAAAAGCAGCTTTTCAAAAATGAGAAAGATACTATGCAATCCATTTTTGACAATAGAAATAAGAAAAAGAGTTCTTAAATATTATGTAGAGCCAGTCTTAACATATGGATGTGAATCATGGACAATAGGACAACAGACAAGAAAATCACTGGAGTCTGTAGAAATGTGGTTTTACAGAAGAATGTTGAGAATACCAAGGACAGCTAAGAAGAGTAATGAAATCGTTCTGAAAGAGACCAAAGCAAAAAGAGAGCTAATTTCCAATATTATGAAGAAACAATCATCATTTTTTTGCCATGTAATGAGAAGGGAACAGCTAGAATATATTGTAACGACTGGAAAAATTGAGGGACGAAGAGATAGAGGGAAGCAAAGAGAAAAGATACCAGACAGCTTAAGAGAATGGCTTGACAGAGGGTCAACAACAGAAATAATAAATAGCTGCCGAGATCGAAAGTTGTGTAGAGACATGATCACCAACGCCAGCAGGCTTGGTACTTGATGATGATGACATTTACATTGAAGAAATAACAATCTTGTGTAACTGGATGTTTTTATGTCGTCTATATTTACATTGAAGAAATAACATTCTTGTGTAACTGGATGTTTTTATGTCGTCTATATTTACATTGAAGAAATAACAATCTTGTGTAACTGGATGTTTTTATGTCGTCTATATTTACATTTATCTTTGTAGCCATACCGAAGAAGTCAGGCGCCACTGATTGTGAAGACCTTCGTACTATTAGTCTCATGAGCCATATGACTAAAGTATTACTAAGAATAATCATGAGACGTGTAAGGAACAAAATAAAACCAGAAATAAGTGAGGAATAATGTGGATTTGTGGAAGGAAAGGACACCAATAATGCAATATACATCTTAAGGACATTGATAGAAAGATCTATAGAGGTAAAGAAAGATATATATATATATATATATATGTGCTTTATAGACTACACAAAAGCATTTGACAAAGTAAAGCATGAGGAAATAATAAATATGCTGGAGAAATTAAACATTGATGGCAAGGATCTGCGAATCATAAAAAACATGTACTGGCAACAAACAGCAGCTATACGAATTAACAACCAAGCAGGACAATTCCAATATATAAAACAAGGAGTCAGACAAGGCTGTGTTCTGTCACCGGATTTGTTTTCACTTTACAGCGAATATATTATGAGATCAATAGTAGACATAAAAGGAATTGAAGTCGACGGTCACAACATAAATAATTTGCGATATGCGGATGATACAGTCTTAATAGCAGAGACAGAGAACGAACTACAAGAAATGATAAGACATAATAGTAGAAGAAAGCAACAAAAGGTCTCAGTCTGAATAGTAAGAAAACATAAGTAATGGTTATATCGAAGAAACAATCATCACCATCATGCAGCATAAAAATAAACGAGACAAATCTGAAACAAGTACAACGTTTCAAATACTTGGGCACAATAATTACATCAGATGGAAGATGCACCACAGAAATAAAAAGCAGAATAGCTCAGGCCAAAAGAGCATTTCAGAAAATGAAAATATCTTATGCAACAAATCTATGTCAATGTAAGTGAGAAAGAGAGTTCGTCGGTGCTATATAGAACCAATTCTGACCTATGGAAGCGAATAATGGACAGTAGACAAACAAATGAAAAGACGATTAGAGACCACAGAGATGGGATTTCTCGGAAGAATGTTGAAAGTTCCCTGGACAGATAAAAAGACCAATGAGGAAGTTCTCAAAGAGGCCAACACAAAAAGGGAGCTCTTAAAAAACATCAGAAAGAAGCAATCAACATTTTTCAGGCACATCATGAGAAGAGGAAAGTTGGGATACTTGGTTACAACTGGCAAAATAAAAGGAAAGAGAGATCGCGGACGACAAAGAGAGAAAATACTGGATAGCTTGGTGTCATGGCATGGAAAACAGTCAACAACAGAACTGATACGATGCACTGTAGATAGAAGATTGTGGAGGGACATGATCGCCTACGCCAACCGGCATGGTACATGATGATGATGATATTTACATTGAAGAAATAACAATCTTGTGTAACTGGATGTTTTTATGTCGTCTGTATTTACATTGAAGAAATAACAATCTTGTGTAACTGGATGTTTTTATGTCGTCTATATTTACATTGAAAAAATAACATTCTTGGATTGAGTGCCAAATTTGAGACATTGTTAATCAGTGATATTATGCAGCCTACGCATATTTTCATCATTCGTTCATGGCAAGCATTCGTTTATGAGAAACAAGACACTGAAAATGTTGTGAGTCAAATTTCATTTTAGCTTGTGATGATGTGTCGGTTAAATTTTGTATTATTGTTTTTATTTGTTTGTTTTTCTTTTCGAATGCACTTATTGTCGCATTTAGGTTATTCCCATGCGCCAGCTTTAAAAGTGGCAAATAGCACCTGAAGTTCTTGGATTTTTTTTTGTCATCATCATCAAGTACCGGACCTGCTGGCGTATGGTGATCATGTCTCTCCACAACTTTCGATCTTGACAGTTATTTATCATTTCTGTTGTTGACCTTCTGCCAAGCCATTCTCTCAAGCTGTCTGGTATTTTTTCTCTTTGCTTCCCTCTATCTCTTCGTCCCTCAATTTTCCGGTTTTTACAATATAATCCAGTTGTTCTCTTCTCATTGCATGACTAAAAATATGATGATTGTTTCTTCCTAATATTGGAAATTAGCTCTCTTTTTGCATTGACCTCTTTCTTATCGTTTTCATTACTCTTCTTAGCTGTCAATGGTATTCTCAACACTCTTCTGTAAAACCACATTTCTACAGACTCAGATATCTTCTTGTCTGCTGTCCTATTTTCCATGATTCACATCCATATGCCAAGACTGGCTCTACATAACGTTTAAAAACTCTCTTTCTTGTTTCTATTGTCAAAAATGGATTGCACTGTATCTTCTTTTTTTTTCTTTAGCTGCTGATATTACGACAGGTGAGGTATACAATCAGGTGGTAGAATCAATCAATAATTTCTGGTATATTCTAACACTATCTTTGCTATTGTTATTTTCTGTAAAATCCTAGTTTAAGCACACCAATCATTTCAGCGAGTAGTGGAATATTTTACGGTTTTAGGTCGACTTTTTTTAAATATGAGCCTATTTTGTTTTGGTTTATCATGAATGTGAGAGAGACAGAGCGAGAGAGAGAGAGAGAGAGAGAGAGAGAGAGAGAATTTCGCTGGTTGATACTTTGTGTGGCTTGATGATAGGACATGCAGGGATGATGAGTTTGTCTCCAACTTTTTGAATTTTCGGTGTGTAGAATGACCCCTCTATCTCATCGCCCTTATCGTCTTTCAACACATATGTAACGGGGTTTGTTTCATTTACTAGACTGATGGAAAACAGTTCCTCCGTCCAAGCCGGAAGGTTTGATGTTGAGGATGGCACATGATGATGATAGAACATGAAGGTTTGATGATGGTGTTGAGGGTGGCACATGATGATAGGACATGAAGGGCTGGTGTTGAGGGTGGCGCATGATGATGATAGTGTTGAGGGTGGCACATGGTGATAGGAAGGGGATGTTGAGGGTGGCACATGATGATAGTGTTGAGGGTGGTACATGATGATAGTGTTGAGGGTGGCACATGATGATGATGATGATAGGAAGGGGGATGTTGAGGGTGGCACATGATGATGATGTGTCAATTTGTGTGGGTTGGTGATGATTTTTATTTGACTTGAGTTAGCTTGGATATGCGATAGAGAGAGAGAGAGAGAGAGTCACTATTTAATGGTAGGGCACAAGATGATGATGGGATATGAAGGTTGATGTTGAGGGTGGCACATGATGATGATAGGCCATGAAGGGGTTGATACTTTGTGTGGCTTGATGATGATAGGACATGAAGGGGTGATGGTGTTGAGGGTGGCACATGATGATGATAGGCCATGAAGGGGTTGATACTTTGTGTGGCTTGATGATGATAGGACATGAAGGGGTGATGGTGTTGAGGGTGGCGCATGATGATGATAGCACATGAAGGCAGAGGGGGTAGTTCCATTGTCTAAAGATGGCGTTAAGGCAGTCTCGAAAACGCTTATGCTAACATCAACTACACGCCCTTTTTTGTTAACCAAGGGGACCTCACTCTTGTTAATCAGACGACAGCTCCGGCAGCCAGTATGGATGCCCAGGATGTTTCAGCAAAGTCACCGATTACCTATTCCAGCTTTGATCAAGGTTTTGTCAAAATGGAGGGCGGTTGTGTTTTGAAGGCTAATGAAACTTCCTATGCACCCGTGTTTGATAGACATTTAACAAACAGTACCACCAAAACAGGAGGGAGGAAACCCAGACGCTGAAAATTATCAACAACCGGACAGTAATATATATGATGTATTAATAAAGTTGTGAAATATAGAATTTTGTTTTGCTTTACATTGAATGAGAAAGAGCGAGCGTCACTATTTAATATTAGCACACCTTACTACACGACACATGATGATGTTGGTAGCGATCACTTTTATTTTATAATTTTTAACATAAGTCCGTTTTCTTTTCAATCGGGGTTTTACCTGAGTTGGCTAACGGAAATATCCTGAGCCGGACTGTTTGACGCCCCGATCTTTTGAATTTACCTGCGTTAATCTCTCAGACACAGTTGACCGTTTGACAACCTAACCTTCAACGTCATTGCTTGTCAGCATTTTTTTTTTTACATGTCGCCTCCTGTTGCCTATTACCCGCCCCTCCACCGCACATGTCCAACGCCGGCGAATAATAATCGGTTTGAAACTTTGTGTGGTATGATGATGATGATAGGACATGAAGGGTTGATGGTGGTGTTGGAAGGGATAGTGTTGAGGACATGATGATGATTTTTATTTGCCTTGAGTTAGCTTGGATATGCAATAGAGAGAAATCGCTATAATCTGGTACACCGTTCGACAAACTAACCTTCATTGTCATTGCTTGTCAGCATTTTTTTTACATGTCGCCCTGTCACGTAGGAGACCCGTGTTCGAATCCTGAAGGGAGACTGTTTTTTTTTATTTTTTTTTATTTTTAATAATTCTGAGTTTACTTTCACAAATACATATTTTTAAAATAATTCTGAATTTTTACTTTCACAAATATAATCTTTTAAAATACTCTTTCACGCACACCGCGAGAGCCGCACGACCGTCACGCCACACCGCGAGAGGGGATCACCGGACGATTAGCACACGATCTTTTGAATCTACCTGCGTTAAGCTCTCAGACACAGTTGACCGTTTCGACAAACTGACGAACCCAAAAAAAAATTTCCCCCAAAAAAATAATGAAGTTCGAAAAAATCACGAATTCGAAAAAAATTTTTTTTTTTTTTGCACGGTTTTGGTGCATGTTTGGTGCAAAGTCGGTGCCAAATCTATTGTCTTTCGGTGCATGTGCGTGCACTTTTAGGAAGAGTTCACAGCCACCTATACTACTAAGGTTTAAGTTTGGGATTCAGGATTAGTGTTAGACTTTCCCCTTGCGTTGTTCCCCTTTTTTCTGCAGTTAAGGTCTTCTTTCTAATGACAGATTAAAGAACCATCGAATAAAGTGTAATGCTACTCAAGGGGACGTTACTTATCTAACTTAAATAATTTATATGCTTAAAATAAGACTTATTTTCGCCTCCTCGTCTCTTCTTATATTACATTTTATTTTATTTTTACAAACGGAAAGAATTTTGTGACCGAAAAAAAACCCACTTCTGCTTGACTCCTCATCGTATTGTCTCTTTGTTTATAAAGCCAAGTGGTAGCACGCTCACCTGAAAACAAAGTGAACTTGAGTTCAGTCACAGTTTGACGCTCACTAGTCGACACAACTGAAAATAAATAGATACCTCAGTTCATCGAGCACTGAACTTTGACTTTGTTGCTGTTGCCCAATACCATAGACTTGGACTGGTCACACTCGCTTAATGTACAGCTTTTGTTTAGCACACTCTCCTGTCTGCTCCCCAAGATGTACCAGAATATTTGTTCGTGATTGCTATCCCTTGTCTTGCTCTCTGCCTAGTTCCTTCTATATGAGTTTTCCACGAATGTGATGCGAAAATATTTTAGGTTTTCGCCTATATGTTGATTTTCACCATTTAGTTTTAGTTTTAGACTCAAGTTTGTTTGACTGGGAGAATACTGTGTGTTTTGGTTGTCCTTCATTTATTTTAACTAACCAGTCAAGTGCCCACTTGTTTAATAAGGACAGGCCCTGCTTCATTCAGATACTTGATATCGCGATATGTTTTTCAGAGGTTGGGAGAGCTAAGTCGTCAGGAGTTGTGTGCTCTTTTTTCATGCTTTCTCTAATGTCATTTATGTACACAAGAAATAACGTTTGTATCAAAACTTCTTCTCGGGTAACGCCGTGCCCCTAAGTTCCTTTTCTGCTGATCTGTCCATTTACTTGTACTCTGACTGGTCTGTCCATTTACTTGTACTCTGACTGGTCTGTCCATTTAATTGTACTCTGACTGGTCTGTCCATTTACTTGTACTCTGACTGGTCTGTCCATTTACTTGTACCCTGACTGGTTTGTCCATTTACTTGTACTGACTGGTTTGTCCATTTACTTGTACTCTGACTGGTCTGTCCATTTACTTGTACTGTGCCTGGTCTGCCCATTTACTTGTACTCTGACTGGTCTGTCTATTTACTTGTACTCTGTCTGGTCTGCATTTACTTGTACTCTGGCTGGTCTGTCCATTTACTTGTACTCTGCCTGGTCTGCCCATTTACTTGTACTCTGCCTGGTCTGCCCATTTACTTGTACTCTGGCTGGTCTGCCCATTTACTTGTACTCTGGCTGGTCTGTCCAGTTGTGTTTCTTCAAGGTTCCACATCAATCTCGTGTTAATCTTGCCGTCCATTAGATTTTCCTACACAGCTGAGCAGACTGATATGTCTGTAGCCATGTGGGTCTCATGGGTCTTTCCCCTTCTTTGGTATTAGCTGGAAATTAATTATGGCCACGCGTATACTGTATACAACTTGTGTTACGTCATTCATTCCTCAACAGCTTCCTAAATCTCTGTGGATAATGACCACGGCCTGTTGACGGACGACTTCTATACTTTCATTGTTTAGACAATCTTCAGATAAACACGGCCTTTCAGGTGAGCTCATGTTTAGAGTCTGACAAGCTTGAACTCTTCGCACTGTGTGGATGTAGAATGTGTTTATAATAGGGAGAAATTGATTAGAGAATGGAGACCACGTTTATTTTAACAAGAAATAGGTCAGAGAAAGCAGACATTACTTATAATACTTCGAAAATCAGAATCCAGCTTGAAACGTCATCTGTCGATCCTGTGTATGCATGTATGGAAGTGTGTGTGTGTGTGTATGTGTTGGACGGTGTGTGTTATTTGTTGTGATGGAGGAGGATTTATAGTGGCTAGCAATTCGGAGTATTACAATAATTGTTGCTAATATGTGGTGGGATCGTACCATAATATAAGTCAGCGATTGCCAACATGGGAGCTAACTCGGGTGTCATAGGGGAAACGGGAAAAGGGGGAGGAAGGGGGGGGGGGGTCTGAATAAAAGTAAGGGAGCTGTGAAAAGCATAGATAAAGAGGGCAAGTGTTTTGTTTTTAATGAGCAAATGCGCTTCTAGAATGATGACTTACGAGATTAGCTTTGTTTCTTATAAACAAATGAGATCATGGTATTTGATTTTGGTGTAGTTCGGTAATATATGTGGTTTTACAGTAATGAAAAGCCGAACTATCGTTTTCTCCTTCCTGTATGTCTCTTTTATGGGAGACTGGTTGGTCTCGAGGTAAGACGCCGGACTCGGGACAGAGAGGTTGAGGGTTCAAATCCTGGCTACACCAGTTGGGATTTTTAATCCATGATTTCTCTCTGCGGCAACCACCCCTGGCCTCAACAGCAAGGCCCAGCTTGAAACGTCAATTACTCATCGACGGAAAAAAATATGAGTACCTCCGAAGACGGAGTTATCTGCCTGTGCGGTGAGGGACCCCTGTGCACACGGCTGCCAGGGAAAAATGGATTAACACGCAAAATTCAGTTCCTAGTCTCTAGGGACTTCGTCAGAGGCAAAAGCTGACGAACGAGAAAAAAAAATATGTCTCTTTATCATGCCTGTCTTTCCAGTTCTGTCTAATACTGGAAGTATGTTTTTAGGTAACCTAGTTTGGTTCCACAGTCTGGCCATCGAGATTTATAGAGGTAAACCTGAACCGAAAGAGGAACCTCAAAACTCCCCTACATGCGTTACGTTTTCAGCTATTGCAGCTCTATACAGATGACGTAATTCTACCCACAACCACCCCTGTTAGAAATGCTGAAAACGTCTCGCTAGTTTATGATTATAGATTGCTCTCTTTGGAGACGGTCAACCAATGGGCGGACGTCATTAATGCTCTCCGAGATCTGGGGAGGGAACAGGACTTCGACAACCATGAGGTCTTGTCACTATTCGGATGAAAGAGCTGGGAGTTAAGATGGGCACAGCCAGAAACGAGTAACTTAGAGGGGGTATAAGATGACTTATCAGCCAACACAGAACTGGTGTCGACAATCGCTGGACACTGCGGGACTTGCTGAGGAGGGGATCTGAACTTACGATGGTACGTTCGGAGTGCAATGGTGATGTCGCACAAATAACTCAATAATAAAGTGAGTAAAGAGCCCCTTAACGCCAAGTGGCGTATAAGGAATATGATGTTAGTGACAATAATTTGTATAGACCTTCGGGACATGATTTTTTGGGTAATGTGGTCGGTATTATTACGCCTGTGCTGCTTTACTTTCCCCCCAAAAAATCCGGTACCCATTTTAAGGCTGGGTGAACTCGGAAGCCCTAGATTAGGATTAAACCTGACCTCTTGTCCTTTGTAGTCCAGTTCACTAACCATTGAGCTATCGCGGCTCCCAAATAGCTCAATAGTTGGTGATTTTTCTGGGGTCTCTCCTTCCGTCCTCAGATTTACTTCTATAGATAGCGATGGTCCGCCTGTCTAGAGGTAAAGATAGATGAAAGAAGGTACGTTTCCATATGGACGTTGAATCATTATTATATAGTATGTAGGGACAAAAAAATATTGGGAATCACTGTTTAGGTCTGGATTTTTCTGCACGACCAGGTTTTGAAGCTGTCATTGACAACTTCAGTTGTAAAAATTGGGAGACAAATGCTGAGGTGTGCTGAAGGCACTCACCGAAAACCCTCTAGCTGACTGCTGACATAACAATCTTTCACACATTATTATTTATCACATTATTAAAATGGGAGCCACGATAGCCCAGTGGTTAGTGAGCTGGACTACAAAGGACAAGGGGTAGGGTTCGATACCAACCGACGGCTTCCGGGTTCTTCTTTTTTCTTTTTTCTTCTTTTCTCTTTCACTGATACCTAAAAGGTGTCGTGATTTATATCATTTGTCGTTCTTGTGCTGCTCGAATTGTTTGAATTAGTGATTTTCCTTTGTTGTTACATGTCTCTGTCACTGCATCTATCCATCTTCTTCTGGGTCTTCCTCTTGGTCTTTTCCCATGCATTCTCGAGAAGAACGCCGTTGATGGTGATTGGTGAGGATTCATTCTGACCAGGTGGCCGAACCATTTAAGTTGTTGTTGTTCTATATATTCTTGGCAGGGTTTTGTTCCTACCATTTTTCTTATGGTTTCATTTGGTATTCTATCTCTTCTTGTGTTGTTTGTTACTTTTCTCAAGCAACGCATCTCACATGTATTGATCTTTCTTAAATGGGATTTAGAAAGGGTCCATGTATTGATCTTACAATCTTTCCGGGTTCACCCAGCTTTAAATGGGTACCTGATTTTTTTCTGGGAAAGTAAAGCGGCACGGGCGTAATACCGACCACATTACCCCAAAAATCATGTGCTGAAGGGCTGTAAAATTTATGGTCACTAACACCATATTATACGCTACTTGGCGTGACGGGGGCTCTTTACCTTTTTTTTTTACAATATTAAAATATAAAGCACACCTTCGACTCCCAGTGAGTGTCATCGCAACAGGTTAACCGGCCTTTCTCTTACTGGCGTTCTAATGGACTGAATTGTCCTTTTCATCATCCGCCCTTAAAAGGGCATTATGTATGCGTGGATGAGATGTGTTGTAGTTTGCAACTAGTCTGTTATAGTTGCCTTTCGGCACGACACATCCGACTTCAGAACGACGCTGTGAGTACTGGGTTGCCTTCCCTCCTCGAATCCTACTTACTTGGCCTGACTGGATAGTTTGTTTCCAGGAGAACTGTTGGGAGATGGAGCAAAGTCTGGACTAACTCTGTTGATCGCCATTTCCGATTCATGCTGTCAGGTTTGAACGTCTGGACGGGCTGAAGCCAGGATCGAAAAGAAAGGCAAACATAGGACTCGACACGTGGTCTAGTCGGACGTGACTGACACTTCTACCCATTTCCGAGTGGACTAAGCAGAACGCCATTCTTGATTCCCAGGGCTAAAATTACCACAACAAATAGCAAACAGCGTGGAATATAATAAATATGTCGTATGTAATGATGACAAGGCGTGTCAGAAACGCGGCCAGCAGAAAAGTGCTATAGTCTTCAAATTACGCAAGGTACTCTCCGGGGAATTCAAAAATGTTATCTAAATGCTTCCACGCAGACATTTAATGGCCTGCCAGTGGCGATACAGTAATGCGTGACCGGAGCTTAATATCTTACGGCTTAACCCTGGCTATCTCGTGCTCACACCGATGGACAAATTTCGGTTTGAAAATGTGATGCGTACGGTTCAGGAATGAATCCAATGAATGGAAAATGAGCACATTTTAATTGTTGAAACTCTCATAAACAGGTTGAAATATACAATTGTTGAGTAAATATTCTTCTTCTTCTTTCCTTCCTCATCTGCCTTTCAGCGTCGAGGGGAGATATAATTTGCGGTCTTTTGCTCTTCTTTTCGCCTCTGCTGCTATGTTTCCTAGTGCTTCTAATATTCCCTGGACCCATCTTTTTCGTGGTCGACCCATTGTGTCTGGTGTTCTCACAACGTTTGTTGAATGCTCGTTGTGTTGTGTTTTGTTCTTTTTGCCTTGTCACGTGGCCAAACCATTTTATCTGTTGTTTCCTTATATATTCTATGGCGGGATTTTCCTAGCTTTTTCCTCAGTTCTTCATTTCTGATCTTATCTCTCAGACTGTTTCCTGTCATTCGTCTAACACATTTCATCTCTGTAGAGGTTATTTTTCTTATTGTTCTTGCATCTAGGGTCCAGGTCTGACATTGGTAGCACAACATTGGGATGAAGATTGTATTGTATAGTGCTCGTTTTGCCTCCAGAGTTATTTCCTTGTTGGATAATAGTGGTGATAACTGTCCGATGATTTGACAAGCTTTGTTGCATCTTGATTCTATCTCTGCTGTTTGAGAATTATCGTTTGTCATTAGGCTTCCTAGGTATTTGAATTCCTCTACTTGTTTTAGTCGTCTGCCTTCTATAGTTATGTTGATGTTCTGTTTATTTTTGGCGACATTCATGATTTCTGTTTTGTTGATGTTGATTTTCATGTTGTATTTTGTGCCTGAGGTGTTGAGTTTGTTTAAGTTTTCTTGTAAGTCTTCTATTGTCATGTATTAGTGCCTGATCGTCTGGAAATAAAAGCTCATTGATCTCCTCTGTCTCTGATGGGTTGGCTAGCTTGCATATATAGTCCATGTATGTAATAAATAGTAGGGGGGATAGTACGCACCCCTGTCTTACACCTGATCCAACTTCGAAGTGGTCTGTGTAGCCTGCTGCTGTTCTGACCCTGCAGCTGCTGTTGACGTAGAGACTTTTAATAAGGTTGGTTAGATGTTGGCTTACTCCGTATGTTGTTAGTATCTCCCACAGTTGTTCACTGTTTACTCTGTCGAATGCTTTTTCCTGGTCAATGAAGGCTATGTATAAGTTTTGATTGTGTTCTGTCGTTTTTTCTGCAAGCTGTTTTAATGTGAATAGTGCGTCGGTACAATAGTGCGTCGGTACATCCTCTGTTTTTTTTTCGGAACCCCATTTGAGAATCGCTTAACTGTAGTTCTATTTTTGGTCTCAGCCTTTTTTCCAAGATTTTGAGTAATTGGATTATCGAATTGTTTGCATACGCCTTTTAAAATTATGTTTCCTTAGGAGAATTACTTTTGTTACAGTTTGATATTCTTCCTCTTCTATCTTTGAACTCCCACTGGAGCTTAGTTCTTCAACAAATACTTTCAATGCCGATCTGTTTCTTGCCGTTCTTTTGAGATCATTCTTCTCCATCGTCTTCATCTCTGCTTTCACGTGTCTTCGAAATCTTCTCCAAGAATATTTTGATCTTACTCTTTGTCTCTTCCCTTAGAGATTCCAAAAAAGGGTATGTCGTGCAATATCCCTAGTTGACTTCTGCAGTATGTGTTCTGTCCAGCGCCATCGTTTTCGTTGTATCTCTTTGTCTACGGGTATTTGATTTGTACTTTTCCATAATTCTAGGTTAGTGGGTTTGGCCTGTCATTTCCAACCCTTTATTCTACTCAAGAATTCAGTAATGAATGTCTGTATCATAGTGATTGTCATTTTTGTTGTTCTCCATATTTCACAGCCATATAATAAGACTGATTTAACATTAGATTTGAAAATGTTTACTTTCGTATTTAGCCTAATTTCTTTGGATCTGTTTTCTAGTGCAACGATGGTCCCTTTTGCTTTTTGTTTATTTATTGTTGTATCATTCTCTGTTCCTACTTAGTCTATATTACTGCCCAGAAATATGTAAGATTGTACGTCTAGTAGATGCATTTCTCCTATTGTTATTTGGTTATTGCCAATTGCATTAATTCTCATAATTTTGCTCTTATCCCTATTTATTTTCAGTCCCAGCTATTGCGATCTCTCATCAATTATGCTCATTTTATCTTGCATCTGTTCATGATTATGTGTTAGGAGAGCTATGTCATCAGCAAAGTGTAAGTCATTAAGTTGCTTGGTCAGTGACCCCTGAATTCCATTTCTGTTCAGCATTATTCTCATAATCCAATATATGACCAGTAGAAAGAGAAATGGAAATAGAAGCCAGCCATGCCTTACTCCTGTTCTTATTTCAAATGCTTCTGTAAGCTGCCCTTCATGCACCACACACTACATTTCATTCCTTCATACATTTTTTTTATCAGTTAATAAACTTTATGGGGATTCCACAGTTTGATATGTAATGCCATTTTCTTATTATTGTGATCATATTTTGGCGTGACACGTCAAACAAGTGCTTGTGATACATTTAACATTTGTCTTTGGGTGGAGGAAGAGAGCATGAGTAAAATTTACTTGCTATGTTCAGGGCGTGAGAGACCCAAAGCTGAGCATGACATCGCTTCATTTTCAAGTTGATCTCCTCCACATCAAAACAGAGTGGTTCATAATTTGAGGATTGCCTTAGTCAATGCAATCAAGAGATCAGTTGATACAGATACGCAGTGACGTAGTAGTCTTGCTTTTGTTTACCTGATGACGTTATGATCCGCCTTTAAATGGACATTAATTGATCTTGCATGTGTTGTGTTGTGGATTGCAACAGAAGTGATATTTGCACCTTCCGACCCAAAATTCCGTCTTTAGCACAGCAATTTTGAGTATCGAGTTGTCTTCCTTCTCGATCTCTACCCACTTAGCCAGATTAGACTACTTAGAAAGTCTCCGAAAACTTCTGGATAGGCGGCCGAGCATATATGGGTGGTAACTAGCGTGCTAAGACGCCGATTCAAGTCTTTACCTTTAAGATCATCATTAATGTTTTCATCACAATCATTAAGATTGTACTCCAAAAGTGTTCATAGGGACACGATCTCATTTGAAAGTAGTCAATAGTTCACTAAGAAAATGGACCCGCTCGTTTCATATGGGATTTCAACCGAGCACGGGAGAGGGAAGAAATACCTAGACGGACAAGAAGATGATATGATCAAACTACCAAAGACAAGTTGATGACATACCTCGGAGTTAAGTTTGATCGCAGCCTGTGTTTTCGGGACCACGTCGACTATGTGATAAAAAATCCCGCAAAGGATTAGCCGCCTTGAAGGTCATGGCAGCTGCCGACATCGAGCAGCGGCTACTTACTCTTCTGTTCCAGGGATTAGTCCTCGCACCAATCGAGTATGGCCTGGCAATTCTTACTGTCAGTACGACTCAAATTTATAGGCTGGAGAAAATACAGAATGAAGCCATGCGCATTATCCTGGGATGTACGAGGGACACTCCCTGTGTAGCAATGAGGTATCTTCTTGACTTTCCAACCATGGATGACAGAATCAAGTTCTGGAGAGCACGAGCATACCTGAAGATTAGTACAGATAAAGAGCATCCATTGCACCACGTGCTCAACACAGGGAAAGGTGCCAGGCTAAAAAGAGGCAAATCATGGGTGGGCCGAGAAGATGTCATCTAACAGGTCTGTGGGCTTACCAATATCAGCATTGGTGAGGAGTGGATACCGTGGCTATGTCATTCAAGGGGACTTTCTCGTGTATTGTCGCACTCGACAGGAAAAGTAGGGAACAGAACCCGGTCGTGGTTAAAGCTGAGTTCAACGGTCTCATCTGCGATAACACCGATGAGAAAGACGCAGTCATCTATACAGATGGACCTGTAAGACGACACGAAAGAAGTGCATGGGCATTTACAGCACGCTCGGCAGGCAGAATAGTCAAAGAAGGCAGTATTGGATACGTCCTGACCACGAGTAGCATGACAATTGAGGCGATGGCAGTGACCAAGAAATTCAAATGGTTAGAGTGACAAGACTACACCCACGCATGTATACTGAGTGATTCGATGAGCATGATTAAAAAAGTGGAGGCGGGCTCTGTACGCATGCAATGGGTAGAGTCGTTGCAGAAATCCAAAATACGTAAGGTTACATTTGTCTATGTCCCTGGACATGCGGGAGTTCGGGGTAATGAAAGAGCGGACAGGTTGGCTAGCTGCGCTGTTGTTGAGGACAGGCAACCAATGGATTGGGCGGACATCATCAATGCCCTCCGAGATGTGGGAAGGGCACAGGACTTCGACAAACACAGATCCACGTAACTTCTTCGGATGATGGAAATGGGAGTTAAGATGGACACAGCCAGAAATGAGAAACTTAGTGATCGTGTAAGAAAACTTATCAACCAACATAGAACTGGAGTCGTCAGTCGCTGGACACTGAGGGAATTGCTGAGGAGAGGATCTGAGCACCTATGGACATGTTCGGAGTGCAATGATGATGACCCGCAAATAACTCAATAACTACCAAAGAAAGAAAGTTTACAGGTGTGCACAAATTATAGGGGAATTATGCTACTATCAGTGCCAGGAAAAATATTAAACAGAATTATTCCGGGAGAGACTAAAATAGGCCATAGAGAAACATTTGAGAGATAAACAAGCAGGTTTTTGGAAGAACAGATCATGTGCTGATTAAATAACTACTCTACGTATAATAGTTGAACAAAGTTTAGAACTACGGTCCCCACTTTATGTTGAATTTATAGATTACGAAAAGGCATTTGATAGTTTAGACAGAGGAATGCTTTGGAAGTTGCTGAGTCATTACGGAATCCCCATAAAGTTTATTAACCTGATAAAAACAATATATGAAGGAATGAAATGTAATTTGGTGCATGAAGGGCAGCTTACAGAAACATTTGAAATAAGAACAGGAGTAAGGCAGGGATGCCTTCTATCCCCATTTCTCTTTCTACTGGCCATAGATTGGATTATGAAAATAACTCAAAACAACAGAAATGGAATCCAGTGGTCACTGACTAAGCAACTTAATGATTTAGACTTTGCTTATGACATAGCTCTCCTATCACACAGCCATCAACAGATGCAGGATAAAATGAGTATATTAGATGAGAGATCTCAATAGTTAGGACTAAAAATTAATAGAGTTAAGGCCAACATTATGAGCTTTTATGCAGTTGGCAATAACCAAAGAAAATTCAGATAAATACATCTACTAGACGTACAATCTTACATATATCTGGATAGTAATATAGATAAAGAGGGAGGAACAGAAAATGATACCAAAATAAGGATATCAAAAGCAAGAGGAGCTTTTTTTGCACTTGGAATCATATGGAAGTCCAAAGAAATTAGGTTAAATACAAAAGGAAAAATTTCAACTCCAATGTTAAGTCATCCCTATTATATGGCTGTGAAACATGGAGAACAACAAAACTGACAATCATGAAGATACAGACTTTCATTAACTGATGCTTACGCAGAATAAAAGGATGGAAATGGCAGGACAAAGTCACTAACATAGAATTATGAAAATGTACCAGTCAAATGTCAGTGTATAAAGAGATATAGCGAAGACGATGGCGCTGGATAGGACACACACTACGGAAACCAACAAAGAGTATGACACAACACACCTTTTTTTGAAATCCCCAGGGGAAAAGACAAAGAAGAAGACCAAGAAATTCTTGGAGAAGATAGACAGAATCAGAGATGAAGATGATGGGGAAGACATGGAATGATCTTAAAAAAGAATGGTAAGGAACAGAACGGCTTGGAAAGTGTTTGTTGGAGACGTATGCTCCACAGGGAGCTGAAAGATAGAAGAAGAAGACAGGGGGCTGGATGATATAGGGGCATAACGTCGGCTGCTGGATAAGAAAGACCTGGATTTGAATTCTTCCACTGGTTGTGACATTTTTACTTTCCGAATCGGTGGTTTTATTTACGTGGTTTTATCATCTCCGGGTCTCTGGGTAGAGCCTGTATCTAGTCCTCTCGGAAAACGCCGAAAATAGAAGGCCTCAAACGTTAAAGAAACCTTTCGTTATCATAACTAAATTATTAAAAAGTAGGATCAAAAAGACTGCTACACAGGAAAGAACATACTGGGAAAGTTGAAATTTGTGCATGCACTAGACGGTTGTGTCGGGTCGAGAAGCGTAGATATCGCTTGTTACCGTATAATAGGGACACATCACATACACGCCTTCTGACCAGAGGCCAGCGTCTTATCTCTAGGCCACCTAATGAGACTTGTTGGTTCTAAACTCCGATCTGCTATTCAGATAGCAAAGTGCTGTCTTGCTGACGCTATCGAAGCTCAACAGCAGTCTTATCTGTAGACCACCTAATGAGACTTGTTGATTCTAAACTCCGATCTGCTATTCAGATAGCAAAGTGCTGTCTTGCTGACGCTATCGAAGCTCAACAGCAGTCTTATTTCAACTACCTAAATAAAGAAAATTGTCAGATTATAGAGCAGTGGTGCCGTTATAATCATCAATGGCACAGCTATATACCAAAATGAATATAGAGAAATACAAGCACATTAATCCAGATCGCTGGAAATGTCTGCTGGAAAGCGGCAGACAGATAATTATTTACACACTATGGGTTCGTTCTTCATCAGGATGCACCAGTGGCGAGCTATAACATCAGGTTTGAGTTAGATTTCAGATAATTTTACCCGCTCGCTGACCACTTCCAGCTGTACATTTGAGCATCCGCCATGACTCTCCAACTGACAGCTGTGGCACGTGCGGATAAGTAACTGTCTGGGGTATATCCGTTACCAGGTATGTGAGTGAGAACTTGCGAGGGTGTAGACAAGGTTCGGGGAACAAGCGTAATTGTTGGCTCAAAATGGAGAAGAAAAAGGAAATTGCCCAGTTGGGGAAGACTAAAGGTAATAGAATAAACTATTGCTTGTTGTTGCTCCTTTATTTGTATATGTTCACACGACGACTAAATGGATTCTCACTGGGTCCTCTTCATCATCCGCCCTTAAAAGGATGTTAAGCGAGCCTAGGTACGTTGTGTTGTCGTTTAATTTGTACATTTCGGCCCAACACATCCGTCTCAGCATGATATTTTTGAGAACCCGGTAGCCTTCTTTCATGATAAGATCCCTACTTACCTGGCTAGACTAGACTACTTAGTCTGTTTCTAGACTAGACTACTTAGTCTGTTTCTAGACTAGACTACTTAGTATGTTTCTAGGAGAACGGCGAAAAGGTGGATTAGTATCTGGTTTTATTTTTTTTTTTGGGTCATCGGTACTGGCGTAAGCAGTCAGCTACGAGTCACCGAAATCTCATCCCATACGTTTACAGTCTTGTTGTTGAGAACCTGACCGAAATATAATTGAGACAACTGTCGCTTATTTATTATTTTGTACTGTCCGCCTTTCTCAAATTTATTACATCAGAAACACAATTTCTTTACATCAAGTTACTTTTAAAAAAAAAATTCTTTTTTTTTTTTCGTTTTTATTTGTTTACTCTGTTAGTCCTACGACAGTTACTCTTCATTGTCCGCTATTGACGTCATAACTGCGTAGACGAGATGTGCTGAAATTTACAGCAAGCTACCCTAATAATAATCAACTTCACCGTCAGCAAGATAACAAATTGAAACATTGATCTCAGCATCGTGCATGTCTATCTTGATCTCAGTGCCGTGCATGTCTATCTTGATCTCAGTAACCTGCATGTCTATCTTGATCTCAGTAGCCTGCATGTCTATCTTGATCTCAGTAGCCTAAATATCTATCTTGATCTCAGTAGCCTGCATGTCTATCTTGATCTCAGTAGCCTGCATGTCTATCTTGATCTCAGTAGCCTGCATATCTATCTTGATCTCAGTAGCCTAAATATCTATCTTGATCTCAGTAGCTTCCATGTCTATCTTGATCTCAGTAGCCTGCATATCTATCTTGATCTCAGTAGCCTAAATATCTATCTTGATCTCAGTAGCCTGAATGACTATCTTGATCTCAGTAGCCTGCATATCTATCTTGATCTCAGTAGTCTGCATGTCTATCTTGATCTCAGTAGCCTGCATATCTATCTTGATCTCAGTAGCCTGCATGACTATCTTGATCTCAGTAGCTTGCATATCTATCTTGATCTCAGTAGCCTAAATATATATCTTGATCTCAGTAGCCTGCATGTCTATCTTGATCTCAGTAGCCTGCATGTCTATCTTGATCTCAGTAACCTGCACATCTATCTTGATCTCAGTAGCCTAAATATCTATCTTGATCTCAGTAGCCTGCATATCTATCTTGATCTCAGTAGCCTAAATATCTATCTTGATCTCAGTAGCCTGCATGTCTATCTTGATCTCAGTAGCCTGCATATCTATCTTGATCTCAGTAGCCTACATATCTATCTTGATCTCAGTAGCCTGCATGACTATCTTGATCTCAGTAGCCTGCATGTCTATCTTGATCTCAGTACCTGCACATCTATCTTGATCTCAGTAGCCTGCATGTCTATCTTGATCTCAGTAACCTGCACATCTATCTTGATCTCAGTAGCCTGCATGTCTATCTTGATCTCAGTAACCTGCACATCTATCTTGAGCTCAGTAGCCTAAATATATATCTTGATCTCAGTAGCCTAAATATCTATCTTGATCTCAGTAGCCTACATATCTATCTTGATCTCAGTAGCCTAAATATCTATCTTGATCTCAGTAGCCTACATATCTATCTTGATCTCAGTAGCCTAAATATCTATCTTGATCTCAATAGCCTACATATCTATCTTGATCTCAGTAGCCTACATATCTATCTTGATCTCAGTAGCCTAAATATCTATCTTGATCTAAGTAGCCTACATATCTATCTTGATCTCAGTAGCATGCATATCTATCTTGATCTCAGTAGCCTACATATCTATCTTGATCTCAGTCGCCTACATATCTATCTTGATCTCAGTAGCCTACATATCTATCTTGATCTCAGTAGCCTACATATCTATCTTGATCTCAATAGCCTAAATATTTATCTTGATCTCAGTAGCCTACATATCTATCTTGATCTCAGTAGCCTACATATCTATCTTGATCTCAGTAGCCTACATATCTATCTTGATCTCAGTAGCCTGCATGTCTATCTTGATCTCAGTAGCCTGCATGCCTATCTTGATCTCAGTAGCCTGCATGTCTATCTTGATCTCAGTAGCCTGCATATCTATCTTGATCTCAGTATCCTGCATATCTATCTTGATCTCAGTAGCCTAAATATCTATCTTGATCTCAGTAGCCTGCATATCTATCTTGATCTCAGTAGCTTAAATATCTATCTTGATCTCAGTATCCTGCATATCAATCTTGATCTCAGTATCCTGCATATCTATCTTGATCTCAGTATCCTGCATATCTATCTTGATCTCAGTATCCTGCATATCTATCTTGATCTCAGTATCCTGCATATCTATCTTGATCTCAGTAGCCTGCATATCTATCTTGATCTCAGTAGCCTACATATCTATCTTGATCTCAGTAGCCTGCATATCTATCTTGATCTCAGTATCCTGCATATCTATCTTGATCTCAGTATCCTGCATATCTATCTTGATCTCAGTAGCCTAAATATCTATCTTGATCTCATTAGCCTAAATATCTATCTTGATCTCAGTAGCCTAAATATATATCTTTATCTCAGTATCCTGCATATCTATCTTGATCTCAGTAGCCTGCATGTCTATCTTGATCTCAGTATCCTGCATATCTATCTTGATCTCAGTATCCTGCACATCTATCTTGATCTCAGTAGCCTAAATATCTATCTTGATCTCAGTAGCCTAAATATCTATCTTGATCTCAGTATCCTGCATATCTATCTTGATCTCAGTATCCTGCATATTTATCTTGATGTCAGTATCCTGCATATCTATCTTGATCTCAGTAGCCTAAATATCTATGTTGATCTCAGTAGCCTGTATATCTATCTTGATCTCAGTACCCTAAATATCTTTCTTGATCTCAGTAGCCTTCATATCTATCTTGATCTCAGTATCCTGCATATCTATCTTGATCTCAGTATCCTGCATATCTATCTTGATCTCAGTATCCTGCATATCTATCTTGATCTCAGTATCCTGCATATCTATCTTGATCTCAGTATCCTGTATATCTATCTTGATCTCAGTATCCTGCATATCTATCTTGATCTCAGTATCCTGCATATCTATCTTGATCTCAGTACAGTGCTCGTCTATTTTGATCTCAATACCGTGTATATCTATCTTTAATTCAGTGTCGTTTATATTTATCTTGATGTCAGAACCGTTCAGTTCTATCTTGATCTCAGCACCGTGCATGTTTATCTGAAGCTGTCATCATTGCTTGACAGCACCGTCTCATTTAGCCAACGTCTAGCTGGATCCGTTGTTAAGAGAATGTTTTTTTTTCATTTTTCTTGCAACGCTTGTGCTAACTGGTGGGGGTTTCCAGGATGTTGTCCCACATCCAACGCTCCAGTTCCTTCCACTCCTGCTCTATTGGAGATAGGTCCGGTCGAACAGCAGGTCATGGTAAGATGTTAATTTTTAGTTGTTGAAAATTCTCTATGACCACACCTTCCACTAATGGATGAATTGGAAATGTTCTTTGACCACACCTGCCATAAATGGATAATATCGTCTATCTGTAATATCATACCTTGTCCATCTATGTGTTGTGTGATTGTTTCATATCTATATCCAATACCCTACAGATTGCCTTTTACGATAGCGGAGTTCGTTCTAGCTGTATTAGTATTTATGTCCCAAACCATTATACCGCTTTCTTTCATCCTGTTTGTCTGTAGCACACCATTGTCAGCAAAACGCTTTCTTTGGAGCCTAAACAACCGCCATTGTCTTGTCCATACGGCGCTGATCAGGAAACATTGTGCTCACGTTATGCAAAGGTCAGATCTGGAATATTTAGTGAAACTGAAGGAAAAGCTGGAAGAGGAGTTCGCCTGAGGTAATAGATATTTTATGGATGATATGGTTGAAGTCAATAACATAATTGGTAATCAGCTGTAGTGATGAATGTTGTAAAGGTGTAACAGCGGAGGTGAAAATGTGTAACAGTGGGGATGAGAAGTGAGGTGAGTAAGTATTGGGGGGGGGGGGGCACGTGGACACTTCACTGGAAGAATGTGAAGAGGTGAGCTCAGGCAGAAAGTGTAATCCTCGGGACTGTGAGAATGTGAACTTGGAGGTGAGAGGTTGACTTAGGGGAGTTTTTGAATGGTCAGGGGGGCAGAGCAGGAGACGGCGTAGTGTAATTTGATTGATTTTAAAGACGAGATACTTAAGCCATGTTCGTGGCTGGTAAAGGGGTTAGATTGAGACATACGAATTCAACACATGTGAGGTAGGACTAGGAGACACGGATAGAAAGAACAGTTAGTGTTAGTCATGTAGACATAGGATTCGGACAGGGGAGTCAGACATATGAGATGTAGTTTCACATGCGGCGGTTGAGAACCAGTGTGGTAGACCCCAGTAGATTAGGCTTAAGTCAATGGCTCGTAGAGCCCAAGTAGTAACTAAGCGTTAGACCATTGCAGAGTTACGTCTCGAATGAAGGACGAGACAGTTTCAGGTGTTTAATATAAGGAGGATAGGATAAGGTTCAGACTAGCGGGTTTCCAGTGTTTGGACCGATTGAGTATGAGAGTTGACTTGATGCATGACTGCAGTCCAGAGGTGCCAGCAGTACAGTCGTGTGTGTGTGAACAGCCGAGCGCAGTGTAAACCGCTGGCTTTTACATATTGTTTATTGGATCAGTTACATGTCAATAAACTCACTGTTTACGTTTACGAGAGTACTTTGTGTACAGTGCATTACACCCACTACTTGTCGTGTACACGAACGAACGATAGTGTCGCGGAGAAAGACTTTGTTATCAGATTCTTCAGTCCAGGTACAATCAAACAACAACGCGAAGTACACCACATGAATAGATCACGAGGGAAGCAAATCAAGTTTCCAGTTCAGTCACAGTTGCAGAATCGCAGAACGTTCGCAGAACAGAATCAGAACGTTCACAGTTAGCAAGAGCGTTCATTTACAACAAAACGCACATAAGTAACACATCGGGCGTAAAGGTGTTTCACTCAGGTGTTACATCGCAATTCATAATCACATTGGTGTTACATCGCAATTCATAATCACATTGGTGTTACAAAGGGACATAGTCACCTACTCTACCACACACAGTACTCGGTGATGACTGATTATATTTATTTTTAAACATGCTACTTTTTGTCAAGTAAAGAACAATTTAAAGTAACATTCTGTTGTTTTTTTTTACTTCGTATACTCAATTTTTCCGGTGTTTAGGGAAATTAACAGTTCTAGACCTGACTGTTCTAGAGGTGTCAGTCACTCTCATTTGTCACTATTGTAGAGTTTCCTAGATGTTGTCACTGTTTTTTACTTTTATTTAGTCTACTTGGAGCTCTGCAGCCCTTTTCTCTTCTTATATGTCTTTTATCCAGGTCATCACACCTCTGAGGATTTCCAGGTTACTGGTATCGTCTCTTGCATCTCTGATGCCCATAATCGGTTCACTTTGGAGAATCGACTCATAGCCCGTTGTGTCACTCTTCATCCGAGAAGGTTAAACTCTCTTCACTCTTTCGTTTAATCGCCGTGTTGCTCTTCCAATCTTGTATCTTCTACTTCTTTTCCTTCTTGCCACCTCTGTTTTATGTTTGTACTCCTGTTCTATGAGACTTCTCATTTCATCCATCCTCAGGGAACGCTTTTCCTGTATCATTGTGTTGGGTTCGTTTTTGGCCTTCTATACCCTACCTACCATTTTGACTGGGAGCCGCGACAGCTCAGTGGTTAGTGAACTGGATTATGAAAGAAAACAGGTAGGGTTCGATCCCAACCGACGGCTCCGGTTCACCCAGCCTTTAATGAGTACTGGATTTTCTTCTGGGAAAGTAAAGCGGCACGGACGTAATACCGACCACATTACCCCCAAAATCATATGCTGAAGGTCTGTAAAATGTATGGTCACTAACACCATATTCCCTAAACGCCACTTGGCGTGACTGGGGTACTTTATTTTTTTTTACTGTACCATTTTGGTTATTTATCTTGTGACTAGCTGGTATATACCTGCAGTCTCTCTTCCGGACAATCAGCCCACATGAGTCTATCGCCATCTTGAGATACATTTTGTATCTGGTGATTGTGTTTGTGTTCATTTGTTTTATTGGTACCTGTTGAAGATTTTTGCCGAAACGTCGTAGTTTGTCTCGTCTCTCTTTAGATTTAGTTGCTTAAAGTAAAAAAGTAAAGAGTCCCCATCACACCAACTGGCGTATAGTGAATATGGTGTTAGTGACCATAAATTTCACAGACCTTCGGCACAAGATTTTCGGGGTAATGTGGTCGGTATTACACCCGTGCCGCTTTACTTTCCCAGAAAAAAAAAATCCGGTACCCATTTAAGGCTGGGTAAACTCGGAAGCCGTCGGTTGGGATCGAACCCTACCCCTTGTCCTTTGTAGTCCAGTTCACTCACCACTGAGTTATCGCGGCTCCCGATTTAGTTGCTTAATACCAATTTATGTTTAGTTGATATTTCTTCTGCAGCTCTACTCTTGTCGCCCTATGTAATGTGTTATATATTCAATATTTGTATCAATTTTCTCATATATTTTGTATAGTGTGGAATTACAAGATAATCTCTCCACACAGACAATTAATTTTGAACCAAGTTCCAACAGGGACGAGCTATATGATAAAGATGGTGGTGATAATGACGCATTGCAGAAGGTTAGGGATGTCCAAAAGGAATGGGAAGAAATCAAGACAACCCTGATTGAAGTCGAATGCTTTGATCTTTCTGACATAAAACATGTGTAACGCACAAATAATAGTGAATGATAACATTTGTGGACAAGAATGATATCTTGATATATATATATATATATATATATATATATATATATATATATATATATATATATATATCTGATATATCTAATACAACATGTAGTTCGACAGCGTCATTTCCTGGAATGACATTATTCAAGTAATTATTTACATAACAAAATTGGGTAGTGTACCGTTGTAGTGCTAAAGAGAAAAAAAGCTATTTTGATCTTTTTGAATGACAACCACTGACGCGTAGCGCTTTCAGGAACTACAACTCAATCTTACTGACCCTCAAGAGAGGATACAGCTCCACACCCCAAAATTAGCAACTTAGAACAGAGGGAGGTATCCTAATTCATATCAAGAATTAATGATCCACTACCAACACTGAAATGTCTCCCTGCTAGAAATTGTTGAACATTTACCAGAAAGCTGTCATCTCAACCATACGGAAAGGTAAACGTACAGAACAAAATAAACCCTCCTCGACAGGAAACCAAATGGGAAGTTGAATGAACCAGAATCCACGGATAAATGTATTGTTGGGGCTTGCATTAGCGTCTGGCTCCACCAACAGAAAAAAAGATATGCAGAAAGAAAAAAGCATTCGAATTAGGTATAAAGGATCGGTCTTGTTTCAAGGATATATCCGTGTGTGTATGTGTGTGTGTTTGTGAGTGTGTGTCTGTGTTGAAAAAGCCGTGCATCAGTGGCAAGTAGAATAATGAGACGTGTTTTTTTTTGGTCAGATGTACGTGTTTGTAATTGAGTATCCACGCGTGTTTATAATGAGGGATATTTCAGGATATTTAGAATAACGACGCATGTTGTAATTATATTTACATAAATTACGAGCATTATGCAAATGTTAAAGATTTCGGCTCGTTTCATTAACACTAAAAGATAGCAGCGTGCTTCAGGGCATACAGAAGAAGGCGTATACTCGTCAAGCACAACGACTGCTAACGTATGTGATCATGTCTTTCGACAGCCATTTGTCTCTTGTTCTTTTTATCAATTCTGCTATTGACTTCCAACCTTGCGATTCCTGTCCCATATCTTTGTTTCCCTCTATTTTTTTCTTCCGTCAATTTTCCCTTGTTCTTGAATATTTACCTGATATAAAGTACGTTCTCATTACACGAATTTAATTTTTATTTTTTATTTTCTGATACTGGTCTTCTTTATTTTCTTCTTCTTCTTTCCCTTCTGCTCATTTGTTTTCGTCTACTTCATTTTCTTCTTTATTTTGTTCTTCTCCTTCTTTTCTTCTTTATATTCATATGAATCTTCCTCTTTTCTTCTCTATCTTTAGCTTCTTAATTGTCTTCATCTTATTCTGTCTCTTCTTTATCTTGTTTCTTGTTTATCTCCTCTTATTCTCGTTAATCTTCTTATTATCTTCTTCGCAGTTATGAGATCGGTCTTATTTTTTTCTAATAAATATTCTATATGTTGCCCTTTCTAGCCGTAGACTTGCCGTCTAAATTCTAGATGTTTGTGTCCTACGACTTTTCTTATCAAGTGTCAGACCTTGCACAACACCTGCATTGTATCTCGACACGTGTCGTAGTTCTGGACGAATCGTTCAAACTAGATAAGACGGCCAATGCCTGCTATTGTTGCCTCTCGCCTCAATGTTCTTTTGGTGTTTCTCTAGGGCAGCCTCTTCTTTTTTCTTTTGCTCTCTGATCCCCTTTGAGGTCTTACTTTGAGAACTAATAAATATTTGAATTACAAATAGTGTGGTATTCTTTGCTCTAAATATACTTCTTATTTATTTTTAGCGTTCGTTCTGTAATCGTGTGTGGGTGCATTGTGTCGCAAGCTAACGGCAAAGGGGCGATATCTGCGCCTTTCGACCTTACACATCCGATTTATACATAGGCATATTTGTTTACCAGTTTTTGCCTCCGCATCTTACATTTTTTATATATACTTAAAGACATTTAACTGCCATGGGGTCTTTAACGTGCGCAAGTGCACACGGGACCACCTTTTTTGCCGTTATCCGAGAGTCCTAGACATCGAAATACCACTACCAGAGGAGGGTAAAGCCACGAAGAAATCACTAATTTGATGTAAAAAATGCCCAGTGCCTTTGGCGGGAATCAAACACGATCCAAGAATTGGCGCTGGATAGAATTATTACTGCGGAAGTCAACTGAAAGTATTACACAACAGGCCCTTTTGGAATCCCTAGGAAAAAAGACAAAGAGGATGACGAAGGAATTCTTGGAGAAGACAGATGGAAGCAGAGATGAAGATGACGGGGAAGACATGGGCTGATCTTACAAGAATGGCAAGAAACAGAACGGCTTGGAATGTATTTGTTCAAGACCTATGCTCCACAGGGAGCTGAAAGGTTGAAGGTAGAAGAAAGGTCTGAACTTTCTGTATATATTTTGCTGTATTTGAGACTTGTCCATGGCCTATAAACAGCTTAGTTTGGATGTATGTCTATGTGAAGCAATGCTCGGTCCATAGTTGAATAATTATATGAAATCCTGCAATATATGATTGGCTGGTTTTGTGGCCTGTACAAAAATACGGCACGTGCATACAGCGGCGAGACTAGTCTTTTATCTTAACGTCCTGTAATAAATATTGCTTTTCAATTTATTAGTGTGATATTATTTGTTCTAAATAAAGCAGTGTGTTATAATGTAAACTTCAGGTTAAATCGTGTCACGGTTGTTTAATTTAATATTAAAGTGACATTTTGGTTATAATCGTTGAAGCGCTTTATCATCTGTGGTTGAAGATGTAGGCGTTTACTACTTTCTGGCCATCCTTAGAACTGATAATATATAGTAGTGGATTCACTTATTAGTAGTATCCAACAGAAACATATTATTTGTTTAATTGCTATGTAAACTTTTGATGTATAAAATCGTTCTAATGAATTACAAAACTGATGCTTTTGTGTCATGATTCTCGATTCTTCCTGTCCCATTAAACATCACATAGGACTCGTAGTCTCCCGTCAATTGTCTCTATTCTGGGCGTGCTGTTCGACTACAGAGATTGGGTCTATGCCTGTCTACTTTGTTTCTTTTGTTAAAGTTTTTTGCAGTGTTTTTCGAGGTCGTTCTCTTTCCTTCTGACCTAACGTTTCCAATTTGAGAGCTGCTTGGTGATTCTCTGATCGTTTCTTCTAAATACATGATCGACGTATGTCCCTCTGCTTTTCTTTATAATAGACGAGATAAATGATTGCACGACCATTTCTCTAATTTCAGCGTTAGCCTTGAAATAATTTAATTAAATGCTCAGATTCTTTCTTAGGCGCATGTCATTAAGTGCATTATTATTTGTTTTCCAATTCTACTTTGTCGTTTTCCAGCTTTCATACGCTTAAGTGATGGTGGATGGTACGTTAGAGTTGAAAATTACAAGTTTTGTTTCCGTGTTGAGCATCTTTGATCGCAATATTTTTTGTCAGGGTTTTCAAAACTTAAAACCGCCTCCGCTATTCTGATAAATTTTCTTTAAAATGTAGAAATAGGACATGAATTGCGATGCTGCATCTAAGCTGGCAAGCTATGAAAGAGGTCAGCATTCTATCTGTTCAGTGCATTTATTATTTAAATGTAAGATATAAGTGTGTGTAATCAACTATAATGGTCATCTATTAGGGGATTATGAACAGGTTTATGGGTGAAGACGTCAGTCAGCATCAGACCTGAAGCAGGTCAACGACCCAATAACTGATGACAATCAGTGGTAATCAGAACTACCATGATTCTGTCCCAGCTCAATGCTCCTACAAACATGTAAATCGTGGTAAATAAGTCAGGGTCGAGTGAGACAGGCAAGACAACCCGTTGCTTGAAAATGCAATGCTGAAGTCGGATATGTTTGGGTTGAAAGCACAAATATGAAAGCTAGCTGTAAACACAAGTTTATCATCAGATTTACAGCATCTTCGCTTTGTTATGCATTTGTATGCCTTTACTCATGTAAACACAACACACAACGCAGCGTGACTACGCCCATTTAACGTCAAATTAAGGGCGGACGCCGAATATAAATATTTTTCTAACATTGTTGGGTGAAGGCAGGAAAGAGAAACAAAGAATATAAAGGGACATTTCTTATATGATAGAACGAGCAGAACAACTAAAGTAACATTGAGGAGTTTGCCTACCGACATTATCTCACAACAAACGTTAACATCAACAACAGAGAAAAATGGAAGACCTCCCAAGAATATGGATCAGCGAACTGTCAAAGCTACATAAATTACAACGTCAAGAAACTGGCGAGATCTTTCCCGGAAACTAATTTTTGTCTCCCTTAAAACGTTGTCATGCACGGTATGTCTCAGAATAGATAAGTTCTATATGTCTGTTTTATATACAGTAAAGGCATACCAATGACAATCTACCATAAATTTACCATGATTTTTTTAAACAATGACAATTGTTTTAGGAAAACAAAATGTCTGCTCGCAGCTTTACATAGATGAGGAAGAAAACAAACAAAACGACGTTGCGGTCGGTAGGACTTCAGCAGGTACAAGAATGTGGACAAGAAGGCATTATGACCATTCTGCTTGCATGCAAAGCGTTACCACACAATAAGACGTATAGGGTACATGGTGTTAGTGTTCGCATATTTCAATGACCAACGATATCTTTTTTAACTGGGTGATGTGGTAGGCATTATGCCAACATTCCTAGAGATATCTGGTATCTTTTAGATGAACTTTGGAGCCGTCAATCGCAGTGGATTCCGATTATCAGGTCATTAGCCTGTGTAACTGAGATATCACAGATTCCATCCCTTACGCATGTTTATAGATCCGTGTTTTTACTTGTTAGTAGATTCATTAGTTAACATTGTTGTAATGTTTTCATTACTAGTGTAGCTGTGTTTTCTGTAGTTGTAATGTCTATTTGTTTAGTTCAAGTTATTTCTTTTAGTTGTAATTATGTTTTCGTTAATTAAAATTGTTGAATATTATTTAGTAGCTGTAGTTGTTTTTCTTTCAGTTATCATCATCATCATCATCATCATCAAGTACCGGGCCTGCTGGTGTAGGTGATCATGTCTCTCCACTACTTTCGATCACGACAGTTATTTATCATTTATGTTGTTGACCTTTTGCCAAGCCATTCTCTTAAGCTGTCTGGTATTTTTTGTCTTTGCTTCCCTCTATCTCTTCGTCCCTCAATTTTTCCGGTTGCTACGATATATTCCAGTTGTTCTCTTCTGGCCAAAAAATGATGATTGTTTCTTTCTAATATTGGAAATTGGCTCTCTTTTTGCTTTGACTTCTTTACAGAACATTTTCATTAATCTTCTTACCTGCCAATGGTATTCTCAACATTCTTCTGTAAAACCACACTTCTACAGACTCGAGTGATTTTCTTGTCTGTTGTCCTATTGTCCATGATTCACATCCATATGTTAAGACTGGCTCTACATAACATTTAAGAACTCTTTTTCTTGTTTACATTGTCAAAAATGAATTACATAGTATATTCTTCATTTTTTGGGAAAGCTGCTTTTGTCTTTTTCTTTGTTGTTACCATTACTTCGGTCTTTTTGCTATTAAGGAATTTTGCTTTCTTTCACTATAATGTCCAACATTTCTTGCAACTCATTTTCACTCCTAGCGATCAAGACTTTGTCATCAGCTAAAGTACCCCCGTCACGCCAAGTGGCGTATAGGGAAATATGGTGTTAGTGACCCTATATTTTACAGACCTTCAGCACATGATTTTTGGGGTAATGTGGTCGGTATTACGCCCGTGCTGCTTTTACTTTCCCAGAAAAAATCCGGTACCCATGGCTGGGTGAACCGGAGCCGTCGGTTGGGATCGAACCCTACCCCTTGTCCGTAGTAGTCCAGTTCACTAACCACTGAGCTATCGCGGCTCCTACTAATTTTTAGGGAATTAGTAAAACCCAGGTGTCCTCGCCAGCGATGTTGCCGTGGTAAGCCAACCGCCTATCGATTGCGCTAACCGGATTGTCATCAGCATACCTTAGATTATTTATATTATGACCTCCAATTATTTCAGCTATAGCAAATGCATTTTCCATAGTAGTGGCAATTGAATTTGCATTAGTTGTTATTGTAATTGTATTTTGCTTTAGTAGTTGCATTTTTCTTAGTGATTGTTGTAGTTGAATTTTCTTTAGTAGTTGTTCTAGTTGTGGTTATTTTAAAGTGGTTCTTGTAATTATGTTTTCATTAGTAGTTGTGTTTTTTCATTAGTGGCTGTTGTAGTTGTGTTTTCATTACTGGTTGTTGTAGTTGTGTTTTCATTAGTGGCTGTTGTAGTTGTGTTTTCATTAGTGGCTATTGTAGTTGTGTTTTCATTAGTTGCTGTTGTAGTTGTGTTTTCATTAGTGGTTGTTGTAGTTGTGTTTTCATTAATGGCTATTGTAGTTGTGTTTTCATTAGTGGCTATTGTAGTTGTGTTTTCATTAGTGGCTATTGTAGTTGTGTTTTCATTAGTGGTTGTTGTAGTTGTGTTTTCATTAGTGACTGTTGTAGTTGTGTTTTCATTAGTGGCTATTGTAGTTGTGTTTTCATTAGTGGCTGTTGTAGTTGTGTTTTCATTAGTGGTTGTTGTAGTTGTGTTTTCATTAGTGGCTATTGTAGTTGTGTTTTCATTAGTGGCTATTGTAGTTGTGTTTTCATTAGTGGCTGTTGTAGTTGTGTTTTCATTAGTGGTTGTTGTAGTTGTGTTTTCATTAGTGGTTGTTGTAGTTGTGTTTTCATTAGTGGCTATTGTAGTTGTGTTTTCATTAGTGGCTGTTGTAGTTGTGTTTTCATTAGTGGTTGTTGTAGTTGTGTTTTCATTAGTGGCTGTTGTAGTTGTGTTTTCATTAGTGGCTGTTGCAGTTGTGTTTTCATTAGTGTCTATTGTAGTTGTGTTTTCATTAGTGGCTGTTGTAGTTGTGTTTTCATTACTGGCTGTTGTAGTTGTGTTTTCATTAGTGGCTGTTGTAGTTGTGTTTTCATTAGTGGCTATTGTAGTTGTGTTTTCATTAGTGGCTGTTGTAGTTGTGTTTTCATTAGTGGTTGTTGTAGTTGTGTTTTCATTAGTGGCTGTTGTAGTTGTGTTTTCATTAGTGGTTGTTGTAGTTGTGTTTTCATTAGTGGCTGTTGTAGTTGTGTTTTCATTAGTGGCTGTTGTAGTTGTGTTTTCATTAGTGTCTATTGTAGTTGTGTTTTCATTAGTGGCTGTTGTAGTTGTGTTTTCATTAGTGGCTGTTGTAGTTGTGTTTTCATTAGTGTCTATTGTAGTTGTGTTTTCTTTTGTAGTTACATTTTCATAAGTTGTTGTTGTGTAGAAGAGAAATTCAGCGCACTAAAAGATGTAGAGGCAGAAGTGGTGCAGAACAGTTCGCAGATAAGAGAAAAGAGACGTGGAAAAAGATGACGTAGAAAATAGGATGACGTATTTAGGGTGGCAGTTGCAAATAGGATCAGTTGGAGGTCGGCACCAGTAGAGAGAGGCAGGATATGAGATCCATGGAAAGTCAATAGCGACAGTGGCAGCCTAAAGTGTCAGTTGGAATGGCAACCTAAAGGTAGCAGTTAGAACCCAAATAGGATCAGTTGGAGGTCGGCGCCAGTAGAGAGAGGCAGGATATGAGATCCATGGAAAGTCAATAGCGACAGTGGCAGCCTGAAGTGTCAGTTGGAATGGCAACCTAAAGTGTCAGATGAAATAGGATAAGTTGGAGGTCGGCGCTAGTAGAGAGAGGCAGGATATGAGATCCATGGAAAGTCAATAGCGACAGTGGCAGCCTGAAGTGTCAGTTGGAATGGCAACCTAAAGGTGGCAGTTAGAACCCAAATAGGATCAGTTGGAGATTGGAGCAAAAAGAGAGATCCAACCAGCAGATGAGCACAAAGTGGATGACATCAGCAAACAGTCAAAAAAGAGACGGAATCGTCAAGAAGTAACAGAACAAGCAGACATAATAGATAGAGTAGGGAAGGCTGTTCAATGGGGAACGGTCCGACCTAAGATAGTAACGAGCGTGAATAAGGCAATTAGAATAGAATAGAATAAAATAGATTAGAGAATGACAGGAGCGCGAATGGACGATTGAAAGACAATTATGATGACAAGATGGATGAAATTGTAACAACAGACCGATTAAAATAAAGGCGGCCGATTTGTAACAACCACTATGCTGTTATTGTGTATAAAAGAAAAGAACGCTCACAGTTGTAATTGTGTTTTCTTTTGTCGTTATATTTTCATAAGTGGTTGTTGTAGTTGTGTTTTCTTTTGTCGTTATATTTTCATAAGTGGTTGTTATAGTTGTGTTTTTTTGTAGCTACATTTTCATAAGTAGTTGTTGTAGTTGTATTTTCTTTTGTAGCTATATTTTCATAAGTAGTTGTTGTAGTTGTATTTTCTTTTGTAGCTATATTTTCATAAGTGGTTGTTGTAGTTGTGTTTTCTTTAGTATTTGTGTTTTTTGTAGCAGATATGCTTTCTCTAGTAGCGGTTATATTTTCCTAGTAGCAGTTGTTATCGTAATTTATATAGATATAACTTTATTTGTATTTTGTTCAGAAGTATTTGTGGCAACATTTGTTATACAATTAATTGTAGTTTTAAAAAAAATCAGTATTTGGATTTTCTTCAGCAGCAGCTGTAATTGTAGTGTTTACTTCAGAAGTAATAGATACTAGCAGTTGAATGTGTAGTTGTTATTGCAATGTCTTTAGTAGTAGTGGGACTGAGAGCTTTGTTTCCAGATCGGCATTACTGAGATAAATAAGCTTTAAAGCTGGTTATCTGTCTTGAAGAGTTAAGAAATAGTTTAAAATGAGTTAAGAAAGACACAAGAAAGAGTTAAAAACAGAGAGGAAAACAAATGATTGGAAATATCTAAATTCCATTTCCTAATACTATAACTGTAAGATAATAATCTAATACGTATCTATTCGAAAATATGTTATGTGTGGGTACCTATAGTTTCTATTTTGTGTATTAGGTTGATAGGCAAATCAAGGATAAAGCGATCAAACATCAGCAGGAAATTTGAAGGCAAAATGAATCGAGAAGAAAAGTAAGACAAAGAAAAATAGAAGAAACAGATTTGACAGAATAGAAAAAAAAAACTATCCTTACAACACATATTACTACTAATGCTGGTGTATGTCAGGGAACCAGAGGGATAAAGGCTGCTTGGTCAAAGTAGTCGCCACGACGTATGAGATTCAGGATTTTTATTTCACCCGTTTGAAACAATGAAATGCTCAAATGGTAAACGTGCGTATACAAAATAGAATGTTTACACAACAGAGCACAATAAATCATTGAGGTAACGGCTGTGATTGTTTAAGTGGTATAGTTTCTAGTTTTATTGATTTAATTGTTGATTACTCTACCCATTCTTTCCTTGCGAGAGATTTTTGAAAGTTTTAAACTCTTAACTGTTTATATTACTGAAGACTAATGGTTGCATGAAAGCCCGCATTTTTATCAACGAGTTTACGTCAAGGGCACAAGTCAATCTGGGAGATTACCGCTCCCGATATCTCTCTCCTGGTCTGCAGGAGTCCACCAGATGTCGCTATTCGGTCACAGTGTTTGTTTCCATAGCTTTATCACTCACCACCCGCAGCCAGTTACAGTTGGCAGTAATAAAAACGGAGCGCCCGTGTATCTGGGAATCGATTTCTAATTTACACACATCTGTTAGACGACAACCAATGGATGCATTCAATGAGTATCATTTGTTTGTTCACTGAATACAAAGAAATCACGTTGTTGGGCTTCTAAAGTAATGCTCTTTTACATTTATTGTGTCTTTTTGAAAAACTGTACAACATTTCTATTTCTTTTTGATTCGGGTCAACAAAACAATATGTTGCCGACACGCTAGCCGTGTCTTAGTGGAAGATCGTCCTACCTTTTCCTTCTTCTGCGAAAAATTCTTTGTTTGATCCGAATAAAATCCTTTGTCGACAAAGTATATATCAAACTCTTATATTCTACTCAAGTTATCATCTTTCAGGTCCCCTCATAGTGTACACCAAACTCTACTGTTCTGCACAGGCTATTATCTTTCAGGTCTCCTCAGACTGTACATAAAACTCTACTGTTATGTAGAAGTTATCATCTTTCAGCCCCCCTCAGAGTGTACATCAAACTCTTTTGTTGCACACACGCTATCCTCTTTCAGGTCCGCTCAGACTGTATATCAAGGTCTTATGTTACACACAAGTTATCATCTTTCAAGTCAACTCAGCGTGTACATCAAACGCTACTGTTATGTAGACGTTATAATATTTAAAGTCCCCTCAGTATGTACATCAAACTCAATTTTATGTAGAAGCTATCATCCTTCAGGTCCCCTCAGGGTGTACATAAAACTCTACTGTTATGTAAAAGTTATCGTCTTTCAGGTCCCCACAGGGTGTACATCAAACTCTACTGTTATGTAAAAGTTATCGTCTTTCAGGTCCCCACAGGGTGTACATCAAACTCTACTGTTATGTAAAAGTTATCATCTTTCAGGTCCCCTCAGGGTGTACATCAAACTCTACTGTTATGTAAAAGTTATCATCTTTCAGGTCCCCACAGGGTGTACATCAAACTCTACTGTTATGTAAAAGTTATCGCCTTTCAGGTCCCCACAGGGTGTACATCAAACTCTACTGTTATGTAAAAGTTATCGCCTTTCAGGTCCCCACAGGGTGTACATCAAACTCTACTGTTATGTAAAAGTTATCATCTTTCAGGTCCCCACAGGGTGTACATCAAACTCTACTGTTATGTAAAAGTTATTATCTTTCAGGTCCCCACAGGGTGTACATCAAACTCTATACTGTTATGTAAAAGTTATCATCTTTCAGGTCCCCACAGGGTGTACATCAAACTCTATACTGTTATGTAAAAGTTATCATCTTTCAGGTCCCCACAGGGTGTACTGCACAGGATTCTAGTGATACTTTCTGGATATCTTTAAAGTATATGGTCTATGTAGGGAGCCGCGATAGCTCAGTGGTTAGTGAACTGGATTACAAAGGACAAGGGGTAGGGTTCGATCCCAACCGACGGCTTCCGGGTTCACCCAGTCTTAAAATGGGTACCGGATTTTTTCTTGGAAAGTAAAGCGGCGCGGGCGTAATAGCGACCACATTACCCCAAAAATCATGTGCTGAAGGTCTGTAACATTTATGGTCACTAACACCATATTCCCTATATGCCACTTGGCGTGTCGAGGGCTCTTTACTTTACTTATATGGTCTATCTAGGGTCCTGGAACTGCCTGCTTTTACTACCATCATTTGTTTTTCTTGCTCCTGGTTCGCAGTCTTGGTTGCTGATTTTGTTTAGTTTGTTGCTTCTGGTTTGCAGTCTCTGTTGCTGATTTTGTTTAGTTTGTTGCTTCTGGTTTACAGTCTCTGTTGCTGATTTTGTTTAGTTTGTTGCTTCTGGTTTGCAGTCTCTGTTGCTGATTTTGTTTAGTTTGTTGCTCCTGTTTTGCAGTAGTGTTTATTGATTTTGTTTAGTTTGTTGCTTCCTCACTGATTTTGATTAATTTGTTGCTCCCTTTTCTGATTTTAGTTAGTTTGTTGCTCCCTCACTGATTTTGTTTAGTTTGTTGCTCCCTTACTGATTTTGTTTAGTTTGTTGCTCCCTTTTCTGATTTTATTTAGTTTGTTGCTCACTCACTGATTTTGTTTAGTTTGTTGCTCCCTCACTGATTTTGTTTAGTTTGTTGCTAGTAGTATACCAGGGTCCAACTAACCCGTATTTAGGCGCTAAATTAACAAAGATATATAGTGTGGTGCGCGGCGCACCACATGTACATGAGAGACAGGGGGAGTTAACCGTGACATTTCGTGTCGAGGTATTGACCTCTAGTCCAGGTGACCCGGAAGTGACGTGTTTATGTCTGGTGTGTCCTGGCTTTGGAGTTCTTGATCGTTAGTGATAGGTTAGTAGATTATACAACAGCATTGAAAAACAATCAATCTAAAACAAAAGACAAAAGATATATTTTATTCTTTTATTATCTCAATAGGTGTATAACATACAGTGGATATTATATAACACTACAAAAATATTCAGTACATTGAGTCAATATATAGTACATGGATAACATTTATTTATAGATAGGTAGTTGGATGTCGGCTTAGCTATGTGGCGTCGATGAATCATAAGGGGTGAAACTGTTAGAGATTCCTGGTTAGGCTAAGCTGGTAGTGTAAAGAGTTAAATATCTAAAGGCGTAGTCGAGACGTTATCATCAGCTACCTTTCTTTTTATATAGAAATAGGAAAGAGCATTTCTTGTTTGACTGTAGGAAAATATGGAATTATTTAAGACTTTGAAACCTACATTTTTCCCACCCTTAGCCTTTTGCGTAGCGAGAACCTCTAAAAACATATCTTTATCTAATTTGTTGTGTTGCTTGCTTAGCCCTTTACAACTGATTTTATCGTAATCCCCACTACAATGGTACGTCTTACTACATAAGCTAACAAGAGCTGTCCCTTCGTACTCTAGTTTAAAAAGTCCAGGCGTTCGTTTGGTGTACGCTTTAACACCCTTACAGTTTATACAATCTGTCTTGCTAGTATGTTCATCGCAGCGATGGGTGTATGGAGGTCACCTAGTGTGTAATAAGGGCTGTATAGGGGTCGTCTAGTGTGCCGTGATGGGTCAATGGAGGTCGGCTAGTATGTCGTGATGGGTGTACGGAGGTCGTCTAGTGTGTCATATTGGGTGTATAGAGGGCGTTTAGTGTGTCATGATGGTTGTATAGGGGTCGTCTAGTGTGTCATGATGGTTGTATAGGGGTCGTCTAGTGTGCCGTGATGGGTGTACGGAGGTCGTCTAGTGTGTCATATTGGGTGTATAGAGGGCGTTTAGTGTGTCATGATGGTTGTATAGGGGTCGTCTAGTGTGTCATGATGGTTGTATAGGGGTCGTCTAGTGTGCCGTGATGGGTCAATGGAGGTCGGCTAGTATGTCGTGATGGGTGTACGGAGGTCGTCTAGTGTGTCATATTGGGTGTATAGAGGGCGTTTAGTGTGTCATGATGGTTGTATAGGGGTCGTCTAGTGTGTCATATTGGGTGTATAGAGGGCGTCTAGTGTGTCATGATGGGTGTATGTAGGTCGTTTAGTGTGTCATATTGGGTGTATAGAGGGCGTTTAGTGTGTCGTGAGGGGTGTATGGAGGTCGTCTACTGTGTCGTGAGGGGTGTATGGAGGTCATCTAGTGTGGTATGTGGGGTGTATGGCGGTTGTCTGGTATATCATACTTTAATCAACCAATAAGAAAAATGAAGGAACATTACATTCAACATTACTTATCTTAACTACTTTACATCAATACAGTTGAATAACGTGTTATCGTTAAGTCTTACCATACTTTAAGAGAAAACATTCAAACTTACAGCGTAAAATATAGTCTCAATCATCTACACCGAATATAACCTGTTATCGATAAGCCTTAACATACTTTAAGAGAAAACAAGCCAACTTACGGTGCAAAACTCCGCTAGTGTGAACAGTAACTTTCCTTGAATCAACCAAACTTATAACGCCGTCTAGTTTAAATATAACCTGGTAAGAAATGAATAAATTAGCCAATCAGCGAGTGACTATGCCAACATCGCTTGATATCGGGATTAACCAATCAGAAAAGAGTATTAACATAGGAGGCGGGGCGAAGAAATGGCTGACAGGTGGATTAACCAATCAGAAAAGCGCGTTAGCCCAAGCGTAGGTAGTGGCTGTCGGGTCAGCAGTGGGGGAAAAATGCGGGGTGGTGGGTTACTTGAACTCGTTTTGACCCCTGAGGCAATTCCAGAAGAGTTCTATGACCTCATTTTGACCGCTGAAGGCTTTAATACCAATGTTTCCCACTTCAACGAACGACATACATCATTAAAGGTGATTACTTCAGCTCTTAGACTTTGGAGTTCCATATCTTTATCACTTCAACGAATGACAGACAACAGTAAAGATGATCATTTCAGGTAAGAAAACTTAGTTCCAAACCCTAAAATTTTGGTTCATACTCACAAAGTTGAACACAAACTCTACAAATTTAGGCCCAAAGTTGTAATTGTTAGACACGAAAGTCGTAAATGTTATATGCAAAGTCCAAAAGTTTGTCAAAAAGACAACCCAAACTCAAATTAGTTAGACACAAAACCCAACAATTTATAGGCAAAGTCCAAAAAGTTACTCCAAAAGACAACTAATGTAACTCTTAATCCCAAAATTTCGGCTCATATGCACAAAGTTGAACACAAACTCTACAAATTTAGGCCCAAAGTTGTAATTGTTAGACACAAAAGTCGTAAATGTTTATGCAAAGACCAAAAGTTTGTCAAAAAGACAACCCAAACTCAAAATAGTTAGACACAAAGCCCAACAATTTATATGCAAAGTCCAAAAAGTTACTCCTAAAGACAACTAATGTAACACTTAACCCCAACATTTCTACTCATAGTCACAAACAGTTGAACTCAAAAGCCTAAAAATTTAGTCCCAAAGTCGTAATTGTTCGACACAAAAGTCGTAAATGTTATATGCAAAGTCCAAAAGTTTGTCAAAAAGACAACCTTAACTCAAAATAGTTAGACACAAAGCCCAACAATTTATATGCAAAGTCTAAAAAGTTACTCCAAAAGACAACTAATGTAACACTTAACCCCAAAATTTCGTCGCATAACCAAACAGTTGAACTCAAAAGCCTAAAAATTTAGTCCCAAAGTGATACTAGTTCGACACAAAAGTCGTAAATGTTTATGCAAAGACCAAAAGTTTGTCAAAAAGACAACCCAAACTCAAAATAGTTAGACACAAAGCCCAACAATTTATATGCAAAGCCCAAAAAGTTACTCCAAAAGACAACTAATGTAACACTTAACCCCAACATTTCGTCGCATAACCAAACAGTTGAACTCAAAAGCCTAAAAATTTAGTCCCAAAGTCGTAATTGTTCGACACGAAAGTCGTAAATGTTATATGCAAAGTCCAAAAGTTTGTCAAAAAGACAACCTAAACTCAAAATAGTTAGACACGAAAGGTCAAAAAAAGTATATGCAAAGTCCAAAATGTTACGTCAAAAGACAACTAATATAACACCATTGCACAAAAATTTCGTTGCGTAACCAAAAAGTTGAACTCAAAACCCTACAAAATTTAAACCCAAAATCAAAATAGTTAGACACGAAAGACCAAATAGTTATATTCAAAGTCCAAAAGTTTGTCAAAAAGACAACCTTAACTCAAAATAGTTAGACACAAAGCCCAACAATTTATATGCAAAGTCCAAAAAGTTACTCCAAAAGACAACTAATGTAGCACTTAACCCAAAATTTCGTCTCATAACCAAAAAGTTGAACTCAAAACCCTAAAAAGTGTCCACTTATCAACCAAAGTCTTTAATACAGCTGAGAAAACCCTAATAAATAATTACAATTTACTAAAAAGGTTGCCCTTGATGATAGTTGCGACTGTGTCTAAATCATTATTGAAAATATTCATAGAACTCTAGTAAAAACCAAACACACTAAAACACCACATTGAAAGAATGAACTTAAAGTTCACGCCCCTGTCACAACTCTGCTAAGAAAAGTACTGCAAAGCATGAAAGTTATGTCCCCTGCTATAACTCTACTAAACGAAAGTATTACCAAACACGTAGGTTACACTCCTACCATAACCCACTAAGAAAAACAAGATTTTGCTTAAAATACCACATTTATGATTGTTACGCCCCTTGTCCCTTTATGAGGGGACGCCCATGAAACTGTTAGAAATAGTAAATTTAACCTAGTGGCATACCCCAGATGTTATATTAGACACCCCCATAGCAAAAATTTACTTAAAACTCACTTTTATGGTGGTTACCCCCATACCCATTTTTGGCGGTTACGCCCATGAAACTGTTAAAAATAGTAAATTTAACATATAGACATACCCCAAACTTTATATTAAGCATCCTCGTATCAAGAATTTACATAAAAACCCCTTTTATGAGTGTTACCCCTGTACCCATTTTTGGCGGTTACGCCCATGAAACTGTTAAAAATAGTAAATTTAACATATAGACATACCCCAAACTTCATTTTAGTCATCCCCATATCAAGAATTTACATAAAAATCACTTTTGAAATTACTACCCCTGTACCCATTTTTGGCGGTTACGCCCATGAAATCGATAAAAAATTGAAATTTAACCTCTAGACATACCCCAAACTTCATTTTAATCATCCCTGTATCAAGAATTTACATAAAAACAACTTTTGAAATTTCTACACATGTACCCATTTTTGGCGGTTACGCCCATGAAACTGTTAAAAATAGTCAATTTAACATCTAGACATACCCCAAACTTTATATTAACCATCCCCGTATCAAGAATTTACATAAAAACAACTTTTGAAATTACTACCCCTGTACCCATTTTTGGCGGTTTCGCCCATGAAACTGTTAAAAATAGTCAATTTAACATCTAGACATACCCCAAACTTTATATTAAGCATCCCCGTATCAAGAATTTACATAAAAACAACTTTTGAAATTACTACCCCTGTACCCATTTTTGGCGGTTACGCCCATGAAATCGATAAAAAATTGAAATTTAACCTCTAGACATACCCCAAACTTTATATTAACCATCCCCATATCAAGAATTTACATAAAAACAAAGTTTGAAATTACAACCCCTGTACCCATTTTTGGCGGTTACGCCTATGAAACTGTTAAAAATAGTCAATTTAACATCTAGACATACCCCAAACTTTATATTAAGCATCTCCGTATCAAGAATTTACATAAAAACAACTTTTGAAATTACTACCCCTGTACCCATTTTTGGCGGTAACGCCCATGAAATCGATAAAAAATTGAAAGTTAACCTATTGGTATACCTCAAACATAATATTTGACACGCCCATGTATCAAATTTACCTGAAAAATCAATCAAAAATTAGTAGTATAGATCTAGTGATTGACCGGGAAGACTCTCATATAAGGAAAAACGGCACCAAAAAATGTGCCTCGATCTGCGGGTAGACTATTTATATAAGGATTTAGGTGCCTTCAAAGGAACTTTCCACGGTCCTATCACTAGATCTATACTACTAATTTTTGATTGATTTTTCAGGTAAATTTGATACATGGGCGTGTCAAATATTATGTTTGAGGTATACCAATAGGTTAACTTTCAATTTTTTATCGATTTCATGGGCGTTACCGCCAAAAATGGGTACAGGGGTAGTAATTTCAAAAGTTGTTTTTATGTAAATTCTTGATACGGAGATGCTTAATATAAAGTTTGGGTATGTCTAGATGTTAAATTGACTATTTTTAACAGTTTCATAGGCGTAACCGCCAAAAAATGGGTACAGGGGTAGTAATTTCAAACTTTGTTTTTATGTAAATTCTTGATATGGGGATGGTTAATATAAAGTTTGGGGTATGTCTAGAGGTTAAATTGACTATTTTTAACAGTTTCATAGGCGTAACCGCCAAAAATGGGTACATGTGTAGAAATTTCAAAAGTTGTTTTTATGTAAATTCTTGATACAGGGATGATTAAAATGAAGTTTGGGGTATGTCTAGAGGTTAAATTTCAATTTTTTATCGATTTCATGGGCGTAACCGCCAAAAATGGGTACAGGGGTAGTAATTTCAAAAGTGATTTTTATGTAAATTCTTGATATGGGGATGACTAAAATGAAGTTTGGGGTATGTCTATATGTTAAATTTACTATTTTTAACAGTTTCATGGGCGTAACCGCCAAAAATGGGTACAGGGGTAACACTCATAAAAGGGGTTTTTATGTAAATTCTTGATACGAGGATGCTTAATATAAAGTTTGGGGTATGTCTAGATGTTAAATTTACTATTTTTAACAGTTTCATGGGCGTAACCGCCAAAAATGGGTATGGGGGTAACCACCATAAAAGTGAGTTTTAAGTAAATTTTTGCTATGGGGGTGTCTAATATAACATCTGGGGTATGCCACTAGGTTAAATTTACTATTTCTAACAGTTTCATGGGCGTCCCCTCATAAAGGGACAAGGGGCGTAACAATCATAAATGTGGTATTTTAAGCAAAATCTTGTTTTTCTTAGTGGGTTATGGTAGGAGTGTAACCTACGTGTTTGGTAATACTTTCGTTTAGTAGAGTTATAGCAGGGGACATAACTTTCATGCTTTGTAGTACTTTTCTTAGCAGAGTTGTGACAGGGGCGTGAACTTTAAGTTCATTCTTTCAATGTGGTGTTTTAGTGTGTTTGGTTTTTACTAGAGTTCTATGAATATTTTCAATAATGATTTAGACACAGTCGCAACTATCATCAAGGGCAACCTTTTTAGTAAATTGTAATTATTTATTAGGGTTTTCTCAGCTGTATTAAAGACTTTGGTTGATAAGTGGACACTTTTTAGGGTTTTGAGTTCAACTTTTTGGTTATGAGACGAAATTTTGGGGTTAAGTGCTACATTAGTTGTCTTTTGGAGTAACTTTTTGGACTTTGCATATAAATTGTTGGGCTTTGTGTCTAACTATTTTGAGTTAAGGTTGTCTTTTTGACAAACTTTTGGACTTTGAATATAACTATTTGGTCTTTCGTGTCAATCTATTTTGATTTTGGGTTTAAATTTTGTAGGGTTTTGAGTTCAACTTTTTGGTTACGCAACGAAATTTTTGTGCAATGGTGTTATATTAGTTGTCTTTTGACGTAACATTTTGGACTTTGCATATACTTTTTTGACCTTTCGTGTCTAACTATTTTGAGTTTAGGTTGTCTTTTTGACAAACTTTTGGACTTTGCATATAACATTTACGACTTTTGTGTCGAACAATTACGACTTTGGGACTAAATTTTTAGGCTTTTGAGTTCAACTGTTTGGTTATGCGACGAAATGTTGGGGTTAAGTGTTACATTAGTTGTCTTTTGGAGTAACTTTTTGGGCTTTGCATATAAATTGTTGGGCTTTGTGTCTAACTATTTTGAGTTTGTTTGTCTTTTTGACAAACTTTTGGACTTTGCATATAACATTTACGACTTTTGTGTCGAACAATTACGACTTTGGGACTAAATTTTTAGGCTTTTGAGTTCAACTGTTTGTGACTATGAGTAGAAATGTTGGGGTTAAGTGTTACATTAGTTGTCTTTTGGAGTAACTTTTTAGACTTTGCATATAAATTGTTGGGCTTTGTGTCTAACTATTTTGAGTTAAGGTTGTCTTTTTGACAAACTTTTGGACTTTGCATATAACATTTACGACTTTTGTGTCGAACAATTACGACTTTGGGACTAAATTTTTAGGCTTTTGAGTTCAACTGTTTGTGACTATGAGTAGAAATGTTGGGGTTAAGTGTTACATTAGTTGTCTTTAGGAGTAACTTTTTGGACTTTGCATATAAATTGTTGGGCTTTGTGTCTAACTATTTTGAGTTTGGGTTGTCTTTTTGACAAACTTTTGGTCTTTGCATAAACATTTACGACTTTTGTGTCTAACAATTACAACTTTGGGCCTAAATTTGTAGAGTTTGTGTTCAACTTTGTGCATATGAGCCGAAATTTTGGGATTAAGAGTTACATTAGTTGTCTTTTGGAGTAACTTTTTGGACTTTGCCTATAAATTGTTGGGTTTTGTGTCTAACTAATTTGAGTTTGGGTTGTCTTTTTGACAAACTTTTGGACTTTGCATATAACATTTACGACTTTCGTGTCTAACAATTACAACTTTGGGCCTAAATTTGTAGAGTTTGTGTTCAACTTTGTGAGTATGAACCAAAATTTTAGGGTTTGGAACTAAGTTTTCTTACCTGAAATGATCATCTTTACTGTTGTCTGTCATTCGTTGAAGTGATAAAGATATGGAACTCCAAAGTCTAAGAGCTGAAGTAATCACCTTTAATGATGTATGTCGTTCGTTGAAGTGGGAAACATTGGTATTAAAGCCTTCAGCGGTCAAAATGAGGTCATAGAACTCTTCTGGAATTGCCTCAGGGGTCAAAACGAGTTCAAGTAACCCACCACCCCGCATTTTTCCCCCACTGCTGACCCGACAGCCACTACCTACGCTTGGGCTAACGCGCTTTTCTGATTGGTTAATCCACCTGTCAGCCATTTCTTCGCCCCGCCTCCTATGTTAATACTCTTTTCTGATTGGTTAATCCCGATATCAAGCGATGTTGGCATAGTCACTCGCTGATTGGCTAATTTATTCATTTCTTACCAGGTTATATTTAAACTAGACGGCGTTATAAGTTTGGTTGATTCAAGGAAAGTTACTGTTCACACTAGCGGAGTTTTGCACCGTAAGTTGGCTTGTTTTCTCTTAAAGTATGTTAAGGCTTATCGATAACAGGTTATATTCGGTGTAGATGATTGAGACTATATTTTACGCTGTAAGTTTGAATGTTTTCTCTTAAAGTATGGTAAGACTTAACGATAACACGTTATTCAACTGTATTGATGTAAAGTAGTTAAGATAAGTAATGTTGAATGTAATGTTCCTTCATTTTTCTTATTGGTTGATTAAAGTATGATATACCAGACAACCGCCATACACCCACATACCACACTAGATGACCTCCATACACCCCTCACGACACAGTAGACGACCTCCATACACCCCTCACGACACACTAAACGCCCTCTATACACCCAATATGACACACTAAACGACCTACATACACCCATCATGACACACTAGACGCCCTCTATACACCCAATATGACACACTAGACGACCCCTATACAACCATCATGACACACTAAACGCCCTCTATACACCCAATATGACACACTAGACGACCTCCGTACACCCATCACGACATACTAGCCGACCTCCATTGACCCATCACGGCACACTAGACGACCCCTATACAACCATCATGACACACTAAACGCCCTCTATACACCCAATATGACACACTAGACGACCTCCGTACACCCATCACGGCACACTAGACGACCCCTATACAACCATCATGACACACTAAACGCCCTCTATACACCCAATATGACACACTAGACGACCTCCGTACACCCATCACGACATACTAGCCGACCTCCATTGACCCATCACGGCACACTAGACGACCCCTATACAACCATCATGACACACTAGACGACCCCTATACAACCATCATGACACACTAAACGCCCTCTATACACCCAATATGACACACTAGACGACCTCCGTACACCCATCACGGCACACTAGACGACCCCTATACAACCATCATGACACACTAGACGACCCCTATACAACCATCATGACACACTAAACGCCCTCTATACACCCAATATGACACACTAGACGACCTCCGTACACCCATCACGACATACTAGCCGACCTCCATTGGCCCATCACGGCACACTAGACGACCCCTATACAGCCCTTATTACACACTAGGTGACCTCCATACACCCATCGCTGCGATGAACATACTAGCAAGACAAATTGTATAAACTGTAAGGGTGTTAAAGCGTACACCAAACGAACGCCTGGACTTTTTAAACTAGAGTACGAAGGGACAGCTCTTGTTAGCTTATGTAGTAAGACGTACCATTGTAGTGGGGATTACGATAAAATCAGTTGTAAAGGGCTAAGCAAGCAACACAACAAATTAGATAAAGATATGTTTTTAGAGGTTCTCGCTACGCAAAAGGCTAAGGGTGGGAAAAATGTAGGTTTCAAAGTCTTAAATAATTCCATATTTTCCTACAGTCAAACAAGAAATGCTCTTTCCTATTTCTATATAAAAAGAAAGGTAGCTGATGATAACGTCTCGACTACGCCTTTAGATATTTAACTCTTTACACTACCAGCTTAGCCTAACCAGGAATCTCTAACAGTTTCACCCCTTATGATTCATCGACGCCACATAGCTAAGCCGACATCCAACTACCTATCTATAAATAAATGTTATCCATGTACTATATATTGACTCAATGTACTGAATATTTTTGTAGTGTTATATAATATCCACTGTATGTTATACACCTATTGAGATAATAAAAGAATAAAATATATCTTTTGTCTTTTGTTTTATATTGATTGTTTTTCAATGCTGTTGTATAATCTACTAACCTATCACTAACGATCAAGAACTCCAAAGCCAGGACACACCAGACATAAACACGTCACTTCCGGGTCACCTGGACTAAAGGTCAATACCTCGACACGAAATGTCACGGTTAACTCCCCCTGTCTCTCATGTACATGTGGTGCGCCGCGCACCACACTATATATCTTTGTTAATTTAGCGCCTAAATACGGTTTAGTTGGACCCTGGTATACTACTGTTGCTCCCTCACTGATTTTATTTAGTTTGTTGCTCCCTCACTGATTTTGTTTAGTTTGTTGCTCCCTCACTGATTTTGTTTAGTTTGTTGCTCCTTCACTGATTTTGTTTAGTTTGTTGCTCACTGATTTTGTTTAGTTTGTTGCTCCCTTTACTGATTTTGCTTAGTTTGTTGCTCCCTTTACTGATTTTGTTTAGTTTGTTGCTCCCTCACTGATTTTGTTTAGTTTGTTGCTCCCTCACTGATTTTGTTTAGTTAGTTGCTCCCTTTATTGATTTTGATTAGTTTGTTACTCCCTCACTGATTGTGTTTAGTTTGTTGCTCCTTTACCGATTTTGTTTAGTTTGTTGCTCCTTTACTGATTTTGTTTAGTTTGTTGCTCCCTCACTGATTTTGTTTAGTTTGTTGCTCCCTCACTGATTGTGTTTAGTTTGTTGCTCCTTTACTGATTTTGTTTAGTTTGTTGCTCCTGGTTTGCAGTTTTGGTTGCTGACTTTGTTGCCCCTGGTTTGCAGTTTTGGTTACTGATTTTGTTTAGTTTGTTGCTCCCTTTACTGATTTTGTTTAGTTTGTTGCTCACTCACTGATTTTGTTTAGTTTGTTGCTCCCTCACTGATTTTGTTTAGTTTGTTGCTCCCTCACTGATTTTATTTAGTTTGTTGCTCCCTCACTGATTTTGTTTAGTTTGTTGCTCCCTCACTGATTTTGTTTAGTTTGTTGCTCCTTCACTGATTTTGTTTAGTTTATCACCCTCACTGATTTTGGTTAGTTTTTTGCTTCCTTACTGATTCTGTTTAGTTTGTTGCTCCTGGTTTGCAGTTTTGGTTACTGATTCTGTTTAGTTTGTTGCTCCTGGTTTGCAGTTTTGGTTACTGATTCTGTTTAGTTTGTTGCTCCTGGTTTTCAATCTTGGTTGCTTGTTTGTTTTACCAAAATGGCCTGCAAGTTTTCCTCATCAAGGGAGCTTTATACAGACGACAATCTGAACACTTTAGGTCCCAAATTATTTTTTTTCCCTTTTTTTGCAAATGATTACCCTTGAAATGTGAAGTATCTAATATCAACAATTTACACATTTGTACAAGCTTCGCTCCTAATTGAAATTTGTCAAATGATAGAATATATTATACAGATAATCTTGCACGATATTAAAAAACACTGTTCGATTATCAGTGGGGGTTAAAATGACATAAATCACAGCAACTTAGGTTAATCTCAAAGTAATATTTTAGTTATAGTCATTTAAAAAAATGTTGCTTCATTAAAAAATGAAGATGTCCCGGAAAAAAACTATATTTAATTAATTCTTGAGATTGATATTTTATAGCAATTGTACAAATTAGTGACACTTTTAAAAAGTATTAATATTCCAGAATTGTTAATTTTTTTGCTATGAATATATAAATATATATATATAGTTGTATGGCCTTTGGCGTCTTGACAGACGGTTGGTAGCAATCAATCATGATAAGTCTGTAGTTTGGTAAAGCATTAGTGTCTCATACTGGATGCTGCCTTACTGAACAGCTTCTCTCGTGGCTGAATTTTCCAATCTTGGACAGACAGATCCATCCACAGAACGAACAAGGTGTATTTGTGGTACCTGGCCTTGTCTCTTTTCTCTTGTGCCTTTTGTATTCTAAATTTGATATCAGCACTGTCTCAAAAGTTGCTGTGCCATTTTTATTTTTGCTCTCCATGTGCTACGGTCTGCAGCCTCATTTTCCCAGTTTCTTTCACTGATAAAAAAAATCCCCTCAAGGAAGCCCTGCAAACATCCTTATATCTCAGCACTGGTCTGCCCTTTGATCTCTTTCCGTTCTTAAGTTCGACATACAATATTTGTTTGGGAAGAGGATTGTTTGCCATTCTTCTTACATGGCCCGGCTACCTTAGTCTACCAATCCTAAGTGTTGCCATGATCGATGAGAGTTTGGCTCGTTGTAAGAGTTAGTTACTTTGTCCTACAATTTGATGCTCATAATCTTAATATCATCATCATCATCATCATCATCATCATCATCATCATCATCATCATTATCATCATCATTGAGTGCCGTCTCCGCATCGAAGATTGGCCACCATGGATCGCCATTCCACTCTGTCTCTTGCTTTGATGGTGCAGATTGTCATAGGCTGACTTGTCCATGTTTTGATGTTACTCGTCCATATTAGTCTTGGTCTGCCTCTACCTCTTTTACCTTGTATTTTCCCTTCCAATATTACTTTTAATCTTAATATATATATATATAAGTTTGAAAACTGTTTAAAAGAATAAATATTTCAAAATTTGACACGTTCTGGTGTAGAATAATCCTTTTCTTAACCACAAATATTGTAACACGTTAAGTTGTAGCATCTCTTACGGTCATTTGTAATGTACTAAAGCAGATTTATAATCAAGTCATGTTTCAGAACTGAGAACATTTACCGAGACTACTAAAGTATCATCAACAACGAGCTGTGTATAGGCACATTATTTCCGAACACCTGGAATGTGTTCCCTAGTTGAAATCTTAACACTTCCATTGATATTCATTTTCAGGATTGAGATTCGATCTAAAAGTACATAACATACATGTTTATCGTTTAGTTTTGTCTTGGGTCCATCTCTAAATGAATAGAGCGGGGGTGGGCAACCTTTTATTACCTGCCCACCAGATATGAACACTATGAAGACGTCGAGGTCCAATCACCATCACATAAAGAAGCCATTGTTACCATAAGCCATAAATGTCCTTATTCGCATTCACAAGCAATGATTGTAATCTGAGCGGAATGAAAGGGAGAGGGGTGAGACAGAAAAAGGGGGGGGGCGGGGATAACGTTCAACAATAAATTATAAATTATCAGTTTAATGAGAAGGCACATGCCTGATATTCACGTACAAGGTTGACCATGTTTGGTGGTATTTGGCTATCATCAATGCATAAGTAGTATATCAGAAAGGACCTGGGTCGCATTTTGCCCGTAAATTAACAAAGATATATAGTGTGGTGCGCAGCGCACCACATGTACATGAGAGACAGGGGGAGTTAACCATGCCATTTCGTGTCGGGATGTTGACCTCTAGTCCCGGTGACCCGGAAGTGACCTGTTTATGTCTGGTATAGGCTGACTTTGGAGCGCTTGGTGTACTTGAGCGATAGTAATAGGTTAGTAGATTATACAACATCAATTAAAAACATTAAATTTAAAACAGAAGACGAAGATATATTTTATTATCTCAATAGGTGTATAACATACAGTGGATATTATATAACATTACAAACATATTTAGTACACTGAGTAAATATATAAAACAGGGATAACCTTTATTTATAGTGATGTAGTTGGGTGTCTGCTTAGCTATATGGCATAAATGATTCATAATGGGTGAAACTGTTAGAGATTCCTGGATAGGCTAAGCTGGTAGCGTAAAGAGTTAAATATCCAGTGGCGTAGTCGAGACGTTATCAGCAGCTACCTTTCTTTTTATATAGAAATAGGAAAGAGCATTTCTTGTTTGACTGTAGGAAAATATGGAATTATTTAGGACTTTGAAACCTACATTTTTCCCACCTTTAGCCTTTTGCGTAGCGAGAACCTCTAAAAACATATCTTTAGCTAATTTGTTGTGTTGCTTACTTAACCCTTTACAACTGATTTTATTGTAATCCCCACTACAATGGTACGTCTTACTACATAAACTAACAAGAGCCGTCCCTTCGTACTCCAGTTTAAAAAGCCCGGGCGTTCGTTTGGTGTATGCTTTAACACCCTTACAGTTTACACAGTCTGGCTAATATGTTCATCGCAAAACTCGACATGAAACCAGTCTTTGTATACACTATTAAACTCATCCCGCAGACCTGACTTAACTATGTCCTCTAACTTAGGGGCGCTTAAGGCCAAGTATAAACTATCAGTATCTGTTTCACATAACTGAAAGTTGGACCTATCTACAAACTTAGCTAAGAACTCGAAATAAAAATCTAACATTCGAAGTTTTGCATATTGATAGACGAAGAAACCGACTTGTAGGGGTAAGTCCCAAACAGTTTTCTTTTTCTCCATCTCAATTTCAAAAAGATCCTCCCCTATTTCAGTCATCTTTTTAAACCGGGAACTATTTATCATTTTCGATATCTCATCCCCCTGAACGTACGAAACAGCGCTATGGTTGGCCTTATTGGTTAGAGTCTTCCCGTAGGCTGAGTTTCCTAAGAGCTTCATCGTGTCGCTTACTATAGATTGATTTTCGTCTAGATCACCAGCCCTCCTAGCGGCAGAAACCATTTCTCCAAACTTTTTAAAACAACTAGACGGTTGATATTCTATCACTTGATAGATTTTTGTTACCTTTAGCCCATGATATAAATACCATTTTAACAGTGGTGTTGCCAACACAATTTTTTCCCCGACATAACTACCGATTAGGGTGCGACGAGGGGTTGACAACAAGTTATGTTTGAGGGCATATTCACCCATAAACGGCCCAATATCGTCACGCGTGACGTCAATATTTTTGAAAATTGGAGTCATCTCACTGAAATGTTCCTTCAGGTGGTCGGGAACGTGTAGATCACATTCCACTAAACCAAAACACGTCCCATCTGAAACAGAAGTCAGGATCTGTTTATCACCAAGGGGAAGCCCTTCTTTAGAGTAAGAGGGTCTAGCTCGAGGGATGGCTTTAGAAAGGAAAGCCCTAATGGTTGGGTCAGACTTTTTCAGAGCCTGCCACTCACATTCCCACATAACTCAAGGACAGAAACCAAAGAGGTAAGGGCAGAAACCTAGGAGGCAAGGGCAGAAACCTAAGAGGCAAGGGTAGAAACCTAAGAGGCAAAGACAGAAACCTAGGAGGCAAGGTCAGAAACCTAGGAGGCAAGGTCAGAAACCTAGGAGGCAAGGGCAGAAACCTAGGAGGCAAGGGTAGAAACCTAGGAGGCAAGGGCAGAAACCTAGGAGGCAAGGACAGAAACCTAGGAGGCAAGGGTAGAAACCTAGGAGGCAAGGGCAGAAACCTAGGAGGCAAGGGCAGAAACCTAGGAGGCAAGGGCAGAAACCTAAGAGGCAAGGACAGAAAACTAGGAAGCAAAGGCTGAAAACAAGGAGGGAAGGTCAGAAATCTAGGAAGCTGTGTTAGAAAACAAGGAGGGAAGGTCAGAAAGGACATGGTCACCTATCGGAACTTTTGTCCCTCATATGCTATTTCAAAAGTTGTCTTTGTCAATTCAAAAGTTGTCCTCTGTACGGCAGAAAACAAGGCGGGAAGGTCAGAAACCAAAGAGGGGAAGGTCAGAAACCTAGGAGGCAAGGTCAGAAACCTAGGAGGCAAGGTCAGAAACCTAGGAGGCAAGGGCAGAAACCAAAGAGGCAAGGGCAGAAACCTAGGAGGCAAGGGCAGAAACCTAGGAGGTAAGGGCAGAAACCTAAGAGGCAAAGACAGAAACCTAGGAGGCAAGGTCAGAAACCTAGGAGGCAAGGGCAGAAACCTAGGAGGCAAGGGCAGAAAGCTAGGAGGCAAGGACAGAAACCTAGGAGACAAGGGCAGAAACCAAATAGGCAAGGGCAGAAACCAAAGAGGCAAGGGTAGAAACCTAGGAGGCAAGGGCAGAAACCTAAGAGGCAAGGGCAGAAACTTAGGAGGCAAGGGCAGAAACCAAAGAGGCAAGGGCAGAAACCTAGGAGGTAAGGGCAGAAACCTAGGAGGCAAAGGCAGAAACCTAGGAGGCAAGGTCAGAAACCTAGGAGGCAAGGGCAGAAACCTAGGAGGCACCTCGATGGACAGCTAGACAACGGAAGAAGCAGAGATTATCATTGTAAACTTTAGAATGGGAATCGGTTTGAAGGATATTAATACCTTGATTTGATGCAATGTAGTGTGGGATATCTAGCAGACACCCTATAGGATAATCTTGAAGTTTATAAACATAAACACTCGTACTGACTAAGGCTTCCAAGGTGTATTTGGTTGTCTCCCTATTTTTGTGTGCATAACCTAATATATCACTTTCATTTAATCTATCGATAAACGTTTCAAAGTCATTTCTGTTGTTAACTAACAAGGGTTTGTCTAACCCTGTCGCGTTATTTGAGCTTGCGTGAAAGTAACGCAGCACCTGTGTCTCTCTATGTCTTAAAACTAGATGATGACTATAATTTATGAGTTTACCCCCTGACCATTTTTTAGGGATACGCCCATAAAATCGGTAAAAATCGTAAATTTTCACTCTAGGCATACCCTAAAAAATGGTCAGGGGGTAAACTCATAGTTCCCGGTTTAAAAAGATGACTGAAATAGGGGAGGATCTTTTTGAAATTGAGATGGAGAAAAAGAAAACGGTTTGGGACTTACCCCTACAAGTCGGTTTCTTCGTCTATCAATATGCAAAACTTCGAATGTTAGATTTTTATTTCGAGTTCTTAGCTAAGGTTGTAGATAGGTCCAACTTTCAGTTATGTGAAACAGATACTGATAGTTTATACTTGGCCTTAAGCGCCCCTAAGTTAGAGGACATAGTTAAGTCAGGTCTGCGGGATGAGTTTAATAGTGTATACAAAGACTGGTTTCCTGTCGAGTTTTGCGATGAACATATTAGCCAGACTGTGTAAACTGTAAGGGTGTTAAAGCATACACCAAACGAACGCCCGGGTTTTTTAAACTAGAGTACGAAGGGACGGCTCTTGTTAGTTTATGTAGTAAGACGTACCATTGTAGTGGGGATTACGTTAAAATCAGTTGTAAAGGGTTAAGTAAGCAACACAACAAATTAGCTAAAGATATGTTTTTAGAGGTTCTCGCTACGCAAAAGGCTAAAGGTGGGAAAAATGTAGGTTTCAAAGTCCTAAATAATTCCATATTTTCCTACAGTCAAACAAGAAATGCTCTTTCCTATTTCTATATAAAAAGAAAGGTAGCTGCTGATAACGTCTCGACTACGCCACTGGATATTTAACTCTTTACGCTACCAGCTTAGCCTATCCAGGAATCTCTAACAGTTTCACCCATTATGAATCATTTATGCCATATAGCTAAGCAGACACCCAACTACATCACTATAAATAAAGGTTATCCCTGTACTATATATTTACTCAGTGTACTAAATATGTTTGTAATGTTATATAATATCCACTGTATGTTATACACCTATTGAGATAAGAAAAGAATAAAATATATCTTCGTCTTCTGTTTTAAATTTAATGTTTTTCATTGATGTTGTATAATCTACTAACCTATCACTATCGCTCAAGTACACCAAGCGCTCCAAAGTCAGCCTATACCAGACATAAACAGGTCACTTCCGGGTCACTGTGACTAGAGGTCAACATCCCGACACGAAATGACATGGTTAACTCCCCCTGTCTCTCATGTACATGTGGTGCGCTGCGCACCACACTATATATCTTTGTTAATTTACGGGTAAAATGCGAACAGGTCCTTCCTGATATACTACTTGCGTAGTAGGGTTTCAACGTTTGTGTCAATTAATCGATTTCTTGCTTTTGATTTAGTCCATTTAAGTTTCGAAAAAAAAATTATTTTCAAACGTAAGTACGTAAGGGAGGTCAAAAAGTAATGCACACCAATTTTTTTCTCGGCTAATAATAAAGATAGGAATATGAAATTTTGCACACTTGGAATATGACATGTTCCAATTATGTGCACCAAATTGCACAGCATTCTGATAAATATTACGCATTCTATGAACCGTTAAAATGGAGCTTGTCAACAATGTCCGTTACAAACAGCGAATTGTCATAGAATTTCTGGTTGCGGAAAAAGACACTGTGGCAAACATTCATAAACGACTGTGTGCAGTGTACAAATGTTCTGCAGTCGATAGGAGCACAGTTAGTCGCTGGGTTCAGAGATTTAAAGCTGCAGAAAGTGTACGAGTGGAGCTGTATGATTTACCGCGTTCTGGACGTGTTGCCTCGGCTACCAGCACAGACATGTTAAACCGGGCTGATGCCATTATTCGTAAGGATAGGCGTATCACTAGTCAGCAATTGGCATTGCAGCTTACAGTCAGCAAGGGAAGTGCAATCGCAATTTTTAAAACTCTCGGATATTCAAAGATTTGCGCTCGATGGGTTCCTCGGTGCCTAACAAATGATCACAGAGTTCAAAGGAAAACATTCTGTTCTGAATTGTTGGAGCGTTTCGGTGTTGAAGGAGAAATGTTTTTGCCAAAAATTGTTACCGGTGACGAAACGTGGGCAGATTATTATGAGCCTGAAACAAAAATGCAGTCAATGGAATTGCATCATCCGCAGTCACCAAAAAGAAAAAAAATTAGAAACATCTCCATCAGCCGGAAAGGTGATGATCACTGTCTTCTGGGACATTGATGGTGTGATTCTTGTTGATGTAATGACAAGAGGTGAGACAATCAACTCAACAGCTTACATCAATACACTGACAAAACTCAAAAATCGGTTCCACAGAGTTCGGCCTAATAAGCCATCTGCAGATTTGTTGCTTCAACATGACAATGCACGCCCTCACACAAGTCTGGTAACACGGGAAGCAATCAACAAATTTGGTTGGACTGTACTGCCCCATCCTCCTTACAGCCCTGATCTGGCTCCCTCAGATTTCCATCTTTTTGGACCACTCAAAAAATTCCTGCGTGGGAAACACTTTAATGATGAGGATGTGATCCGTGCAGTTAAAAAATGGCTACGCGAGCAGGACAAAACTTGGTACAAACGAGGCATTCATGACCTAGTTTCGCGTTGGCGTAAGGCAATACGCTTGGACGGAGATTATGTTGAAAAATAGGTAGTGTAAAGGGGATGTTCAGCTACAATCTGTGAAAATTTCACACATTTTGCCCGAATAGTTTCCGAGAAAAAAATTGGTGTGCATTACTTTTTGACCTCCCTTCAGTATACTACCAAACAATGAAATTACATTTTGGGCATTTTATGTGATCATTGGATATTGTTCATATGGGAAATAAGATGTTAGAAGTTCAGTTCCCTCAAGTCCATTCACTTTGAATTCTGAATATTTTGTTCTTGCATTCCTATAACTTTCAGGTGTATCTCTGGCGAAGCAACATTTACATCGATATCAAATGGTGTTGAGAAACATTCTAACCTTTTTTTCTGTGCACACAATCTCTGAAACGCTCCACAAACTGGCAGTAAATATAGTTAATGGCGTGAGGATAGCTTATGAAATTAATGAGACATTTCGTCTGCTATGCTAGCCTTAGAAAACAAAATATTTTTAGTATTTACTTCTCGCAGATTGTTCTCCCACAAATTCTTTTTTTTTCTGGAAAGCTTTGCTATGCCCAAAAAGTCAGTGTACCAGTTGTCCTTGTGTTTGTAACTTGAGATTAATTAAAGATATTAAAACATTGATTCATGTCGACCAGAAACGCTAGCTGGCAAATGAACTGGACGGTTCGACAGTACTTTGACTAGACTATCCGTTATGTCCATAAAATGTTGTACTCCAACACGTAAGCCATAGAACCTTTTTCAGCATTTCCACTGGACGCAACCAACGTCCTCCATAATAGTGAAGCAGAGTGCCATGCGCTGAATCGAAGTCATAGAGGAATGCTTGGAATTGATGATGGTTGAAGCTTCTGTCTTCTTTTAATAATTGAAACACGATGCCACAACTAACATAATATCAACAGCTTTAAACGTTTTGGGGCATAGATTTTCTTGGTGAATAATACAATGTAAGAATGGAACATCATGATGATGTTCGATATCTAATAAGTGGAATTTTATTTTGCCAACCAGGCCTGACATTTGACTAATCATAGCTGTGCTCTGTTGTTACTCCACAAAGCCTGTCTCAATTTAATCCAAAATCTTTACCAGTGAGCTCCAGTGCTTTGAAAATGTTCTCCCCTGTTGTGGTGCCTTCGAGTGGTTGTAACGCTACCATGTCCTATGTAATGTTACAGAATTTGTAAATGCCTCTAACAAATAAAGATAACTATTTGCGCTGTGTCCGTCATATCAAATACGATTGAGAATACTATTAATTCTAGCGTACGCTCTTTTAAGCTTTTTTTGTTATAAACATATATTCCCCATGTCTTCTAAGCGTCTTTCGACAGTCCAGCGTGATTAACTTACTTGATGCAATAAATAACTCATATCAGGAGACAGCACTTTAGCAGCTGCATCTAAACACTCTTTCACAAATTCTCCATTGGAAATTGGCTTCAAACACTTCGCAATTTTTTCACCAATAATATAGCTTACATAAACAACATTCTCTGAACATGTATTGACATTCTAAAACACACTCTGTTGACCTTCAATGACTTCTTTAAATATGCTATTTTGCCCTGTCTAACTTGCCCTTTCAGGTGAATTGTAATTTTCATGTTTGAATTGGAAGTGACGTCTCATGTTGTATTCTATAGGAATATACACTATTTCATTACATATGAAACACACAGCGTTATCTCCATACAGAAAGATAAGAAATAATTCAAAGTCAATCTGTCTTTAAAAGTATGAAATTATGTATCTTCTTTCCTCCCTTTTTTGCTAGTGTCATTATATAACTAATTGGTGGCAACCTGATATTAACTTTACACACGTTGTTATTTAGTTTTAAATGACATAACATCATTATTATTATTAATTGGTGACAACCTGATATTAACTTTACACACGTTGTTATTTAGTTTTAAATGACATAACATCCATCCACCGCCACAAATTCTAACCCCTACTACAATCGCTAAAGACAAAGACACAGAATTCCTTTCATCTGACGCAGGATTGCCATCAAAATAAAAGTCATAATACCACCATCCACACCCAAAAGCCACGAGTTTAGCCATCGCGAAACGAACAATAAAGGTTGTACCAGTCTAGTGATGTCAACTAAATAATGACATTAAAACAACTGCCCTACAGCGTGATGTCCATCGTCAAAGACAATGAACTTTGCAGTCTTTGCTTTTAACACCAGCAATTAATGGATCAAAAATATAATAACCGTTTTTTTTTTCGTTTTGGTGAATTCGTTAATCAAATTCATCATCATCGAGTGCCGTATCCGCAACGAAGGTTGGCTACCATGGAGCGCCATTCTGCTCTGTCTCTTGCTTTGATGGTGCAGGTTGTCATAGGCTGATTTGTACATCTTTTGATGTTACTCGTCCATGTTAGTCTTGGTTTGCCTCTGCCTCGTTTACCTTGTATTTTCCCCTCCAAGATTACTTTTAGTAGGCTGTTGTGTCTTTTAACATGGCCCAAAAATCGCATTTGTCTTGTTTGAATTGTGTTTTGTAGTTCTCTTTTCATTTTTAGTTGTTTTAAGACTTCGTCGTTTGTTTTCTTTTCCTTCCATCCAATTCTACCTAATCTTCTATATATCCACATTTCAAAGGCTTCAATTCTCTGTTCTGTTTTCTTGTCTAATGTTCATGTTTCTGCACCATATAGGAATATTGAGAAGATGTAACATTTTGCTATTCTTAATTTAAGCCCTGGTGTTATTTCTTTTGATGTTAGTATGTTCTTCATGGCATTAAAATTACTTTTTGCCATGCCTATTATTTTATTTATTTCAGTTGTACATTTTCCATCACTGGTTAAAGTGTGTTCAAGGTAGTTGTAGTTCTGAACTGTCTCCAAGTCTACTATTCCTTCAATTTTGATATCCACTTGTGGGTTTTGAGTATTTTCTTTGTTTATGATCATAGTTTTAGTCTTTTTGATATTCGTATCTAGTCCATATTTTTTGCTTGTCATGTTTATTTCATTAAGTAATTGTTGTAGATCTTTAGGATTTTCTGCTAGTAGTACAGTATCATCAGCATAATCAAATTACTATTTTTTAAACGGCTTCTGCCTATTGTTACATTTATGTGTTAATTTGCATTTTTTATTTGTTTTTTTTTAGCCCAGGGAATGGAATATATAGTATTTTTCAAATCAAGCACAAAGGCAGATCAATAGCTTGATGGACCAGCTCTGGCTCGCGGGCCGTACGTTGCCCACCACTGGCTTAGATTGACCAAAAGCTAATATCAGCCAAAATCACGTATTCTCGCTTGCACCTTCATATGGTGCGCTCACTCTTTGCTTCCTGGTATGAGAATGTATCAGCTGCAATGAGAAGAGAGGTAAGCAGAGAAGGAGATGAGAAGACAACATCAAAAGAATGGACAGGCATAGACTTTGCAAGACTAAAAGAATGACTGATGATCAAAATGAATTGAGATGATTGATGCAGTCTCTCATTGGTGCTCCGATGACGCCCGAGGTTATGGGAACAAGAAAAAGACAACAACAACAACAACAACAACAACAAATAGAAAACGAACAAAAAGAAAAAAAAATAACCAATGAAAAAAAAGAGTAAAAATGTATTTTCCCATCCCTCCAGATTCAAACCAATGGCAGTTTGTGTGACTGTTTTTGAGCACGTGGCCTATCGAATGCTATTGTGTGCCTGCTATATCGCTGTGTTCATATTCTATTAAACCAACTTTTTTAGCAACTCCGCAGTTACTACAGCTCAGCAGCAATGGTCTCAATTAACTTGGCTTCACGGTACCAGGAAGACCAAACGTCACCCTGAAAACACCACTAACATCATGTTGCTACACGGGCCAATAACAGCAAGCATGAAACGTTTAGGACAGGACATGACAAGGGTGAAGACGCTCGCCAGCATCTGGGCTGACTACGGTCATCGACACATAGCTGGCTGTATGCATCAGAATCGGCAAACAATAACGCAGACCCATACCCTACTCTATCTTCAAGCGGTGTCCATGAAAAAAGACTAACTAGTCTGGCTACCAAAACAATTTCAGGGCCGTCGGATTGGCCTAGCAAGTGGGGATCGAAGAAGGAAGGCAACTCCGTATCCCAAAATGCCGTGTCCAAAAAAGATATATCGGGAAAAAGGTGCAAATGCGTCTGCTTGCTGTTAGTTAAAGACACAACACATCTACACTTATTTAACGTCCTTATAAAGACGGACTATGAAGAAGAGAAGTCGAGTGTGCGCAGCGACAGATTAAGAACAGTAACGAAACTTTAGTCTTCATAATGCGTTATTATTGGTTTTGGTAAAACTGAACAGGAGAATCCAAAAACAAAGCAATTTCTGCTACAAAAAAAAAAACAAAAACAAAAAACAAGTAACATAAGATTTTATTCATTTTATTACCATATTAATATTGTTACTTTTATTTTCGCCATTATTATTTTATGCTTGTCTATCTTGTGCAATCTAAAATAATAAAATATAGCGGGAAAGTGATAATAGAGCTCCAAGGAGCAGACGTTGCAGACCAAATCGATTTACAAATTAAATTCTCGCGTGACAAATTATCCAAGTCCATTTTACCTCCCATGTGCACGCAATCTAGATTTTATCCTCATCTATTTTTTTTTTATTTAACTTCTCTCTCTCTCTCTCTCTCTCTCTCTCTCTCTCTCTCTCTCTCTTTCTCATTCTATCTCCTTCTCGCTCCGTCTATCTCTTCTGTTTCTTGTGATTTATTTCCCTGTCATTTCTTTTTTTTTTTTTTTATTAAAAAAAGAATATCTTCCATTCTCTTTTTCTTTCGTTTCCTCTCTGCTTTCTGTATTTTTTTTCAAACATCTGCATATCTTCACAATGCATCTCTTGTTTTCAAATTTTCATCATTTTTCTATACATTTTCTTTGTCTAGCTCTCTGAACAATTTTTCTTCCATTATGCTTTTACCTCTTCATCTGTCTTTCTCAAACTTATTTCCTTCATTCTTGTGCCAATTCTCTCCCTCTCTCAATGATAGCTATATTATATCATAGAATGGAGGCAAAGGTGACTCACAGCAGCAGATCTGGAAGCTATCAGCGACCCACAGCTGATGGCTTGTGCCAGGATCGGTGAAACAGAACCATCCAGACCCTGCTCCACCTCTTCGTGGTGTCTCCAGAAACAATACCTTTCTAGTCTGGCCAAGCGAGTAGGGATCGAAGAGGGAAGATAACCCAGTACTAAAAAAAAGAACTTGCTGAAGTCGGATGTGTTGGGCCGAAAGACGCAAATATCATAGTTCTACTACAAACCACAACACAATGCATTTGCGGCCACTTAACGTCCTTTTAAGGGCGGATGATTTAAAGAGTTATAATCTTTTGTCATTGAGTGAATGCAAACAAAAGAACTGTATCATAGAATCCTTCAATGTTAAACGGAACAATCACTCTGCTCTATCATGGCAGTGTCTGTAGTTCACTGAACTAATTAACAGATCATAAAGCAGTACCCAAGTAATATTAACATAATGCCAGTCACTTAGCAATTAGCTTTGGATAAGAAAGTGCTTGTCACTTTATTGTACTAATCCTCAGCTCATTACAGAACATGTAGTAGAGCAACTCTTCCTTTCGCTGTCCGTTTATGCTGTCCTTGTTTCTCTGAAGAAAGCCGCATGTAGGCCGAAACGTCAATATTTTGTATTGTCCTTTTCCGTAAAGTTGTCACTGTAGTTTACACACGACCTCTTGCATGATGAGCCGGGTTGACCAGTTCCATTCCTCGCTGACTTTCCTTCCTAGAGACTATCTCTTGTGCACATTTAAGGCGCCGAGTGGAGCCCATGAGTCTTTTTAGGTCGGAATAACATTTTGCTTCAACTGGCATTTGAACCCTGAACCTTGAACTGCATGCTACAGAATCGGAAAACCTTGAGATCGGCAAACTAGTGTACTAGCAACAAGGTCACCGTGTTTTTCATGGAATAATGGTATCTATATTCTCTCGACTTCAGTTCCTCTAATTAGAAAGGATGACTGATGATAAATTATGTTTTTAGTTTCTGCCCTTGAAACACAGTTTTTTTTTTATTTGTTAGAAAAGTGGAATTAAAATGTGAATTCGTGTTATGTTGTGCTATGTTGTGTTATGTTATATCTATAATACTTTTCAACCGCTGAAGTCTTAGAGTTTACCAGAACGCGTTACGAACCGTTTCGGCGGAAAAAAAGTCCCATATGTATATATATATCTATCTATCTATTGTCCTTTCGAGCCGAAGACGGCACATAGGGCAGAACTACAATTTTAAAAATAGAAACCTTGCGTGCCAAAATGGCACATATTGCAGAGATCACTGCTTCTAAAATCTATGGTTCTGTTTCATTAACAATGATTTTTACAATGACAGCGTGTCAAGCCATCAATCAATCTCCTTAGTCGCCTCTTACGACATGCCTGGAAGGTCACAGTGTCACTATTCTTTACTTCCCACATAATGAGGCCCCGGTAACACACGGGATATATATATATATATATATATATATATATATATATATATATATATATATATATATATATATATATATGTCGAGCTTTTTGTTTGTGAGGGGAGAAAAGGATAGAGCCACTGTTACCCGCCACGCATGTCGTAATAGGCGACTGAGGAAATTTGGAATCTTCGCCTGTGCAGTACCTATAGATTATGGGAAATGCTGGGACAAGTGGTGGAGCGGATATGGGGAATTCCCGATTGCTTTGAAACTGGTTTCATGTATACAATAGAATAGAGTATAATAGCATATATATATATATATATATATATATATATATATATATATATATATATATATGTGTGTGTGTGTTTGTGTATTCTTGTATAAACTGTATCACTTTTCTCTTGACTTTTGGTCTACTAGGTTGAGGTGATTCGATCCTGATAAGCAGCTCCTAGGTTCACCCAAACACAGACGATTACCGTGCTTTCAAGGGAAAGTGAGATTACCGATAAAATATGCCGTCGGTCACCGAAAAATGTAGGCACTAACATCATATTCCCTATATACCTTCAAGTATGGGAGAGGGGATCCCTTTACTTATTTACACACTGTAAGGTGGTTATAAAAAGCAGAATAGCTCAGGCAAAAATAACATTTCAGAAAATAAAAAATATCTTATGCAACAAATCTATGTCAATAGAAATGAGAAAGAGAGTTCATCGGTGCTATATAGAACCAATTCTGACCTATGGAAGCGAATCATGGACAATAGACAAACAAATGAAAAGATGATTAGAGGCCACATAGATGGGATTTCTCAGAAGAATGTTGAAAGTTCCCAGATAAAAAGACCAATGGGAAGTTCTCAAAGAGGCCAAAACAAAAAGAGAGCTCTTAAAAAAACATCAGAAAGAAGCAATCAACATTTTTCGGGCACATCATGAGAAGAGGAAAGTTGGAATACTTGGTTACATCTGGCAAAATAAAAGGAAAGATAGATCGCGGGCGACAAAGAGAGAAAATACTGGATAGCTTGGTGTCATGACGTGGAAAACAGTCAACAACTTAACTGATACGATGCACTGTAGATAGAATATTGTGGAGGGACATGATCACCTACGCCAACCGGTATGGCACATGATGATGATGAAGGTGGTTATTTGTGACCAGATCAATAGTGGCCTCATGCTTCATCCTATGAGAAATACGTCAACATTGTTTGTGCTGTTCGTCATGAACGAGTTTACTGCTCAAGTTAATGAATGGATAATAACAAAGTGCAGAGTAAGCAGCGGGGAAAAACATCGGTCCATTGATTACAGCTGCACATACAGCAAAGAAATGAAAGGCAGAAACTCCTTTAATCCTCACGGTTATTTGTTGTTGATGACATCTTTGCTGGCACAAAAGATGACGGGAGTGTGGTGAAATTTTGAGTTTTCATGAATTTGTTGTGTATGATGTCTGTTTACGTTGGAGCGTTTTTAAGTTGTTGACTGAATATGAATCTAAGAGAACATCTTGGCTTATTAACTGTTCTTACAGTAATCTTAGGATTTTGTCTCCCTTTGGAAGTCACAACACTATCAGCCGTTGACAACTTGGTATGTGAGAGCGCTAATGTCATTCAATAGTTCAAGTTAATAACAATCTTTACGATATCTTCTGTTGCGATCACCCAACTCATCATCATTGTCCGCAACTGAAAAGACAATATTGCGGGCGTAGTTGCATAGTGTTGTGGTGGTGAGATGTGTGTGATATCTGCTTCATTCAGTTCAATAAGTTTTCTATCAGTTTGAAAATGTTGAGTTTTTTGTATTTGTTTTTTTTTCTCACCCATTATCCGTGGATGCACCACAGAAATAAAAAGCAGAATAACTAAGGCCAAAATAATATTTAAGAAAATGAAAAATATCTTAAGCAACAAATCTAAATCAATGGAAGTGAGAAAGAGAGTGCATCGGTGCTATATAGAACCAATTCTGCCCTATGGATGCGAATCATGGACAGTAGACAAATAAGTGAATAGACCATTAGCGGCCACAGAGATGGGATTTCTCAGAAGAATATTGAAAGTTCCCTGGACAGCTAAAAAGACCAATGAGGAAATTTTCAAAGACGCCAACACAAAAAGGGAACTCCTAAAAAACATCAGAAAGAAACAATCAACATTTTTCGGGCACATCATGAGAAGAAGAAAGTAGGAATCATCATCATCATGTGCCATACCGGTTGGCGGTGACGATCATGTCCTTCCACAATCTTCTATCTACAGTGCATCGTATGAGTTCTGTTGTTGACTGTTTTCCATGCCATGAAACCAAGCTATCCAGTATTTTCTCTCTTTGTCGTCCGCGATCTCTCTTTCCTTTTATTTTGCCAGTTGTAACCAAGTATTCCAACTTTCCTCTTCTCATGATGTGCCCGAAAAATGTTGATTGCTTCTTTCTGATGTTTTTTAAGAGCTCCCTTTTTGTGTTGGCCTCTTTGAGAACTTTCTCATTGGTCTTTTTAGCTGTCCAGGGAACTTTCAACATTCTTCTGAGAAATTCCATCTCTGTGGCCTCTATTCATCTTTTCATTTGTTTGTCCATTATCCATGATTCGCTTCCATAGGTCAGAATTGGTTCTATATAACTCTCTTTCTCATTTCTATTGACATAGATTTGTTGCATAAGATATTTTTCATTTTCTGAAATGTTATTTTTTCCGGAGCTATTCTGCTTTTTATTTCTGTGGTGCATCTTCCATCTGATATTATCACTGTGTCCAAGTATTTCAAACGTTGCACTTGTTTAAGATTTGTCTTGTTTATTTGTATGCTGCATGATGGTGATGATTGCTTCTTCGATATAACGTTACTTCTGTTTTCTTACTATTCAGACTGAGACCTTTCTTTTTTGCTTTCTTTTACTATTATATCTATAATTTCTTGTAGCTCATTTTCTGTCTCTGCTATTAAGACTGTGTCATCCGCACATCGTAAATTATTTAAGCTGTGACCGTTGACTTCAATTCCTTTTTTGTTTACTATTGATCTCATAATATGTTCGCTGTAAAGTGAAAACAAGTCCGGTGACAGAACACAGCCTTGTCTGACTCCTTGTGTTATAAATTGAAATGGTCCTGTTTGGTTGTTAATCCGTATAGCTGCTGTTTGTTGCCAGTACATGTTATTTATGATTCGCAGATCCTTGCCATCAATGTTTAATTTCTCCAACATATTTATTATTTCCACGTGCTTTACTTTGTCAAATGCATGTAGTAGGAATACTTGGTTATAACTGGCAAAATAAAAGGAAAATGAGATCGGGGTCGACAAAGGCAGAAAATACTGGATAGCTTGGTGTCATGACATGAAATCAGTCAACAACAGAACTAATACGATGCACTGTAAATAGAAGATTGTGGAAGGACATGATCGATAACGCCAACCGTATGGCACATGATGATGATGATTATCCGTTTTGCCATACTGATTAATCTGTTAAAAAAAAACCACAGCGGGGAGATAAAGTAGGCTTTTGATAAAGCTGTTGGTCTCTGATTACGACGCAAGAAAACCATTAGTTACAAACAGCTTTCATTTGTTGTTGTCTTGGTGCTGTTGCCTATTTACCTCTTGGCGTGGCACGTTCCGCTCAGTCGGAGACTAGTCTTGTAGATAACGAAGTAAAGGTATCATGATGCACCAAGATGCGTAGAAATTCGGGTTGCACACACAGAGTTAGATATGCACAGTTTATACATATTTTGTACCCACCTCCCATATTTTTAGAACCCTTTCGTTCCGTCTTCTCGCTTGACTGCCTGGTCAGTGATATATATATATAGTTGGTCATCCCGCCTTGACCGCCTTCTCATTTTAGTCCATTCAGAGGCTGACCACGCTCTGGAACACAGGGAAATGACCGTTTTTTTTATTTCCTTTCTTGAGTATCTAGCATATTATCGCCATGTAGTTACATTTGTTTACATATCCTTATACATATTTTTTGTGTTGTTGTTTGTTGTTCCAGCTGAAGGCCTACTTGGCCGAAACGTCGGCTTTTGTTTTGCCCATTACCATGTAAAGCTGTCAACATACCACTTTTTTCTTCTTTTTTTTATTTTAAGAATTGCTCTTGTAGGTAATATTAAACCATAAATCCGAATTCTTGACCTTTCCAGCGCCTCTAGCATCTGCGTCATATAGGGCTGGTAGTGGTTTTTGCTATTCATTTCTGTTCTGATCGAAATTTTCAATCTTATCTAATGAGTCTATGCATGCCACCTTTGTTTCTCTTATAAGTGTTATTTTCATTGTCTCTCTGAGTCTTCCTTTTTATCTGTATCCTGCTGTTTCCCACAGAGGAGCATGTTTTGAAATTACTTTGTTGTCTCTTCCCAACACATGCTCGACAAATGTCCATCTTCGTTTCCTAATTACAGGTGAGATTTTGTTATGGTCATTTCTGTTGTCTCTATACTAGTCTTGAAGTCATTCCCTATACACAGATTATACCACAATATAAGTATGACACCGAGGTCGCATACCAAAGTGCATTTCGGTCACATTGTTCAGAGCTTTCATTTCACCAGTGGCGTAGCGTTGAGGGACAGGTCTGAGTTACGATAGTTAACGTAACAGTGTATCATAATGCAAAGTATTTCGTGGCAAGGCGCTATGCCCAGGAGTACAGGTTCGATCCTGCATCGTGATATCTAATGCTCTTTTTTTTCTGTTATTGATTTTTTTTTTTGTATATTTAACCGAGTAGTGTAAACATACGTTTTCCCCTGATATGATTCGTTGATCTGTCACCTTGCAAAGTTTTTGTTTAAAATTATATTAATTTATTATTATTTGTCTTTGGAGATAACGGTCTTCTGCAAACTAAATTTTTGGCTTCTCCTGCTGCTATGCTTCCTACTTTTGTATGGTGTCCTCGTAACCTTTATTGAAAGCCCATTGTGTATTTTTTAATCTTTCAGTCTTTTCTAACCAATCTTATCATTTTTATCAATCTCAATTTAATCTTTCAGTCTTATCTATCTTTTCTAACCAATCTTATCATTTTTATCAATCTCAATTTAATCTTTCAGTCTTATCTGTCTTTTCTAACCAATCTTATCATTTTTATCAATCTCAATTTAATCTTTCAGTCTTATCTATCTTTTCTAACCAATCTTATCATTTTTATCAATCTCAATTTAATCTCAATCTTATCACCTCTGCAAATCATTTTATATGTTGTTTCTTTATGTATTCAATAGCGGAAATTACTTCGAGCGTTTTTTTTTTCATTACAAGTTATTTATTTCCTGCCATACGTCTAACACACTACATTCTAATAGTGGGCAATATCTCTCTTCAAAATAAGTGCGTCAATGGTTAAAAAAAAAAACAAAAAAACATTGGCACTAAGATCATATTCCTTCTACGTCATGAAATTATTCTTTTCTTTCTCTCTGCTGCTCTGAGGAACTGTTCGAAGATGGAGAACAAATAAATTATGGGATGTGCCCCTTTTTATATAGTGTGCCCACTCTAATTTTATCTCAAGATTTATCACTCGAATTGTTTTTTTTCTCTTAGGAGCGAGCCCTCACAAATCTCGGGATTTACAACTCGGAGATGTCACAGGTCTCAAACCGTATCAACAGGAAGGATCCGAGAATAAGACGAGGGTTTTTATTCGCATTTGTCCGATTTGAAGTCGATATGAAGAGAGAACAGCAATGGACGTCTGTACCCGTGGGACCAATAGCCGCCATGCAATGGAAAAGCTAATTGTTTTCAACAACTCATAGCTGGTTGCAGGCTTTAGGTTTAGTAATATGGGGCTGACAGAGACCAAATACCATTCCAGGAAACAGTCTAGTCAGAATAATAATAAGAATAGTAATCAAAGAGGGAAACTCGGGACAAAAACAAGCTGAGGCAAGGTCGAATGCATCGGGCTGAAATTCACAAAATGTTGCAGCATGCTGTAAATTCAAATACAACATTATACGTGTCGTTGTCATTAAATAAAGTCAAGTAAAGAGCCCTTGTCACGCCAAGTGGCGTATAGGGAATATGGTGTTAGTGACCATCATTTTTACAGATCTTCGGCACATGATTTTTGGAGTAATATGGTGTTGTTGTCAGTACGACTAACAAATAAAACAAAAAAATCTGTTCTTTGTTTACTGAAATCGTCCTTATGATGGCGTATAGGGATCTTCGGCACATGATTTTTGGGGCGTAATGTGGTCGTTTTTATGACAGTGACATAATTCTTGCCCATTAAAAATCCAGTAGCTATTTAAAGTTTGGTGAATCTGGAATCCGTTGATCAGAATCAAACCCGATTCGTGTCCACAGCAGTGCGGTTTACTAACTACTGAGCTACCGCTGTTCCTTGTTGAATAGTCTGTCTTTTGTCCTTTCGCATCGAAGTCGACATATAGGGCACAAATTCTAGACTTTCTACGTTCGACGATCATTGCTGTCAAGTGTCACACCTAACATTTGTGACGTATAGGGGCGTTAAAATAGTCAAATCGAGGATGTTTATTGAATTATTAACCCGGCAAATGAGGACTTCTCTCTTCTTCTACCTTTCAACTTCCTGTGTAGCATAGGTCTTCAACAAACACTTTCCAAGTCGTTCTGTTTTTTTGCCATTCTTTTAAGATCATTCCATGTCTTCCCCAACATCTTCATCTCTGCTTCCATCAGTCTTCTCCAAGAACTCATTGGTCTTCCTCTTTGTCTTTTTCCCTGGGGATTCCAAGAAGGGCCTGTTGTGTAATACTCTTAGTTGACTTCCAAAGTGTGTGTCCTATCTAGCGTCATCATCTTCACTGTATCTCTTTATCTACTGGTATTTGGCTGATACTTTTCCGTAATTCTATGTTAATGATTTTGTCCTGCCAAAATCTTTTCCATGCTTTCCATCCTTTTATTATTATTAAGCATCCACTAATGAAAGAAATGAAGATGAAAACTTAAGCGGTTATAAATGTAACACTGATTATTTAATCATCTGATTATTTGTGTCAGAAAATAAACATGAACAATTATAAATGATTCACCTTATTTTTCAAAATTGATTTGTATTAAATAATGATAGCGATTCAGAGCAGATAATCAAAGAAAACATGCCAGCGTCATCTTCTTTGTTTTCCTTCCTTGGGTGCAATCCAATATGTAATCAGTAATTGGGACACCTTATGACTTCTTGGAAGAACAACGATATATAATGCCTCTATTTCTTGCTGTCCTTGGTTATGCTTCACCAAATAGCTTATGTTCGACCCACACTGCTCCTTTCTGTTTCCAAAACAACCCGCCAGGCTATCCTTGCTCCGCCTCTATTTCTACTTCCTTCCGGAGTCCAAGAAAAGCAAGACTGTTCTTGTGATTCTATTCTTAATCTCCTTGAGCGCATGATCTAGCCAGACCCACTACTTACTTCTTATTGTTGTGTACATCTCCTTATTGTTGTGTACATCTCCTTTTTGTTGTGTACATCTCCTTATTGTTGTGTACATCTCCTTATTGTTGTGTACATCTCCTTATTGTTGTGTTCATCTCCTTATTGTTGTGTATATCTCCTTCTTGTTGTGTACATCTCCCTATTGTTGTGTACATCTCCTTATTGTTGTGTACATCTCCTTATTGTTGTGTACATCTCCTTATTGTTGTGTACATCTCCTTATTGTTGTGTACATCTCCTTTTTGTTGCACGTTTTGAACATTTCTCCTTTGCTCATTTTGATTTGGCCAAACTATTCTGAGAGTATTTCTTTTAGACAGGCTGGTAATCAGAATGTATATGCTCTTTAATATAACAAAGAAGGCATGTTATAAAGTTAAGGAGAACACAACTCATCGTATGGCAAGCAAGAAACTAATGGAAACTCAAAAACAATGTATGCTATTATTTTGTTTTTTAATGAAGCAATACATATTTTATCACAATTATTTTCTTTAAAATGTCATTTCCTGCTTAGGGCAATGCAAAAACAAAATCAAATCAGATTGCATTACAAGCTTTGAAAATCCAACGTAGAATTTAAGAAAAATTAAGAATTTTTTTGTGTGGAATGATGTAATGAATCTAAGCTGGTTCTAAGCTGGTGCCAGGGATTAGTTGCCGTGTCGGAAATGCGAAAAAAATCAGAGAGGCTATGACAAATAATTGTGTATCTTGTAACAGCAGCATGATACTCGATATCCAGACGAAATGGCATGTGATGTGTCAGCTGTTGATTGTTATGGGTCTCAGAGTAGTGTTGTCGGCTTTTCTACCGACGGTACATTTTTATAAACTGTGTTATTCCAATCTCTTGATATTACTCTCCAATCTAGAGTAGTATGTTCTAAATTTCCTTAGAATTTCTATAACCATGTAACAGGCAACCTATTTTTAAAGTAATCAATAAACCTTCACACTGGATCACAACAATTACAAGTTAGAGGGCGCACCGATCCTCCTCGTTGTTATTGCTTTCTCTTTGCCAGGTACGCAATTCTTTTCCAGCTTGCTCGACTGCAGGGCGTCATTTTAAGATCTAACTCACTTCTACTTTATCGCCAAGCCAGCGCGCTGCCATTGTGCTACTGATTCTCTCCGAAAAGTTTGTTTGAAGATATGTGCTCTATAGGAACATAACAGTTTTAGCTTGGATATATGACGCTCAAAAGTACCTGAACTGAAATCGACGAGTGAACTATAGCTGACTTCGTTAACGTCAACTGATCACGATGGAACACGACATCTACAAGGAGCGCATGAAAAAGGAAATAGTCGTTCTGGCAAAGAAAAAAGGAATCGAAGCGGTAAGGCAAACCCGGACCTAAAAGTGTGCTGAAGTAAGAAATGTAGAAGTAGAAATGTACAAGTAGAGAACTTTCTCTAAATAGCGAACATGAAGAGCAGAGATGTAGCCTAGTCAGAGGGCAATAAAGAGAAGAAATCTTGCAGCGAACGCACAAAAGAAAGAAAAACATTTGAGGAGGGAAAAAAATGGAGGAAGATTTAAAAAGCGCTGATCAACCATCGCAACTGTCATTGCAGCGGCGTTGTAATCTGTACATTGCAGCGGCGTTGTAATCTGAGCTGTACACTTCATACCCGTATAAACTCTTTAAACTTGTCACCATGGGGCCACTGATATGGATCCACGTAGTTAGGAACCTTAAAAGCGGAATTGGTTTCTAGGCATTTCCTGACGTTGATCATAACGCCACCAACAGGTAAGAAATGAAAAGAATTCAAACCCCCCTACAAAACTGGCTGAACAGACGATTGAAGAAGGTTTAGCTTAGAGGTGACAAACTGAGCCATGTTGTCTGCACACAGACTGTAACTACAACCGATCTCTTTACGCCCTAGTAATTTGTACAAAAGAAATAAAAACTGATTGTGTCTCCTTTTACTTCTCACACTTAATAGCGATTGGGGGCCGCGATAGCTCAATTGTTAGTGAACTTTACTACTGAGGACAAGATTCTGATCGACAGAATCTAGGTTCACACTGCCTTACATGAGTCATCATCATCAAGTACCGGGCCTACTGGCGTAGGTGATCATGTCTCTCCACAACTTTCGATCTTGACAGTTCTTTATAATTTCTGTTGTTGATCTTCTGCCAAGCCATTCTCGTAAGCTGTCTGTAATCTATAAATATTAAACAAATCTGGTGACAGTACACAACCTTGTCTAACACCCTGTTTTATTTTTTGAAACATTCCCAATTGGTTTCCAGTTCTTATGGCCGCTGTTTGTTGCCAGTACATTGGTTATTGGTTATGGAATGCCTCGGTTTCACAGCAAACGAATTAAAATCCATAATTGCTCAACAGCCCGTGCCAGTGGAATCATCCGATTTACTAACTCATCTCCCAAACAAAGAAAGGTAACTGTAGTCCCCATCGTAGCAGTCTCAGCACACGCCAAAAGACATAAGGCGAAACCGCGCAGAAAGTGAACACAGCCAACTGTTCCCTGTCATACGATATCATCATTCATCGTAAACAAGCGGGATATCGAAGCAGGATCAAAACGGAAGAGACACACAGCTCACGGTGTGCACAGAGCACTTAACTCAGTAGCTCCTTCAACAAGCCGGACTTGGAATATGAGGAAACTGCAAGAAGGAACACTTTTCAGACATAGAACTGGCATGTTCTTCATTATTCTTAGATCTTTGCTGTCTACGTTTATGCTTTCTAAAATTTTGATTATTTCTTGGCGCTTTACTTTGTCAAATGCTTTGGTGTAATCTATGTAACATAGTTATAGATCTGTTTTCACTTCTATGGCTCTTTCTACTACAGATCTTATAATATTTATGGCATTGCTCGTTCCTTTACCTCCAACATAACCACACTGTTCATCGCTAATTTCTGAACTGATTTTGTTTCGCACTCTTCGCATAATGATTCTTAGTAATATCTTAGTAATGTGACTAATAAGGCTTATTGTGCGATGATCATCGCATTCAATCGCACCATGTTTCTTTGGTAGGGCTATGCATATTGATTTGAGCAGGTGGTCTGGTATATATCCGCTGTTTTAGATATCATTCAATATTTTTGTTATTATTTCTATTTCAAAATCACCCATGGCTTCAATCTCTTCTTTAGTTATATTATCTGGTCCAGAAGCTTTGCCTGCTTTCATATTGCGCAAGGCATCTTCCACTTCTTCTCTGAGTATTTCTGGTCCTTCTCCATTATCCTTAATATTTACCTCTGTTCGTTCATCATTATAAAGATCTTTAATGTATTCTGTCCATCGTTCCCTTATGCTTTCATGTTCAATCAACAGTTCTCCTTCCTTTGATCTTAAACATCCAGTTTTTTATTGCTTTTTCTTCCTGTTAATTCTTTAATTTGTTTGTTTATAGCTTTATCATCTCCTTTATGTTGCATTTCAATCTCTTTGCATCTCTCTTTTAGCCATGCTTCTTTTGCTTCATTGCATTTTATTACAATTTCTTTATTTAATTTCTTATACCCATCTTTATTTTCTTTATTTCTTCTTCTTGTATCCATTAGCTGCGAAATGTCATCTGTCATCCATTTTTTTCTTGAATTTGTCCTCACTGGTGGTATGAACTCTTTTGATGTTTGTTGCATTGATTCTTTTAGCATTTCCCACTGTTCATCAATGCTTTGTATCTTGTCTATTGCATTGTACCGGTTCTGAATTGTGATTATATATTTTTTCCTGCAGCTTCTTGTCTGATTTGAGTAAATCTAAATTTTACTTGATGTTAATTAAGGCTCGTTGTGTTGTTTTTAATTTTACTCTAAGCTTTCCCACAACTGGTACATGATCACTATTGCAATCTGCCCCTGGTCTAGTTTTCACACACACCAGACTGTTTCTAAATCTATTGCTTATCATTATATAATCAATTTGATTACGTGCGTTGTCACCTGGGCTTTTCCATGTCCACAGACGTCTTGGATGTTGCTTAAACTAGGTGTTTCCTATCATCATGTTGTGTGTTCTTGCCCAGTCAATAAGTTTCTCAACACTCTCATTCATTCCTCGCGCCTAAGCCAAGATAACCAACTACTTCCTCAACTCTTTCCTTTCCTACTTTTGCGTTAAAATCCCTCATAACTATGGTGTTTTCATGTGGTTTGCATTTATGAAGTGCCTCATTTAACTCGTCGTAAAAGTTATCAATTGTTTCCTCTAGACTGTCTGCTGTTGGTGCATAAACTTGTATAAGATTTATGTCTATTGGCTTTCCATTCAATTTCACTAAAAGGACTCTGTCAGATATTGGGTAAAAGTCTTTCACTGTTCTTGCTCTTTCTGCATCCAATATGATACCTACTCCTCTTTGGTGTTCAGTACCTCCAGAATTGATTATTTTATATTTATCAGAATACATCTCTCCTGATCCGGTGTATCTCATTTCACAAAGTCCCAGTAAATGTAAACTCATTTTTTTCATTTCTTGAATGATGATTTCCATTTTCCCTTTCTGCATGAGTGTTCTCACGTTTTAAGTACCTATCTTTAGAGTTTGTTTTATCTTTATTTTGCTTACAGTAGCTTGATGACGATCGGGTATCACCTGTAGCACATGATGTCCCCTACCAAAAGAGCGTTTTCCATTGGAATCCCCCTTAACGTTGTTGTCGTGATTTTTATTGTTGTGTCGATTCATGATTGTACGACGGTGGTTTTCTGCTGCCTTACGTCGGTTTGTTTCCGGTTGGCTCCGCTAGCCTTTGACTAAAAAGTCTCACCCACAAGGCAGTGGGGTTGTTTTACTTCGGGGTACCCTCCCTTAGCCTTTTACTCTCCCGAACTTACCTGCAAGGCAGCAGAGCAGCCACAGGTTGTACTGTTTACTGCATACAGTAGCAGGTAAAATTACCTGACCTGACTACATGAGTACCTGATTTTATTTTGTGGGAAAGTACAGCGGCACGGGCCGCTGACCCTAAAAATAATATGCTGAAGGTTTTTAAAAAAAAAACCTGGGCAGAAACACTTTACTTCCTACACGAAACGTGGCGTAACAGGCCTCTTTATATAACAAAAAAAATTATAGCTAATAGGGATGGACTGTGTTTTATTGCTTGGAACCTGGTGTACACGTATACAGTGCGTATTTGTTCAGCGCCGCTTTCCTGGCATTTAATTTTCCTTGCACTTATTGTAAGACAAAAATTGTTTGTAGTCATAGCTGTTCAACAAATATGGCTCACAGAAACAACCCTGCATGACAAGAAATATGGCTCACAGAAACAACCATGCATGACAACAAATATGGCTCACAGGAACAACCCTGCATGACAAGAAATATGGCTCACAGAAACAACCCTGCAGGACAACAAATATGGCTCACAGAAACAACCCTGCATGACAACAAATATGGCTCACAGAAACAACCCTGCATGACAACAAATATGGCTCACAGAAACAACCCTGTATGACAACAGATATGGCTGACAGAAACAACCCTGCATGACAAGAAATATGGCTCACAGGAACAACCCTGCAGGACAACAAATATGGCTCACAGAAACAACCCTGCATGACAACAAATATGGCTGACAGAAACAACCCTGCAGGATAACAAATATGGCTGACAGAAACAACCCTGCATGACAACAAATATGGCTGACAGAAACAACCCTGCATGACAACAAATATGGCTGACAGAAACAGCCCTGCAGGATAACAAATATTGCTCACAGAAACAACCCTGCATGACAACAAATATGGCTGACAGAAACAACCCTGCACGACCACAAAATCAGACACTAGTGAAGACCTCAAACACACCGTCCTGTTTATGGCCCATGTTGGTTTAAATATCGAAACGCAAAGCACAAGCTAATTCTGGTGTACATTTTCTTGTGTTCATCGCTCAGTTCAGTTCAACCGATCGAGTCTGTTATCTATTTTGATGGAGTCTATTGCCTACTTCAGAGTTTCGCTTTCGCTATAATATTTCCCTTTGTAGATTTTGGTTACAGGTGACATACATCTACTTCCAGTTGTAATATGGACTTGTTCCTCCTTTTGAACTTTTAAGAGATAATTCGGGAAAACGCGACATTAGCAAAGGACTAATTCAATGATTATAACTCGGAAAGTAAGTCCAGTTTTAAAATAACCGTTTTCCCCAAACATCTGCCAATTCAAATCTTGAAGAACATATGGAGCCTTTGTATTTAATAACTGTAGTGTCATTATCAGATAGAGTTGCTTGCACAGAACAGAGACAAATGGCGAGATTTGATAAAATAGCTTTAAAAGAAAACTGCTAGAACAAAAATTCAGATATGAGAAGGTGTATCTTGGTCTACGCCCTATGGGTCGGCAACGGCTCGAAAGGATAGATAGATAGACATATATATAGATAGATAGATAGATAGATAGATAGATAGATAGATAGATATAGATAGATAGATAGATAGATAGATAGATAGATAGATAGATAGATAGATAGATAGATAGATAGATAGATAGATAGATAGATAGATAGATAGGTATGTAGGTAGGTAGGTAGGTAGGTAGGTAGGTAGGTAGGTAGTAGGTATAGTAGGTAGATAGATAGATAGATAGATAGATAGATAGATAGATAGATAGATAGATAGATAGATAGATAGATAGATAGATAGATAGATAGATAGATAGATAGATAGATAGATAGATAGATAGATAGATAGATAGATAGATAGATAGATAGATAGATAGATAGATAGATAGATAGATAGATAGATAGATAGATAGATAGATAGATAGATAGATAGATAGATAGATAGATAGATAGATAGATAGATAGATAGTAGTCATTATCAGTGGTTTCAGTCTAAAATTTAGGGCGTATTTAATTATGTTGGACTTCGTACACAGACGAAGTAAGATAACCTAGTGCCTTCTGTGTAATTGTTGTGTCCATCGTGGGCACTATAGTTTGTATGATCTAGTATCCACTTTGGGATGAATTTATTTGCTCTGACATAATGTAAAAGTGGTGTATCGTCAGACAGAGAAGACGTGGTGTTCCATCAGGAAAGAAAGAAGGTAAGATAATGCAATGTGTGCCCAATGGCATAAATGGTGCGACTCAGGATAGATGTGGTGTGTCGTCTCTTAATAAAAAATATGTTATCAGGGAAATAAGCGTGTGCTGTTACGTAAAAAAACGTTGTGCCGTTACGTAAATAAACATGTACCTTTACGTAAATAAACATGTACCTCGATAGGAGGATTAGATATGTTGTAATATAATAATATAATATAATAATAATAATAATATGCATCTATACGAGAAGTAAGCGTGCAATCAGTAGTGCTCTACGTGCGGCAGTATAGGTGAGGTGTGACGTCAGGAAAGACGAGTATCCTCTTCTTCTACCTTTCAACTCCCTGTGGAGCACAGGTCTTCAACAAACACTTTAAACTCCCTGTGAGCACAGGTCTTCAACAAACACTTTAAACTCCCTGTGGAGCACAGGTCTTCAACAAACACTTTAAACTCCCTGTGGAGCACAGGTCTTCAACAAACACTTTAAACTCCCTGTGGAGCACAGGTCTTCAACAAATACTTTAAACTCTCTGTGGAGCACAGGTCTTCAACAAACACTTTAAACTCTCTGTGGGGCACAGGTCTTCAACAAATACTTTAAACTCTCTGTTGAGCACAGGTCTTCAACAAACACTTTAAACTCTCTGTGGAGCACAGGTCTTCAAGAAACTTTAAACTCCCTGTGGAGCACAGTCTTCAACAATACTTTAAACTCCCTGTGGAGCACAGGTCTTCAACAAAGACTTTAAACTCTCTGTGGAGCACAGGTCTTCAACAAACACTTTAAACTCTCTGTGGAGCACAGGTCGTCAACAAACACTTTAAACTCCCTGTGGAGCACATGTCGTCAACAAACACTTTAAACTCTCTGTGGAGCACAGGTCGTCAACAAACACTTTAAACTCTTTGTGGAGCACAGGTCTTCAACAAACACTTTAAGCTCTCTGTGGAGCACAGGTCGTCAACAAACACTTTAAACTCTCTGTGGAGCACATGTCTTCAACAAACACTTTAAACTCTCTGTGGAGCACAGGTCTTCAACAAACACTTTAAACTCTCTGTGGAGCACAGGTCTTCAACAAACACTTTAAACTCCATGTGGAGCACAGGTCTTCAACAAATACTTTAAACTCCCTGTGGAGCACATGTCTTCAATAAACACTTTAAAATCCATGTGGAGCACATGTCTTCAACAAACACTTTAAACTCCATGTGGGGCACAGGTCTTTAACAAACACCTTCAACTCCCTGTGGAGCAAAGGTCTTCAGCAAACACTTTAAACTCCCTGTGGGGCACAGGTCTTCAACAAACACTTTAAACTCCTGTGGGGCACAGGTCTTCAAAAAACACTTTAAACTCCTTGTGGAGCACAGGTCTTCAACAAACACTTTAAACTCCATGTGGAGCACAGGTCTTCAACAAACACTTTAAACTCCATGTGGAGCACAGGTCTTCAACAAACACTTTAAACTCCATGTGGGGCACAGGTCTTCAACAAACACTTTAAACTCTCTGTGGAGCACAGGTTTTCAAACAAACACCTTAAACTCCATGTGGAGCACAGGTCTTCAACAAACACTTTAAACTCAGTGAGTAGCACAGGTCTTCAACAAACACTTTAAACTCTCTGTGGAGCACAGGTCTTCAACAAAAACTTTAAACTCTTTGTGGAGCAAGGTCTTCAACAAACACTTTGAACTCTCTGTGGAGCACAGGTCTTCAACAAACACTTTAAACTCTCTGTTGAGCACATGTCTTCAACAAACACTTTAAACTCCTGTGGAGCACAGGTCTTAACAAACACTTTAAACTCCCTGTGGAGCACAGGTCTTCAACAAACACTTTAAACTCTCTGTGGAGCACAGGTCTTCAACAAACACTTTAAACTCCCTGTGGAGCACAGGTCTTCAACAAACACTTTAAACTCCCTGTGGAGCACAGGTCTTCAACAAACACTTTAAACTCTCTGTGGGGCACAGGTCTTCAACAAACACTTTAAACTCCCTGTGGAGCAAAGGTCTTCAGCAAACACTTTAAACTCTCTGTGGGGCACATGTCTTCAACAAACACTTTAAACTCCTGTTGAGCACAGGTCTTCAACAAACACTTTAAACTCTCTGTGGAGCACAGGTCTTCAACAAACACTTTAAACTCTCTGTGGGGCACATGTCTTCAACAAACACTTTAAACTCCCTGTGGAGCACATGTCTTCAACAAACACTTTAAACTCCTGTGGGGCACAGGTCTTCAACAAATACTTTAATCTCCCTGTGGAGCACAGGTCTTCAACAAACACTTTAAACTCCTGTGGAGCACAGGTCTTCAACAAACACTTTAAACTCTCTGTGGAGCACAGGTCTTCAACAAACACTTTAAACTCCCTGTGGAGCACAGGTCTTCAACAAACACTTTAACTCCCTGTGGAGCACAGGTCTTCAACAAACACTTTAAACTCCCTGTGGAGCACAGGTCTTCAACAAACACTTTCAACTCCCTGTGGAGCACAGGTCTTCAACAAACACTTTCAACTCTCTGTGGAGCACAGGTCTTCAACAAACACTTTAAACTCTCTGTGGAGCACAGGTCTTCAACAAACACTTTAAACTCTCTGTGGAGCACAGGTCGTCAACAAACACTTTAAACTCTCTGTGGAGCACAGGTCGTCAACAAACACTTTAAACTCCCTGTGGAGCACAGGTCTTCAACAAACACTTTAAACTCTCTGTGGAGCACAGGTCTTCAACAAACACTTTAAACTCTCTGTGGAGCACAGGTCTTCAACAAACACTTTAAACTCTCTGTGGAGCACAGGTCTTCAACAAACACTTTAAACTCTCTGTGGGGCACAGGTCTTTAACAAACACCTTAACTCCCTGTGGAGCACAGGTCTTCAACAAACACTTTAAACTCCTGTGGGGCACAGGTCTTCAAACACACTTTAAACTCCTGTGGGGCACAGGTCTTCAAAAACACTTTAAACTCCTTGTGGAGCACAGGTCTTCAACAAACACTTTAAACTCCTTGTGGAGCACAGGTCTTCAACAAACACTTTAAACTCTCTGTGGGGCACAGGTCTTCACCAAACACTTTAAACTCCTGTGGAGCACAGGTCTTCAACAAACACTTTAAACTCCCTGTGGGGCACAGGTCTTCAACAAACACTTTAAACTCTTTGTGGAGCACAGGTCTTCAACAAACACTTTAAACTCTCTGTGGAGCACAGGTCTTCAACAAACATTTTAACTCTCTGTGGAGCACAGGTCTTCAACAAACACTTTAAACTCTCTGTGGAGCACAGGTCTTCAACAAAACTTTAAACTCTCTGTGGAGCACAGGTCTTCAACAAACACTTTAAACTCTCTGTGGAGCACAGGTCTTCAACAAACACTTTAAACTCTCTGTGGGGCACAGGTCTTCAACAAACACTTTAAACTCTTTGTGGAGCACAGGTCTTCAACAAACACTTTAAACTCTCTGTGGAGCACAGGTCTTCAACAAACACTTTAAACTCCCTGTGGAGCACATGTCTTCAACAAACACTTTAAACTCCTGTGGAGCACATGTCTTCAACAAACACTTTAAACTCCTGTGGGGCACAGGTCTTCAACAAACACTTTCAACTCCCTGTGGAGCACAGGTCTTCAACAAACACTTTAAACTCCTGTGGGGCACATGTCTTCAACAACACTTTAAACTCCATGTGGGGCACATGTCTTCAACAAACACTTTAAACTCCTTGTGGAGCACAGGTCTTCAACAAACACTTTAAACTCCTGTGGAGCACAGGTCTTCAACAAACACTTTAAACTCCCTGTGGGGCACAGTCTTCAAAAAACACTTTAAACTCCCTGTGGAGCACAGGTCTTCAACAAACACTTTAAACTCCTGTGGAGCACAGGTCTTCAACAAACATTTAACTCAGTGGATCACAGGTCTTCAACAAACACTTTCAACTCCCTGTGGAGTAAAGGTCTTCAACAAAAACTTCCAAGTCCCTGTGGAGGACATATATTCAACAAACACTTTCAACTCCCTGTGGAGCACAGGTCTTCAACAAACACTTTAAACTCCCTGTTGAGTATATTTCTTCAACAAACACTTTCAACTCCCTGTGGAGGAAAGATATTCAACAAACACTTTCAACTCCCTGTGGAGCACAGGTCTTCAACAAACAATTTCAACTCCCTGTTGAGTATTATTTCTTCAACAAACACTTTGAACTCCCTGTGTGGCACAGGTCTTCGGCGATCACTTTCAGCTCCATATGTAGCATAGTTCTTCAACAAATACTTTCAAGTCCCCGTGGAGCATAGATCTTCAGCAAACACTTTACAAGCCGTTCTGTTTCTTGTCATTCTTTTAAGATCATTCCATGTCTCCCCCACATCTTCATCTCTGCTTCCATCTATCTTCTCCAAGAATATTTTGATCTTCCTCATTCTCTTTTTCCTTGGGGATTACAAAAAAGGGCCTCTTGTGTAATACTCTCAGTTGGCTTCCGCAGTGTGTAGCCTATCCAGCGCCACCGTCTTCGCTGTATCTCTTTATCCACAAGAAAGATTATGCGTGCTGTGATATAATTTTATATGCATCTGGGAAAAAAATTAACGTGAGGTAGGTATGTCAAGATGAATAGTCAGGTATACCATTAGTAAAATCTTGAGATGTAGTGAACGCAAGGTGTGTTATCGGTTGATATGTTACCAAGGTGTGTGCAAATGCAGATTGCAATTTAGAACTTTCGAAAGGGTTAGGGAGGTGTTTATCCAACTGTAACAGTGTTGATCTAGATATATTTTTTTGAAATATTAATATCACAGTCGTTTATGTGCATACACACAAAAGCGCGCGCGCACGCACACGCACATAATGCAAATTAATGAATTCTTCAGCCGTCGTCTTGACTGCTATACAAATAGATAAAGTGACATGCTGGTAAGACTCGGGAACACCAACAAATATTACTCGATGTCACTAATTGTGTGTCTGACTAGTTTATTATCAAAACTTGCAAATAATTACCGTTGTCGTCACAAGTAAATCTGAAACAAGTGCAACGCGTCATCTATTTGGGCACAATAATAACATCAGATGGAAGATGTACCACAGAAATTAAAAGCAGAATAGCTCAGGCCAAAATAGCATTTTAGAAAATGAAAAACATCTACAACAATTCTATGCCAAAAAATGTGAGAAAGAGAGTTCGACGGTGCTATATAGTGTCAGTTCTGACCTATGGAAGCGAATCATGGGCAGTAGACTAACAAATGAAAAGACGATTAGGCGTCACGGAGATTGCATTCCTCAGAATATTGTTGAAAGTGTCCGGGACAGCTAAAAAGACCAACTAGGACATTCTTAAAGAGGCCAACACAAAAAGTGAGCTCCTAAAATACACCAGAAAGAAACAATAAACATTTTTCGGACAGGTCATGAGAAGAAGAAGGCTGGAATACTTCGTTACATCTATCAAAATACAGGGAAAGCGAAATCGCAGGCAACAAAGAGAGACGATACTCGATAGCTTAGAGTGATAGCATAGAATGCAGTCAATAACAGAATTGATACAATGCACTGTGGTTAGAACATTGTGAAAGAGCATGATCGTCTGCACCAACTGGTATGACACATGATCTATCTATCTTTCATTCGCCTATGGCATATGATCTCTCTCTTTCTCTCTCTCTGAGATCAAGACTCAATCAGAGTAGGATTCCAGACTCTCTCATGAAATCAGCTGTCTGTTTAAGCGAATCAATTGCTCCATATAGTTTCTCTTCCAGGGAGGTGGATGTGGACCACATTGCTCTTCTCAGGTCTGTGTACTGGGGGCAATCCTGTAGAACATGTTTTGTAGTCATACTGTCCAGTGTACAGTGGCATAGGCTGGTTGTACCTATTTTGAATTTGGTGAACATGTGATTTCTCATTCTATTGTGACAAGTGCGTAGACGAAGTATGATGACTTGATCCCTCCTTGATAGTTGGTGGTATCCGTCACTCTCGTTATGCGTTGGGTGTTCTCGTTTCCATTTTTCATGGAACTGACCCTTGAGGATGGATTTGGCTTCATCATAACTGAGCGGATGGTTTTCTTGTGGTAATCTCCTCCCTCTTTAGCTAATTTGTCTGCGCGTTTGTTCCCGTTTATATTACAGTGGATGGTATCCACTGAATGACTACTCTCTGGAAGTTATTGCTTAGTTGGTTCAGGGTTGGTCTCTAGTCATCTAGTTCATTGTTCGTGGGGCTTTTTAGAGCTGATAGTACTGACAGTGCATCAGTCAGAATCACCAATTTATTGTGAATGCTATTTTTGTGTTGAGTGGCCAGCATCTCTCATGGCCTCAGTTTCTGCTTTAAAGTTGTTTGAGAATTTCCTGTAACTATTGACTTGGTAATCTCGTCCTGATTATTCATCGTCAAGAACACACCTCCCCCTCCATTTCTGGTATATGATGATTCACAATTACCGATAATGTTTGTAATCTATTATGTTTTATTTATATCTTCCGCGCCAAATTTCAGTTCTCATTTAGAATTAATATTTATGTCTACTATGTCATAGTTCCTGATCTTGTTGTATCATCTTTTATGGGTATATTTTCTCCACAGTCATCTAGAATTTTATTATGGTCCGAGGGACATCCCGGAATCACCCAAAGTTTGTGATATATTCAGCTATTCGAGCTATAGACGGCTGACAACATTTTACCAACAACCGCCCCTGCTACCAATAATGAAATCGTCACAGATTCTGGTTTACTCATTTAAGTCTCAGGCCTTATTAATACAATAGATGAATGCGGATTTCTCGCCTTCTCTCCTGTGTCTATGTCAATATTTCTGTCAATGACGAACATATCCTAACATAAGCTGTCGATGTTTGTCTACGGATGTGGTACACAATATACTAGACTAGAAGATTCTCGATAAACAAATCCGACTATTGTTATTTGCGTGGATTAAAAGCAAATATAATTATATGTCTTGTTAAATAATCATAATATGATGTAAACATAGCCTCAATTAAATAATATCTGAGTTTTTTGGTTACAAATCGAAACATTGCGTTCGAAGATAAATTGCTTGTCCGTGGTGTTGATCCCTTCCCTGACTTTGCTATAAACAATATAACCCATAAATATGATTTGACTAGGGAGCCGCGATAGCTCAGTGGTTAGTGAACTGAACTACAAAGGACAAGAGGTAGGGTTCGATCCCAACCGATGGCTTCCGGTTCACCAAGCCTTTAATGGGTACCGGATTTTTTTCTGGGAAAGTAAAGCGGCACGGGCGTAATACCGACCACACTACCCTAAAAAATCATGTGCCGAAGGTCTGTAAAATTCATGGTCACTAACACCATATTCCCTATACGCCACTTGGCGTGACGGGGATACTTTACTTTGTTTTTTATGATTTGACTAAAAATGAATAGTTTATCTAGACATACGTTAGACTGGAGCCTACAGCAAAAGAAGAGAAGTGAGAAGGCCAAAACAATTCTATAAAGGTGAGCGGAATTCATCTTCCTACATACGATAGTCTTTTTCTTATTTCCTTTCTAATTTGTCTTTTAGAATCAGCGTCGAGAGGAGGTACACTCTTATAAATTGCGGTCTCTTGCTCGTTTGATTGTCTCTGTTTCTTTTTATGTTTCCTAGTGTTTGTAATATTCCGTCACTCCATCTTTTTTTTCATGGCTGACACTTGGGTCTTGTGTTCTCGCAACGTTTATTGAAGATTCGTTGCACTGTGTTTTTTTGGGTCATTCTGTCTTATCACGCAGTCAAACCATTTTATCTGTTGTTTTTTATGATAGTTTTTTTTTTCAAATGTATTCTATGGCGGGAATTACTACTAGCTTTTTTAAAATAAATTATCCATTTTCATCATTTTATCTCATGTCATTCGTCTAAGACACTTCATTTCCGTGGTCGTTACTTTTCTTATTGTTCTTGCATCTAGATTGTGTTGAGTGCTCGTTTTCCCTCTAGTATAATTTCCTTTTTCGTCAGCCGCAAATATCTGGACAAAATCACAGTTGGATCCTGACGTTCCTTGTAAATGGATGTTATTACATTTACATTATATTCTTGAATTTTTTAGTAGATTGAATCACTTTATTATATAAGCAATATTTTTATATCAAAATATCGGCAAGACGCAGGCCTCGAGACAGGGAGGTTGTGGGTTCAAATCCCTGCTGCACCAGTTGGAATTTTTATTTATGATTTCTCTCTGCGGCAACCACCTCTGGTCTCAGCAGCGAGGACTGGCTTGAAACGGCAATTACTCAAGGACGTAAAAAAAAAGTACCTCCAAAGATGGAGTTATCTGCCTGTGCGGAGAGGGACCCCTGTGCACACGGCTGCCAGGGACAAAAAAACGGATTAAAACGAAAATTCAATTCTTAGTCTTTAGGGACTTCGTCAGTGGTAAAAGCTGACGAAGGCAAAAGAAAAAAAAATATTTAACTTTTTTTGTCAAAAGTATAGAACTCTGGTTGTGCATCATGGAGACATTAGTTCTTTGCTCATTTAAGATCTATATCTTATCTTATATAGATATAGCTTAGCTCACTATTTATAAAACCCTAAATTTCCTCAATATTTCTGGCACCAACGAAAATTTGGCAAAGAAATCTAAACAGGGGAGTTTTCATTGTGGGAGAAAGGAAAATAACCTGTATGTAGTGTGTGTGTGTGCGCGCGCGCGTGCGTGCGTGTATGTTGCACGTAATTGTTGCTATATTGATTAGCACAACCTGAGTGACACGACAAGATTGATTATAACAGGGGAGGGAATAGAAGATTGATTATAACAGGAGAGGGGTTAGAAGATTGATTGTAATAGGAGAGGGGTTAGAAGATTGATTGTAACAGGAGAGGGGTTAGAAGATTGATTATAACAGGAGAGGGGTTAGAAGATTGATTATAACAGGAGAGGGGTTAGAAGATTGATTATAACAGGAGAGGGGTTAGAAGATTGATTATAACAGGAGAGGGGTTAGAAGATTGATTATAATAGGAGAGGGGTTAGAAGATTGATTATAACAGGAGAGGGGTTAGAAGATTGATTATAATAGGAGAGGGGTTAGAAGATTGATTATAAGAGGAGAGAGGATAGAAGGAATATATATAATATGACTGTCAGTTTTGTGTATCGAGTTGACTTTCTTTTTCGATCCATATTCTTTTGGCCAGGTCGGTTAGTGTTCTGGTCGTTAGATCTTCATCAGTTGGGATTCATTGATCCTGACGCGAGAAATCAACTCTGAGCCGCTGAACACATTCGGCTCAGGTGTTGCTTGACGCATTGGACCCAAAAATCAATCTGATTTTGGACATCCGGTGTACCTTCCAGTCTCACTAAGCAAACGCGCTCTGGTCACGTACAATCAAGTTGTGCTGGAAGCTCGGTGTCTACAGATAGTAGTTGGGTTTGTCTTTGCGTGTCAGAAAATAAAGTTCAACACTTGAAATCTTTTAATTTGTCTCTTTTTCTTTTAAATTGTAGCCCAGCTCCATCATGTAAATAGAAAACACCGGCGATCGATAAGTGGAACGACCCTGATGGAGAAAGGAAATTGTGAGAAGTGTCTTGTAATCTTGACAGAGGATAACGATTCACTGCGGCCCATTGGAGTATAATTAGGTTGAGTCTACTATAGAGATTTGGCTTGAAGAGTGGAGAAATGCACATTTATGTTGATGTGTCAATTTTATACTTTCTATCTATCTATTGACCTTTCGAGCCGTAACCGGCCCATAGGGCGTAGACCAAGATACACCTTCTCCTATATGAATTTTTGTTCTAGCAGTTTTCTTTTAAAGATATTTTATCAAATCTCGCCATCTGTCTCTGTTCTGTGCATGCAGTTCTATCTCATTGAGGGAGCCGAATCCTGCTGCTCTTGCCTCTCTCATCTATGTTCTTCTCAGTGTCTCCCTGGGTCTTCCTCTTTTTCTTTTACCTGTTGTTTCCCATATGAGGGCTTGCTTTGCTATTCGATTATTATCTCTTCTCATCACATGTCCAACGTATGACCATCGTCTTTTCTTTATTACTGAAGATATTAGTGGTTGATTGGCGATTTCTCTAATTTCCTCGTTTGTTTTGAATTCGTTCCATTCTATACCAAGTATTTTCCTTAGACATTTATTTTCGAATGCGTTCAACTTTGTTTCTATATCTCTTGTTGTTTTCCAGCTTTCACACGCATACGTAAGGGTTGATAGTACATTTGATTTGAATAGCCTAAGTTTTGTGTTTGTGCTAATGAGTTTTGATTTCCACAACTTTTCAAGGCTTCTGAAAGACATTGCTGCTTTAGCTAGTCTGATTCTAATTTCTTTGCTCGTATCCCCTTCTCGATCAATGTGACTTCCAAGATAGATAGATGATTTTATACTTTGGAATCTCATTAATCGATGAAAGTCATTTTGGCATTTGGAGGATGGTTAGCTTTAAAAATGCTGGGTATAGTGTGTGATCTTCATGGTATTTAAGAATGTGTCATATCTTAAGTGTTTGGTGAGCCGATGTCGTTAGCTCTTTAATACAGAGAGTATTAATGAATATTCTAGTGCGGTAGTGAAGGATGAGAGCGTCGATTGGATCATTCTTGTATTGATTGACTACTTGCTGATGTAGTGAATGAGTGGCATCATGCTGATGTAGTGAATGGTTGGTGTCAAGCTGATGTAGTGAATGGTTGGTGTCAAGCTGATGTAGTGAATGGTTGGTGTCAAGCTGATGTAGTAAATGAGTAGTGTCATACTGATGTACTGAATGGTTGGTGTCAAGCAGATGTAGTGAATGGTTGGTGTCAAGCAGATGTAGTGAATGAGTGGTGTCATGCTGATGTAATGAATGGTTGGTGTCAAGCAGATGTAGTGAAAGGTTGGTGTCAATCAGATGTAGTGAATGGTTGGTGTCAAGCAGATGTAGTGAATGGTTGGTGTCATGCTGATGTAGTGAATGGTTGGTGTCATGCTGATGTAGTGAATGGTTGGTGTCAAGCAGATGTAGTGAATGGTTGGTGTCAATCAGATGTAGTGAATGAGTGGTGTCATGCTGATGTACTGAATGGTTGGTGTCAAGCAGATGTAGTGAATGAGTGGTGTCATGCTGATGTAATAAATGAGTGTGTCATGCTGATGTAATAAATGAGTGGTGTCATGCTGATGTATTGAATGAGTGGTGTCATGCTGACGTAGTGAATGAGTGGTGACATGCTGATGTATTGAATGAGTGGTGTCATGCTGATGTATTGAATGAGTGGTGTCATGCTGATGTATTGAATGAGTGGTGTCATGCTGATGTATTGAATGAGTGGCGTCATGCTGATGTAGTGAATGAGTGGTGTCATGCTGATGTATTGAATGAGTGGTGTCATGCTGATGTAGTGAATGAGTGGTGTCATGCTGATGTAGTGAATGAGTGGTGTCATGCCGATGTAACTGAATGAGTGGTGTCATGCTGATGTAGTGAATGAGTGGTGTCATGCTGATGTAGTGAATGAGTGGTGTCATGCTGAAGTAGTGAATGAGTGGTGTCAGCTGATGTAGTGAATGAGTGGTGTCATGCTGATGTAGTGAATGAGTGGTGTCATGCTGATGTAGTGAATGAGTGGTGTCATGCTGATGTAGTGAATGAGTGGTGTCATGCTGATGTAGTGAATGAGGGGTGTCATGCTGATGTAGTGAATGAGTGGTGTATGGCTGATGCAGTGAATGAGTGGTGTCATGCTGATGTAGTGAATGAGGGGTGTCATGCTGATGTAGTGAATGAGTGGTGTATGGCTGATGCAGTGAATGAGTGGTGTCATGCTGATGTAGTGAATGAGTGGTGTCATGCTGATGTAGTGAATGAGTGGCGTCATGCTGATGTAGTGAATGAGTGGTGTCATGCTGATGTAGTGAATGAGTGGTGTCATGCTGATGTAGTGAATGAGTGGTGTCATGCTGATGTAGTGAATGAGGGGTGTCATGCTGATGTAGTGAATGAGTGGTGTATGGCTGATGCAGTGAATGAGTGGTGTCATGCTGATGTAGTGAATGAGGGGTGTCATGCTGATGTAGTGAATGAGTGGTGTATGGCTGATGCAGTGAATGAGTGGTGTCATGCTGATGTAGTGAATGAGTGGTGTCATGCTGATGTAGTGAATGAGTGGCGTCATGCTGATGTAGTGAATGAGTGGTGTCATGCTGATGTAGTGAATGAGTGGTGTCATGCTGATGTAGTGAATGAGTGGTGTCATGCTGATGTAGTGAATGAGTGGTGTCATGCTGATGTAGTGAATGAGTGGTGTCATGATGATGTAGTGAATGAGTGGTGTTATGCCGATGTAGTGAATGAGTGGTGTCATGCTGATGTAGTGGATGAGTGGTGTCATGCCGATGTAGTGAATGAGTGGTGTCATGCTGATGTAGTGAATGAGTGGTGTCATGCTGATGTAGTGAATGAGTGGTGTATGGCTGATGCAGTGAATGAGTGGTGTCATGCTGATGTAGTGAATGAGTGGTGTCATGCTGATGTAGTGAATGAGTGGTGTATGGCTGATGCAGTGAATGAGTGGTGTCATGCCGATGTAGTGAATGAGTGGTGTCATGCTGATGTAGTGAATGAGTGGCGTCATGCTGATGTAGTGAATGAGTGGCGTCATGCTGATGTAGTGAATGAGTGGTGTCATGCTGATGTAGTGAATGAGTGGTGTCATGCCGATGTAGTGAATGAGTGGTGTCATGCTGATGTAGTGACTGAGTGGTGTCATGCGGATGTAGTGAATGAGTGGAGCTCATGCTGATGTAGTGAATGAGTGGTGTCATGCCGATGTAGTGAATGAGTGGTGTCATGCCGATGTAGTGAATGAGTGGTGTCATGCCGATGTAGTGAATGAGTGGTGTCATGCCGATGTAGTGAATGCGTGGTGTCATGCTGATGTAGTGAATGAGTGGTGTCATGCCGATGTAGTGAATGAATGGTGTTATGCTGATGTAGTGAATGAATGGTGTCATGCTGATGTAGTGAATGAATGGTGTCATGCTGATGTAGTGAATGAATGGTGTCATGCTGATGTAGTGAATGAATGGTGTCATGCCGATGTAGTGAATTAATGGTGTCATGCTGATGTAGTGAATGAGTGATGTCATGCCGATGTAGTGAATGAGTGGTGTCATGATGATGTAGTGAATTACTGGTGTCATGCTGATGTAGTGAATGAGTGGTGTCATGCTGATGTAGTGAATGAGTGGTGTCATGCTGATGTAGTGACTGGTTGGCGGCATGCTGATGTAGTGAATGAGTGGCGTCATTCTGATGTATATTGTGGTTGGCTGATTCACCCACATTATCAACACTCATCACACATATCTCACCTTAGTTAGAACCTCACTCATCCACAACGACAACATTTACACGCTCTATATCACCAGTATTCGACCAAGATGGAAATCTCAAATTGATTCAAACATCGTCCACCAGAATGAAGACCACACACGAAATCATCACAATCGCCCTCTAAAACACAACAACATTTTTCTCACACCCCACTACTATCAAACCCCACTACTATCAAACCCCACTACTACCAAACCCCACTACTACCAAACCCCACTACTACTAAACCCTACTACTACCAAACCCCACTACTACCAAACCCACTACTACCAAACCCCACTACTACCAAACCCCACTACTACCAAACCCCACTACTACCAACCCACTACTACCAAACCCCACTAATATCAAACCCCATTACTACCAAACCCCACTACTAACAAACCCCACTACTACCAAAACCTCACTACTATCAACCTCACTACTACCAAAACCCACTACTACCAACCCCACTACTAACAAACCCCACTACTACCAACCCACTCCAACCAAACCCCACTACTAACAAACCCCACTACTACCAAACCCCAATACTACCAAACCCCCTACTAACAAACCCCACTACTAACAAACCCCACTACTACCAAACCCCACTACTATCAATCCCACTACTAACAAACCTGACTACTAACAAACCCCACTACTATCAACCCCACTACTATCAAACCCCACTACTATCAAACCCCACTACTAACAAACCCCACTACTAACAAACCCAACTACTATCAAACCCCACTACTATCAAACCCCACTACTAACAAACCCCACTACTAACAAACCAACTAATATCCCCCACTACTATCAAACCCCACTACTAACAAACCCCACTACTATCAAACCCCACTACTATCAAACTCCACTACTATCAAACCCCACTACTACCAAACCCCACTACTAACAAACCCCACTACTAACAAACCCCACTACTACCAAACCCCACTACTATCAAATCCCACTACTAACAAACCTGACTACTAACAAACCCCACTACTATCAAACCCCACTACTATCAAACCCCACTACTATCAAACCCCACTACTAACAAACCCCACTACTAACAAACCCAACTACTATCAAACCCCACTACTATCAAACCCCACTACTAAAAAACCCCACTACTAACAAACCCAACTAATATCAAACCCCACTACTATCAAACCCCACTACTAACAAACCCCACTACTATCAACCCCACTACTATCAAACTCCACTACTATCAACCCCACTACTACCAAACCCCACTACTAACAAACCCCACTACTATCAAACCCCACTACTACCAAATCATGTTACTACCAAACCCCACTACTATCAAAACCCACTGCTACAATCCCACTACTACCATCCCACTACTACCAAACCTCACTACTACCGTCCCACTACTACCATCCCGGCTTATATCAAACCCCACTGCTGCCATCTCGCTAAACCCCACTACTACCAAACCCCACTTCTATCAAACCCCACTGCTACCATCCCACTACTACCAAACCCCACTACTACCAAGCCCCACTACTACCAAACCCCGCGCCCACTAACATTTCTCCCACCCCCTCTCTACAACTAAACCCACTCCTTTACCCCCACCACCATTATCACCTCACAATTCTGCTATAAAAAACACACTCCCATCCCACTATTTCCACCACCCACGCAACAACATCGTCAACATCTGATCATCAAGATCTACAACAATCAGAACTCCATCAAATGCAATTTTACACAAAAAACCTCCATCACAGAAAAAATGTGTCCACATTTTGTACCAAATCCCGCCCTCTCGCGACCTTCAAATTTCGCACTCGCCAGGAAATGAACCTCGTCTACACTCGTCCAGATTGCCTATCATTCCTGCCAATTTTACTCACGCTGGATTTAACAGACCAGAAACGAGCACTCAAAATGTCACCCATTATCTTTTAATGAAATACGGTAATGCAATGAACCATACAAGGTCAGATTGAAAGCGATATGGCTATATGTCAGCACGTGGTGTATGTTGGTTCAGTATAGACAATGCCTATATTGTTTTATGAGATTTTTTAAAACAAAAATGCAAAACACTTTTTTTCTTTTCCCATGTTTCTTCCTTTCAGCGTCGAGGAGAGAGATGGTGGTGTTTTTTTTACTGTTTGATTAGCTTATTCTGTTGCCACGTTCTTTCTGAGTGGTTCTAGCATCCCGTCTCTATAATATTCTTCTTCTACCTTTCTGCTCCCTGTGGAGCATAGGTCTTCAACAAACACTTTCCAAGTCGTTCTGTTTCTTGCAATTCTTTTAAGATCATTCCATGTCTTCCCCATCATCTTCATCTCTGCTTCTATCTGTCTTCTCCAGAATTCTTTGGTCTTCCTCTTTGTCTTTTCCCCTGGGGATTCCAAAAAAGGGCCTTTTGTGAAATACTCTCAGTTGGCTTCCGCAGTGTGTGTCCTATCAGAATACATAACATTTTGCCATAATTAATTTTAGCCCTTGTGATATTTGTTTTGATGTTAGTATGTTCTTCATGACATTAAAATTACTTTTCGCCATTCCTATTCTTTTGTTTATTTCAGTTTTACATTTTCCATCAATGGTTATAGCATATCCAAGGTATTTGTAGTTATGATCTGTATCCAGGTCTATTCCATCAATTTTGATATCCACTTGTGGGTTTTGAGTATTTTCTTTGTATATGATCATAGTTTTAGCCTTTTTGAAATTCATATCTAGTCCATATTTTTTTCTTGTCGTGTTTATTTCATTAAGTAATTGTTGTAGATCTTTAGGATTTTCTGCTAGTAGTACAGTATCATCAGCATATCTTAGGTTATTGATTATCTTTCCATTAATGTTTAGACCTGGCATCTCTGTGCTGTTTTTAAAGATTTGCTCAGTGTATAGATTGAACAAGCTTGGTGATAGGATGTATCCTGATCTTACTCCTCTTTTTACATCAATGGGTGTAGAGTTCTCTTTGTTATATTCTATTATTGCTGTTATTGCTGCTCATCTAATTCAGTATTGATTTTATTCTGAATCCTTCCTTGTATAACTTTTAAGAAGATTTTTGTAACATGGCTCATTAGACTTATTGTTCTAAAATCACTGCCTTCAACTGCACCATTCCTTTCAGGCAATGCAATTAAAGTTGATGTTTTAGTTCATTTGGTATGTAACCTATGTGGTATATGTCGTTGCATATGTCTGTAATCACTTCAATGCCAAAATTGTCTAGTGCCTGTATCATCTCTATCTGTATGTTGCCCGGTCCTGCTGCTTTTCCCTTTTTCATTGTTTTCCAGTAGATTTAGTAAACCAAAAATAAATAGCAGAATATGGCAGACAAAGCTAGAGATAAAAATAAACATTATATATGGCCTTAACATATACTTGTTTATTGAAATAAAGAAGAGAGCAAAGATTAAAACAATAAAAGTAGTAGCTTCCAGTAGTTTCGATTGAAGACAGTAATAATAAATAAATACATAAACAAATAAATATTTATTGCAAATGAAAATGTCCAAGACGAGAGACAAACAGATTATAAAAGACAATGGCATGCTTACAGTACTCAGGAAATCCCCCAAAAGAACAACAGAAAACACAGGGCAATAGTCAGCACCGTCTAGGACTGAACCCGTACTCATCGACACAAGGTCTTACCGTGAAAGGCCTGCATTTCAGAACACTACCAGCTAGGCAGATTAAAATGTTGCAATTACTGACAGGAAACGGTGAGGTTTCGCTCTTTGCTATATATCAATAACATACATATTTCAGCTTATCTGTGTATGTGTAAAAGAGTTCTTAAATGTTATGTAGAGCCAGTCTTAACAAATGGATGCGAATCATGGACAATAGGATAACAGACAAGAAAAGCACTGGAGGCTATAGAAATGTGGTTTTACTGAAGAATGTTGAGAATACCATGGACAGCTAAGAAGAGTAAAGAAAATGATCTGAAAGAGGCCAAAGCAAAAAGAGAAATAATATCTAATAGGAGGAATAAGAATCATCATTTTTTTGGCCATGTAATGAGAAGGAAACTGCTGGAATATATTGTAACAACTGGGAAAATTGAAGAACGAAGCGAGAGAGGGAAGCAAAGAGAAAAAATACAAAACAGCTTAAGAGAATGGCTTGGCAGAAGTCAACAACAGAAATGATAAACAACTGTCGAGATCGAAAGTAGTGATGAGACTAGATCACCTACGCCAGCAGGCATGGTACTTGATGATGATAATGTGTATGTGTGGCTAATACTTAATAACACGAAACTTAGATTCTATACCACTATGTCAATAAATTTAATTTCGAATTGTTCTCGAAACCCTTATATTCTAGTCCAAAGATGATGCATATATGGAAGTCCTTTCAATAATGTCTATGTGCTGAATGTGTTTCTTGTAGTGAAAATGAGTTACAAGAAATGTTGGACATTTTAGTCAAAGAAAGCAAAATAAAGGACTCAGCCTTAATAGCAAAAAGACAGAGGTAATGGTAACAACAAAGAAAAAGACATCACCTCAGTGCAAAATAAAGACAAGTGGAACAATATTAAAACAGGTAAATGAATTTAAATATTTGGGAACTTTGTTAATCTCAGACGAAAGATGTACAAAAGAGGTGAGATGCAGAATGGCTCAGGCAAAAGCAGCTTTCCAAAAAATGAGGAAGATACTATGCAATACATTTTTGACAATAGAAACAAGAAAAAGAGTTCTTAAATGTTATGTAGAGCCAGTCTTAACATATGGATGCGAATCATGGACAATAGGACAACAGACAAGAAAATCACTGGAGTCAGTAGAAATGTGGTTTTACAGAAAAATGTTGAGAATACCATAGACAGCTAAGAAAAGTAATGAAAATGTTCTGAGAGAGGTCAAAGCAAAAAGAAAACTAATTTCCAATATTAGGAAGAAACAATCATCATTTTTTGGCCATGTAATGAGAAGAGAACAGCTGTAATATATTGTAACAACTGGAAAAATTGAGGGACGAAGAGATAGAGGGAAGCAAAGAGAACAAAATAACAGTTTAAGAGAATGGCTTGTCAGAAGGTCAACAACAGAAATGATAAATAGCTGCCGAGGTCGAAAGTTGTGGAGAGACATGATCACCTACGCCAGTAGGCCTGGTACTTGATGATGATGTGTCTCTTGTGGCAAGGCGCTGTTTCGAGGAGTGCGAGCTCAATTACAGCCATTATAATATTAATGACACCCAAGGGTTGAGTGCAATCACCTAATGTTTGAGACGTTTTCAGCTTTGGGAGCAGGGTGGTTGTGGGTAAAAATGACGTCAGCCGGACATCGCTTGCATACCTGAAGACGTCACCAATTTTGAGTGACTCTGGGATTTCCTTGTCAGCCCACAAGTCTTAGCAAAACTATAGCTGGCTGTGGTTCAAGCCTTGGGCTGAAGTTTATGTGTTTGTGTATGTGGGTGCATATATGTGTATTTTTCCTAGTGCTGTAAACTTACTACTGTCTCAGCATATCTTGTTTTTCCTTACCCTTGTTTGCCTTTCCACCCGTAATAAATATCGATGTATTTATTATTATTATTATTGTCTTTTAACAGAACACGCTGGGGACCGGAATGTGTAGAGCTTTATGCCACACAGCGATGACGTTAATTTCTCTATTCTTCCCTTGTTACTTCCCACACTTTCTGTTTTCCCATCTGTTTCATGCCTGTCGTCTTGATGAATGATGCAATTTACGAGGTGTTTTTTTCTAAATGTCCTTCTCCTCTTTGTTCCTTATCTCTTTCTCCTTCTCTCGTTCGTCTATAATTATCCCTTATCATCCTCGGGACATCAAAACAGGGTGGAAGGAAATGAAAGCTTCACACAGCCATCAATCACAGTGTAACTAAATCACGAAGGCCAATCGATCACGCGTTTCGATCGCCACGCTGTAATCACCTGCAGATCCCAGCCCGTGGTCCCGGGTTTACGACACAGAGAACACTTGACGCTGTCCAGATGCGAGACACAGCGTGGCATTCTGGTTTTATTTTTATTGTACTTTATGAGGGCCACAGAGATAGTAATATAGAGGACATATTTTATTTGGCGTTTATCAGGATATGTTAGATAGTGCTCTATCTGTCATGATGCTATTTTTAAAACATATAAAAAGTATTTAAGAATTAGAAGTAGGTTCTATTCACTAATTCTTTTCTTCTTCTTCTGTGATCATGGCTCATTCAGACTATGACTCCGGACTCTCTTATGAAGGCAGCTGTCTGTTTCAGTGATTTGCTTGCCTCGTAGAGTTTCTCTTCCAGGGAGGTGGGTGAGGGCCACATTGTCCTCCTCATGTCTGTGTACTGGGGGCAGTCCTGTCATCATCATCATCATTGAGTGCCGTCTCCGCATTGAAGGTTGGCTACCATGGAGCGCCATTCCACTCTGTCTCTTGCTTTGATGGTGCAGATTGTCATAGGTTGACTTGTCCATCTTTTGATGTTACTCATCCAAGTTAGTCTCGGTCTGCCTTTGCCTCTTTTACCTTGTATTTTCCCCACTTGGATTACTTTTATTAGGCTGTTGTGTTTTTTAACATACCCCCAAAATTTCATTCCAATATTACTCTTATTAGGCTGTTGTGTTTTTTAACCAAAAATGTCATTTGTCTTGTCCTGTGTTATTGTCATGTTAACCAGGGTACAGTGGCTGGCATTGGCTGGTAGTTCCTATTTTGAGTTTGGTGAACATGCGTTTTCTCATTATGTTGTGGTCAGCGCGTAGGCGAAGTATGATGACTTGATTCCTCCTTGATATTTGGAGGTATCCGTCCCTCTTGTTATACTTTAGGTGTTCTGGTTTCCATTTTACGTGATACTGGCCTTTGGTGATTTATTTGGCTTCATCGTAGCTAACCAGATGGTTCTCTTGTGGTAATCTCCCTCCCTTCTTAGCTAGTTTGTCTGTGCATTCGTTTCCTAGTACATTACAGTGTGATGGTATCCACTGGATGACCACTCTCTGGAAGTACTTGCTCAATCGGTCTAGGGTTATTCTCAGGTCATCTAGCTCGCTGTTCCTGTGGGTTTTTTTTTTTAACTGTTAGGACTGACAGTACGTCGGTCAGTATCACCAATTATTGTGCGCGTTATTTTTGTGTTGAATAACCAGCTTTGCAGCATCATTGAGGGCTTCAATTTCTGCTTTATAGTTGTTTGATAATTTCACAGTGGCTATTGTCAATATCTTCATGGTTATTGAGCCTCAAGAACATATCTCCTCCTCCATTTCTGGTAGCGTCTGTAAAAGAGCCATCCATGTACATGTGAAACCAAGAGTCCAGCGCGTAGTTGTCGTCTATGTGTTTTCTGCTAAGTGCCTTCTCCCTGTTTCTGTTTGTATGCCTTTTTTCACGATTGCTATTATGTCTTCCTTAAATTCTGGTATTTTATATTTCCTGTGGGAGTCAGTCATACAGGATGGACATATGGGTTTTGGCATTTTTTGGGACAGTACTGGATAGCTAGTTGTCAATTCTTTGAAGATTTCCGTAAAGTTTCTCCTCTTTAGTCTTCCTTCTTCTAAAGTTGGTTATTCTTTGGTGCGTGCGGTGGTAGAGAGCCTTTTGTATTTCTCCGCTTGTTGCATTACTTTAGTTTTTCGTCAATCTTCCAAAGGTTGTTGGCCAGTTACTGCTTCTAGTGTCTCTATAGGTGTAAATTTCATGGCACCAGTGATGATACGGGCAGCCTGGTTTTGTGTTCTGTTAATTTTGCTAAAGCTGTGATTTGGAAGCTGTAGCCAGTCTGTCACTCCATATTCTAGAATTTTAAAAATAAAACTGGTTTTACTCTTCCTGTGTATAGTCTTTTCAAGATATTGCTGTCTGCTCCCCAGTTCATTCCTGCTAATTTCTTCATAATGTCTGTTCTTTCTGACTCTTTTGTTTACTTAGTTTATCTGATTTATCCATGTCATTCTGCAATCCATGGTGACGCCAAGAAATGTTGGGTTTTGGTCTTCAGAATAAGTTGGGAATGTGTGGTCTTTATTATTCAAATTTGAAATCTCCAAAATCGCCAGGTCATCTGCGTTCAGTCTTCACTAATGGACTATAGAGAATTGGTCTGTATTTTTTACTTTCCGAAATGGAAAAATTAAAGCATCGATTTCTCTATATTTTTTTTTCATTATGTCGCATGCAATGTATAGACGTTTGCATTTAGCGACAGATTCTCAGCGCATGCATAGGGAAGATAGGCAACGATATTCTTCAAAAAGTAGACAGGAGCACTCTATGAGAAATTAGACAGCGACATACTTCAAAATAAAGAGCATGGGGGATTTTTTTGAAAGATAAACAATGCCATTCTTTCAAAGATAGAGGAATTCTAAAAAAAATATTAAGGTTGTCAATGGAATTTTTTTTTTTGAAAGATCGATATTCTTTAGAAAATGTACATGCGATATTCTTTATAAGATATACAAGAATATTCTTTGAAAGATAGACAGGGGAATTCTTTGAAAGATAGACAGGGGAAATCGTTGAAAGATAGACAGGGAAATCGTTGAAAGATAGACAGGGGAAATCGTTGAAAGATAGACAGGGGAATTCTTTGAAAGAATAGACGATGGAAATCTCTGCAACATAGACAGGGGAATTCTTTGAAAGATAGACAGGGGAAATCGTTGAAAGATAGACAGGGGAATTCTTTGAAAGAATAGACGAGGGAAATCTTGAAAGATAGACAGGGGAAATCTTTGAAAGATAGACAGGGGAAATCTTTGAAAGATAGACAGGGGAAATCTTGAAAGATAGACAGGGGAAATCTTTGAAAGATAGACAGGGAAAATCTTTGAAAGATAGACAGGGGAAATCTTTGAAAGATAGACAGGGAAAATCTTTGAAAGATAGACAGGGGAAATCTTTGAAAGATAGAGAGGGGAATTCTTTGAAAGATAGACAGTGGAATTCTTGCACGATGAATACGATAATTCTTTAGAGATTTACAAGTGAATTCTTTAAAAGATAGACCGTGGAATTCTTCAAAGAATATACTAGGAAATTCCTTGAATGATAGACGTGGCCATTCTTTTAAAGATAGACCGGGAAATTCTTTTAAAGATAGACCGGAAATTCTTTTAAAGATAGACAGGGACATTCTTTTAAAGATAGACCGGGAAATTCTTTTAAAGATAGACAGGGAAATTCTTTTAAAGATAAGACAGGTACGTTCTTAAAAAAAATAGGCAGGGAAATTCTTTAAAAGATATACGGAGACAAGCTTCATAGACAATGCTGATTTGCTCGCAAACTCATGTTACCGAATTCAGAGTGGTTTGCTACTGAGAATGCTGGGACCATAGCAGTGATCATACAGAATAATAAATGGCCAACCACGGGGGTAATGAGCTAGTAATAGTCAGACATATAAGAGCGGCTGGAGACAAATTTGCGCAAAAGAAGAAATGGCATAGGTTAATGACCTCATATCAGCGGATTGACATAACTGGGTGAGATGTATGGAGATGGGAGGTCAACTCTATGGACGAATGCGGAGAACTCATAATCAGCGCGCATTGTGCACGTTTAGTGCACACAACTTACATTAGTTTTTGGATAATACGGTGGATCAGATATAAAAAAAAAGAAGTAAAGTACCCCCGTCACGCCAAGTGGCGTATAGGGAATATGGTGTTAGTGACCATGAATTTTACAGACCCTCAGCACATGATTTTTGGGGGCAATGTGGTCGGTATTACGACCGTGCCGCTGTACTTTCCCAGAAAAAAAATCCGGTACCCATTTAAAGCTGGTGAACCGGAGCCGTCGGTTGGGATCGAACCCTACTTCTTGTCCTTTGTAGTCCAGTTCACTAACCACTGAGCTATCGCGGCTCCCGGATCAGATATATGAATATATATTCTATTCAAGTGGAAGACAGAATCATACTTTCTTCCAACCGGAGAAAGGTGCACACATTTGAGAGGAGAGGCAATGACACTCAACACAGCCATATAAACTTTGAAAACACAAGAGACCATAAGTCTACAAATTGTCATCCGTAGCGATGCAATTTCATTCATACAAACAATGTTTAGCCTGAAATGGGGAACTCGGTAGCTTTATTAGGAAAAACCACCCGACTGGGATACCGTCGTTCGGACAACTCGTGTTCGATTCCCGCTGGAAGCAGTGTGAATTGTACTCGTGGTTGGAAAAAAAATAGCTCCGCGGTCGACCCAGCCGCTGGCAGAAATGGGTACCAGGGTAGTAGTCTGGGAAGGTGAGGAATGCCGCATCGCATCGTTAGTTTCGATGCTTGAAGCGACACTATCCAGAAGCTTCCGAACACTTATGGGTGAAAACTCGCGTGCTAAGACGCTGATTCAAGTCTCGTACTTTACCTTTACCTTATTTCACTCCTTTCCCTTTAATAGCACAGACTCATTCAGGGAATAAAGAAGAACATATGTTCGCTGTAAGAAAAGACAAAACTGGTTCTGCAGTGGATACCAACATTCTGTGGCATCACTGGAAATGAGGAAGCAGATGAACTCGCAGGTGGGAACCTTTAACAGTCCAACCAACATCAGACCCCAGAGCTTTAAATAAAAAATTGAAACAATCCTGAAGCAAGTTAGGAAAACAGAACAGAGAGAGGTACATGGAAAATCTGAGCCAGAACATGACAGCTTAAACAAACTCTACAGACATACCAGTATATTCAGACTCAGAAGAGGCCATTGTGACCTCCTCTCATACCTACACAAGACAGGACACAGGGACATTGCAATATGCGACTGCGGAGCATCCGGACAACTCCTGAGCATAAAACAAAACTGCATGCACCATTTTCACCCACAGAACACAAATATAAAAGTAAAGATTCCCTATACGTCTTGCTAGTCGTATGGGGAATATGGTGTTAGTGACCATGTTTTTCTATGACCACGGCACATTGTTATGTGATATGGTCGGTATCACACCAGTGATTGTGGGTGATGTATTATTTCACGTAACACAAATATGACTCCTAGAAAACAAACCCTGCATGTCAAGATATGGAGAACCGGTGAAGACATCAAACGCAACGTCTTGTTCGTGACCCATGCTGATTTAAATGTCTAATACATGGCAGCGGCTGAAGAAGGCGATTTATGAATGTCCTGACTGCATTGATGCTACTTCGTGAAAGCGACTAACCATATATTAGATAATTATCACCTGAACGTATTCATGCGCAATATAGTGCCAGCTGTGCGTACGAGCAGTTTCTTGGGGAACTATTTACCATTTTATTATGGGTACCGTTCAAATATCGACGTTATGAAAATGTTTCAAAGTCCGAGTTTAGATAAGAAAGCATCCTAACATAACAAAGCAATGACCCGTCAACAGTGCAGGATTTAAACTTGGTGGGGCCCTTAGCTATAGATGAAGTGTTAAAAAAAACTAAAATGAAAAGAGAACTACTAAACACAATTCAAACAAGACAAATGCGATTTTTTGGCCATGTTAAAAGACACAACAGCCTACTAAAAGTAATCCTGGTGGGGAAAATGCAAGGTAAAAGAGGCAGAGGCAGACCAAGACTAACATGGACGAGCAACATCAAAAGATGGACAAGTCAACCTATGACAATATGCACCATCAAAAGCAAGAGACAGGGTTAAATGGCGCTCCATGGTAGCCAACCTTCGCTGCGAAGATGGCACTCGATGATGGTGATGAGGAACTTGGTGAAATGAAGCTTTGAGACGCCCACATTCCTTTTCTTAAAAAGTAACACAATAAGGTCTCACAATATTTGAAACCGTTTACGGGTGTGGAAAAAAAGTGTGGCCCCCAAAACAAATTTTGAAAATTGTTTCAGTCCCTTCAGATTGTGTGGCATTAATTTATAGTAGCTAGATTATTAAACATATAGTTCCAGCCCTGCCCGTGGAACTTTTCCCATTGCGCTTGCCTTATATTTGGACGCATGGGTAAAAATTCCACAAGCAGTTGAATAAAATACCAACCAAACGAAGAGAAATAAAAATGGTTAATTTCTGTAATGAATTAAGCAACAAGTGATGATATCAAAAGGAGGTAGAGGTGAATGAAATAAGACGAGACAGGGGTAGACATTTGTGAGAGAGCGAGATATGTGAAAGACACGGACAATATATAAAAAACAATATCAGAATATAATATGATTGTCATCGAAACAATTGAAGTATAAATGTAATGTTTCCATAACAAGACAAAATGTAATTTCGACTATGAGTAAGATATCATCATCATCATGTACCGTACCGTTGGCGTTGGCGATCATGTCCTTACACAATCTTCTATCCACAATGCATCGTATGAGTTCTGTTGTTGACTGTTTTCCATGCCATTACTCCAAGCTATCCAGTATTTTCGCTCTTGAGTAAGATATAGATTGGGATAATGAACATTAGTGAGAGTGAGAATTGTATTGAATAAGAACAGGTTATATGTATGTGAAAGATAGATAGATAGATAGATAGACAGACAGACAGACAGACAGACAGACAGACAGACAGAGAGATAGACAGATAGATAGATAGATAGATAGATAGATAGATAGATAGATAGATAGATAGATAGATAGATAGATAGATAGATAGATAGATAGATAGATAGATAGATAGATAGATAGATAGATAGATAGATAGATAGATAGATAGATAGATAGATAGATAGATAGATAGATAGATAGATAGATAGATAGATAGATAGATAGATAGATAGATAGATAGATAGATAGATAGACAGACAGACAGACAGACAGACAGACAGACAGACAGACAGACAGACAGACAGACAGACAGACAGACAGACAGACAGATAGATAGATAGATAGATAGATAGATAGATAGATAGATAGATAGATAGATAGATAGATAGATAGATAGATAGATAGATAGATAGATAGATAGATAGATAGATAGATAGATAGATAGATAGATAGATAGATAGATAGATAGATAGATAGATAGATAGATAGATAGATAGATAGATAGATAGATAGATAGATAGATAGATAGATAGATAGATAGATAGATAGATAGATAGATAGATAGATAGATAGATAGATAGATAGATAGATAGATAGATAGATAGATAGATAGATAGATAGATAGATAGATAGATAGATAGATAGATAGATAGATAGATAGATAGATAGATAGATAGATAGATAGATAGATAGATAGATAGATAGATAGATAGATAGATAGATAGATAGATAGATAGATAGATAGATAGATAGATAGATAGATAGATAGATAGATAGATAGATAGATAGATAGATAGATAGATAGATAGATAGATAGATAGATAGATAGATAGATAGATAGATAGATAGATAGATAGATAGATAGATAGATAGATAGATAGATAGATAGATAGATAGATAGATAGATAGATAGATAGATAGATAGATAGATAGATAGATAGATAGATAGATAGATAGATAGATAGATAGATAGATAGATAGATAGATAGATAGATAGATAGATAGATAGATAGATAGATAGATAGATAGATAGATAGATAGATAGATAGATAGATAGATAGATAGATAGATAGATAGATAGATAGATAGATAGATAGATAGATAGATAGATAGATAGATAGATAGATAGATAGATAGATAGATAGATAGATAGATAGATAGATAGATAGATAGATAGATAGATAGATAGATAGATAGATAGATAGATAGATAGATAGATAGATAGATAGATAGATAGATAGATAGATAGATAGATAGATAGATAGATAGATAGATAGATAGATAGATAGATAGATAGATAGATAGATAGATAGATAGATAGATAGATAGATAGATAGATAGATAGATAGATAGATAGATAGATAGATAGATAGATAGATAGATAGATAGATAGATAGATAGATAGATAGATAGATAGATAGATAGATAGATAGATAGATAGATAGATAGATAGATAGATAGATAGATAGATAGATAGATAGATAGATAGATAGATAGATAGATAGATAGATAGATAGATAGATAGATAGATAGATAGATAGATAGATAGATAGATAGATAGATAGATAGATAGATAGATAGATAGATAGATAGATAGATAGATAGATAGATAGATAGATAGATAGATAGATAGATAGATAGATAGAAATGTGTTTTAGGTGTTCTACTAACATTGAAGAAAGGTTATACAGCCATACTCACCAACATCATATTCATCCCCCCTCCTCCAACATCTCCCCATACCACGAAAACCCAATCCCATCCCTGTCTTCGCCCCTGCTTTATGTCGTCATTAAGCTGACGTATGGCTCGTAAAACATCACCGTCTGCTTGACGTGCACAAATCATTGCCAGCGTTGAGGACAAATCCATCATAGATCATATTTTCCTTCTACACATTTGCATTCAGTTTCGTCCATAACTCATAACAAGTTCATCAATTATTTTTTTAAAAATGAAAAAAAAAGAAGAAAAAAACAAGAGAAAGGGAGGCAACTGCATTGTTGGGTTTCAGCAAGGCAATGAACTTCCCATAGTTCAGTATCCATGCCACTTAACCCCTTTCAGTTCCGGCATATAAATGTCTGACAAAAAAATAAATAAAATTGTTTGAATCTCAAGAGCCGACATTGGGGATAGAATAAATAAGCTCGGATGCTTGTTTGGAATGTGAGACCATTGCAAGTTAGAGGCAAGAAAACAAGGAGGAAGTAGGGCGCCGTAGAATCCAATGTAGCCTAACACCTTTGACAAAAAATAAAGAAACGTAGTTTAACATTTTCTCCTTCTATTTCCGACTGAGACCTTTCCTCCTCATCGTTCGTCTTTTAAAGGACGTCACGTGAACGTAAACGCGTTGTGTTGCCATACACATCATGCAGTCTTACTTTGTGCCTTAATCCGACTTCATTGCGACATTGTTTGTTATCACAAGTTACACCCCCCCCCCCTTTCCTTCAACCACAAACTCGTTTTTAGCCAAACAGGTTAGCTTGTTGCCGTGCCTCAACGAGAAGGTGACGTACGAGGATATTGATCAGCTTTGGTTCATTGCTGCTGACGTACGCAGTACTCTTTGAGTCGCTGACAAAGTCCAGGCTATGAGCCTATACCTAGGACATACTCAAATACTTTTTCATCTACGTTCACTTGACGACGAATACTCCTTTTTATCGTCCTCCCTTTAAAAGACGTTAAATTGTTGTATATTAGTTGTGTCGCTAGTTTACGGCTAGTCACGATTTTTGCACCGTTTGACCTGAGCTATTTGTCTCTCTCATGAGGTATATTCATTCAATTCTGTTTATTTTGATACCCAGATTTGACCAGAAATCGATTGCACACCTCAGTTCTCCTCTTGTACCCACAGACTCCTCTCAATTGAAATGTTCAATTTTCTTATTGGTTAAGATATTTTTAAAATGTAATACTTTTGAATGTTTAATTCCATCTCTTTTTTCCAAGCTCCGTATTTGTTGTCTCATATAATGAATACATTGTCGAAACATGATATATATATATATATATATATATATATATATATATATATATATATATATATATATATATATAAGTACGCCTGCTGGCGTAGGTGATCATGTCTCTCCACAACTTTCGATCCTGACAGATATCTATCATTTATGTTGTGGACCTTCTGCCAAGCCATTCTCTTAAGCTCTCTGTTATCGTTTCTCTTTGCTTCCCTCTATATCTCAGTCCTTCAATTTTCCCAGTTGTTACAATATATTCCAGCTGTTCTCTTCTCATTACATGGCCAAAAAATGATGGTTTCTTCCTAATATTGAAAATTAGCTTTCTTTCAGAACGTTTTCATTACTCTTCTTAGTTGTCCATGGTATTCCCAACATTCTTCTGTAAAACCACATTTCTACAGACTTCAGTGATTTTATTGTCTGTTGTCCTATTGTCCATGATTCACATCCATATTTTAAGACTGGCTCTACATACCATTTAAGAACTCTTTTTCTTCTTTTTATTGTCAAAAATGAATTCCATAGTATCTTCCTCATTTTTTTTTGTGGTAAGCTGCTTTTGCCTGAGCCATTCTGCATCTCACTTCTGTTGAACACCTTCCGTCATCATATATATATAAATATCCTTCATCGTCGTCATGATTTCTTAAAATTAAACTCGGCATAGAGAGAAGAGAATGGAGTTTGTGCTTAGACCGTCTTTATTGGACAGACAAAAGATATGAATGCTACGGAACTTTATCCGAGTGCAGTAATGACGATCCTAATTACAAAACAGGGATACAAAACACATCGAACACTTCTGGATCACACGTAAGTCTACAGCATAGCCTCAGTTTAATCCTTGATTATCCAAGGCGCGGACGATAAACAATAAGAAATTGCATTATCCACCATGTGTGAGCCACACCCGACGTTTGCAATACCAACAGTTCAATGTAATGGAGTTCCAAATCCCACTTATCTTTATCACCTATTATCAGTTTCCGATCCACTCCTTCATGCGGTATTACGCCATGACAAAAAAGCAGCATGTACGCGAGACTATATAAAAGGACGTTCAAAATATAAGTCATTTTAGACTGCTGCCACCATGAAGTGGACATCAGTGTATTGTGTTACGGCTAAGACAAGTAAGTATGCCACCAGGTTTAGACCGTAGATTCGACCAGAAGTGATGCGTATAATAAGTGTAGCTATTTTATGCCGAATATATTGTAAGCTTTAGAGTTAAATTCAGCAGGAGGTCGACGCCTGGGAGTCACAGTCCAGGCGGGCGCACTTCTCTTAGAGTGTCAACAAGTAAAGGGCCGAAATATTTGCTCGACGGAGTCTCCTTTCTGATGATCAGGTTGCCTACTGTTGCGAAGCTCTGTATAAAGTTTCCTATTACCTAACCTCTGTTTTGTTGTACAGACTTCGTGCTACTTCATTTAGCCAAAGTACAAATGGTTACGAGCTGCAGTATACATGTTAGACTGTATAGACTCTATACAATGTCAGAAAACGCGTCAACGTGTAGAGTGGAGAAAACATAGAAACCAAAAATACGAACCAAAGAAGAAAAAATGACGAACAAAATTATGGGGTCCATATTATGAAGCCAAAGAGGCCTTTCAAAATTAATGTCTCCACTTAATACATGATTTTTTTTTTCCCCAGTGTGTTTTGGAAGATACTATGACTAATAATGAGGGAGAAGCGATAGCTCAGTGATTAGTTGACTAGACTACAAAGGACAAGAGGTAGGGTTCGATCCCAACCGACGGCTCAGGTTCACCCAGCCTTTAATGGGTACCGGATTTTTTTTCTGGGAAAGTAAAGCAGCACGGGCGTAATACCGACATTACCCCAAAATCATATGCCGAGGGTCTGTAAAATTTATGGTCACTAATATCATATTTCTTATACGCCACTTGGCGTGACGGGGGTACTTTACTTTTACTTTTTTAACTAATGATGACTCGGAAATGTGGAATTCCCGACTGCAGTGAAACTGTTTTCATGGACAGTGCAGGTTGTTTCTTGGTCTGACATTTCCAACAATATCAACACAAAGACAAATTGTGCTGATGATATAACTACTGGGGTCTTACAAAGATGGAGCCGGATATGCCTTGCTCACAGAATGCTTCAGTAGTTATACTGAGTACAGTACTTCGATGGATTCAAGATGGCAAGAGAACAATAGGGAAACAAAAAAGAAATGGTGTGGAATAGTTCATAAGAGCTGAAGGAGAATGGCAACACGTGATCTGGTCTTGAAAGGTTGACCAAGGCTTGTAACAGTGGAGATCTCTTCTGGTGGCTGAATGTGTCAGAGGGCATACAGAGGAATAAGTAGGTGGCTGGATGAGATGCGTATAGAAGCAATCAGAAGGAACGATAATTGGGGTCATTATGGCGAGATCCTTATGTAAACAAACAAAGAGAAAGATAATTGGCGTCCTAATAACGAGATCATCATGCAAATAGCTAGAGAGAAAGATAATTTGAGTCTTTGTGGCGATACCTTCATGCAAACGAAAAGATCATTGGGGTCCTTATAGCATGACCATTATGCAAACAACTAGAAAAAAAAAGATAACCGGGTCCTTATTGCGAGATCCTTATGCAAAGAAACAGAGAGAAAGACAATTGGAATCCTTATAGCGACATCTTATGCAAACAACTAGAGAGAAGGATAATTAGCGTCCTGATGGCGAGATCAGATCTTAATGCAAACAAGTAGAAAGAAAGATAATTGGGGTTCTTATGGCGAAATCCTCGTGCAAACAACCAGATATAAAAGATAATCAGGGTCTTTATAGCAATATCCCCAAGCAAACAACCAGAGAGAATTGGAGTCTTTGTGACAAGATCCTCCAGCAAACAACACCGGACAGAAAGATAAAAGCGGACATTATGGAAAGATTCTCAAGCAAACAACGAGAGAAAAATAACTGGGGTCCATATGATGACATCATCAAGCACAAAACAGAGAGAAAGATAATTTTGATTCTTAAGGCAAGATCATCAAGCAAACAACTTGAGAGAAGGATAATTAACGTCCTTATGGCAAGATCCTCAAGCAAACAACTTGAGAGAAGGATAATTAGCGTCCTTATGGCAAGATCATCAAGCAAACAACTCGAGAGAAGGATAATTAGCGACCTTGTGGCAAGATCATCAAGCAAACAACTTGAGAGAAGGATAATTAGCGTCCTTATGGCAAGATCATCAAGCAAACAACTCGAGAGAAGGATAATTAGCGTCCATTATGGCGAGATCCTTAAGCAAACAACTTGAGAGAAGGATAATTAGCGTCCTTATGGCGAGATCCTCAAGCAAACAACTTGAGAGAAGGATAATTAGCGTCCTTATGGCGAGATCATCAAGCAAACAAATTCAGAGAAGGATAATTAGTGTCCTTATGGCGAGATCATCAAGCAAACAACTTGAGAGAAGGATAATTGGCGTCCTTATGGCGAGATCATCAAGGAAACAACTCGAGAGAAGGATAATTAGCGTCCTTATGGCAAGATCATCAAGCAAACAACTCGAGAGAAGGATAATTAGCGTCCTTATGGCGAGATCCTCAAGCAAACAACCAGAGAGAATGTAATTAGCGTCCTTATGGCAAGATCATCAAGCAAACAACTTGAGAGAAGGATAATTAGCGTCCTTATGGCAAGATCATCAAGCAAACAACTTGAGAGAAGGATAATTAGCGTCCTTATGGCAAGATCATCAAGCAAACAACTCGAGAGAAGGATAATTAGCGACCTTGTGGCAAGATCATCAAGCAAACAACTTGAGAGAAGGATAATTAGCGTCCTTATGGCAAGATCATCAAGCAAACAACTTGAGAGAAGGATAATTAGCGTCCTTATGGCGAGATCATCAAGCAAACAACTTGAGAGAAGGATAATTAGCGTCCTTATGGCGAGATCCTCAAGCAAACAACCAGAGAGAAAGATAATTGGAGTACATATGACGTAATCCTCATGTGGACGACTAAATTCATTGACAGGAGCATCTCATTGTACTCTCTAAAAGATGTAGAACATAGATACCAGAGCTCAACAAAGAAGGAAGAAGTATAACCAAGAAAGTAGCTTATAAGAAAAGTAAACAAAAGGGTCTCATTGTTATGTCTTGACGAAATCTGAAATGCTAAAATCATTAGCAGAGTCTTTGGGGAAAAAAGGTAAAGGTAAAGCACGAGACTTGAATCAGCGTCTTAACACGCGAGGTTTCACCCATATGGGCTCGACCGCCATTCCAGAAGTGTTCCGAGACTGCTGGACAATGTCGCTTCAAGCATAGAAAAAAAAAAGCGACGCGAGGCAGCATTTCTCACTTATCCTGACTACTACCCTGGTACCCATTTCTACCAGCGGTTGGGTCAACCTCCCGGTGGATTTTTTTTGTCCAACCGCGAGTACAACTCGTATCCCTTCCAGCGTCAATCGAAAACTGGTTGTCCGAACGTCAGTAGCCCAGTCGGGTGGTTTTCCCAACTAGGATACCGAGGCCCACCCTTCTCCCCCCACCCTTCTCCCCCCACCCCCAATAAAAAAGGTAGTTTGCGTCAAGAATTTTCATGAGTCTAAGAAACTTAATTCTGGGATACTTTAAGGAAAAACAAAACAGGGTAACACATTATCGAGTGTATTGAGCCTGTTCTTTTTCAAGCCTGTGTAGGCTGTTCGATTTCCTGGAAAGTCAAAACGATTTTTCTTTGAGCGAGAGAAATAGGTAACATAAAAATGATTCAAGTAGACAACGTTGCAATTGGGATGTTCAACGTTTGTTTCTACAGCCGACATAGAAGCCCGTGAACAGAATTTGGAAACGAAATTAATGCCGGATATATATATATATATATATATATATATATATATATATATATATATATATAGAGAGAGAGAGAGAGAGAGAGCAAGACGAAAGATGTACAACAGAGATGAGATGCAGAATGGCTCAGGCAAAAGCAGCTTTCCAAAAAATTAGGAAGATACTATGCAATCCATTTTTGGCAATAGAAACAAGAAAAATAGTTCTTAAATGTTATGTAGAGCCAGTCTTAACATATGGATGTGAATCATGGACAATAGACAAGGAAATCACTGAAGTCTGTAGAAATGTGGTTTTACAGAAGAATTTTAAGAATACCATGGATAGCTAAGAAGAGTAATGAAAACGTTCTGAAAGAGGCCAAAGCAAAAAGAGAGCTAATTTCTAATATTATGAAGAAACAATCATCATTTTTAGCCATGTAATGAGAAGGGAACAGCTGGAATATATTGTAACAACTGGGAAAATTGAGGGATGAAGAGATAGATGGAAGCAAAGAGAAAAGATACCAGACAGCTTAAGAGAATGGCTTGGCAGAAGGTCAACAACAGAAATGATAAATAACTGTCGAGATCGAAATTTGTGGAGAGACATGATCACCTACGCTAGCAGGCCCGGTCCTTGATGATCACGATATATACACTACATGATAACAACATAGAGGTAACAAATGTTTATTATGAAATTCCACGCCATTGGTTCTTGACTGTAAAGCGTATTTGTTCCTGTCCTTGTATCAAATGCGGTTGGCTTACCACGGCAACAGCCGGGGTTCGTACCCTGGCGAGGACACCTGGGTTTTACTAATTCCCTAAAAATTAGTAGGAGCCGCGATAGCTCAGTGGTTAGTGAACTGGACTACTACGGACAAGGGGTAGGGTTCGATCCCAACCGACGGCTCCGGGTTCACCCAGCCTTAAATGGGTACCGGATTTTTTCTGGGAAAGTAAAAGCAGCACGGGCGTAATACCGACCACATTACCCCAAAAATCATGTGCTGAAGGTCTGTAAAATATAGGGTCACTAACACCATATTTCCCTATACGCCACTTGGCGTGACGGGGGGTACTTTACTTTTACTTTGTATCAAATGGCTTTAGGAAAAAAGTAAAGTACCTCCGTCACGCCAAGTTGAGTATTGGGAATATGGTGTTAGTGACCATTATTTTTACAGACCTGCGGCACATGATTTTTGGGGTACTGTGGTCGGTATTACGCCCGTGCCGCTTTACTTTCCCAGAAAAAAAATCCGGTACCCATTAAAGGCTGGGTGAACCTGGAAGCTGTCGGTTGGGATCGAACCCGACCTCTTCCAGTTCACTAACCACTGAGCTATCGCGGTTCCAAAATGCCTTAGAGAGGATACTAGTAATTCTTTGCTATAGTACACATGGTTTTCCCGCCCCCCAAAATTACATTACGTTATAAATGATTGTTACGTCACTATGCGACACTTGCGACAGTTAATGCCCCTATTTGTTTCTTCTGTTCTCTATTCTCTTGTGTCTAACACAACATCCAGGGAAAATAGTATTTTTTTGTGCCAGAACTGTTCCTATTATTATTATTCCTTCATTGTTATTGATGATAGCCTCGTGGGTTTCAGGATAGATGACGAGGTCAATACGAGCCTTGAAATATCTGTTACAATGGGCAAGTGCCTGAATTTTATTTACGGAAAATTGATAACAAATGAGTGATAATAGTGTAAGTTACAACTTTCTGTCTGTACGAAACGTCACAAAATATGCTAAGATTCCCTTCTTATTGGACATAGTCAATACACACAACAACAGACAGAACTGGAGAAGAAAAAGCGTTTTTTTTTTCTAAATTCTTTATTGTAAATTTTACCACATTCCTGTATGTTGATGTCAATTCCACACAAGCAGTTACGCTTTGCTTCACACATTGTACAAGGGTAATTACGATTTGCTTGACACATTGTACAAGGGTAATTACGATTTGCTTTACACATTGTACAAGAGTAAGTACGTTTTGCTTTACACATTGTACACGAGCAATTTGTATAACCTTTTAAATTTGTTTGAACTTAAGACACCGATTAACAACTATTCTGCAATTGGTTAGCCACCAATACCTGACTGCTTGTGTCAAGATGAGTGAATCAAAAGTGATCAAGACCTTATACCCATGTGATAGGCATATAAATAGATTAACCAATGTGACCAAGAAAGTAGCGATCGAAAAGTGATAGGACCCGTACCCAAAAATGTTATGCTGGATTCGGATATGTCGAGCCATTCCAAAGACGTCGAATATAGCAACGTGTTGTCAACAACAACACAACTATTCAACACCAATTTAACGTCCTACTAGAAGCAAACGATGAAGACTATCAGTCGTCGAGCGATCATCAGAAGAGAATATATTCCTCTTGTAGATCTTTCTTTCCATTTTCTGACATTGTATCTGTTTGCGAGTATTTATTGTGAGACATTTTTTCGCCATTAAACGTGTGCAATATCCTTACCACTTATTTGAATAAAAGTAAAGTAAATAAAGTGCCTCGTCATGCCAAGTACCTGGAATGGTGACCATACTTATGATTTATGGAATATGGCGACCATATATTTTACAGACCTTCAGCACATGATTTTTGGGATAATGTGGTCGGTATTACGCCCGTGTCGCTTTACTTTCCCAGAAAAAAAATCCGGTACCCATTTAAGGCTGGGTGAACCCGGAAGCCGTGGATTGGGATTGAACCCTACCTCTTGTCCTTTGTAGTGAAGTTCACTAACCACTGAGCTATCGCGGCTCCCACTTATTTGAATGCTTTGTATATATCACATGATCGATGTGAACCACACACACACACACACGCATGCCTCTTCTTTGCTCCATTAACCTTCACATGAACAGACTCATATCTAAATCAAGTACTATCGGAGTAAAGTATACACAACTACAGCCCAGCCAAATAGAACACAGACATTGAGCCGGATCAAACGTGTCCATATCAATGGATCAGTAATGAAATTGTTCAATATTCCTTTCTTAAATGCGTATTTGTTGGTTGTATGGGAAGTATCTTTTAATTTCCTTCCATTTATGAGCTCATTTCCCACAATCGATTATGTAACTAATGTTGTCGAACCGTTGAAGCGTGATCAAAAGCTCCAGCTGAAGGTACAGAATTGAGTCATAGTTTTTATATCCTTTCCCCTGATCCTACCCACCAAAAAAAACAAAAATATATATTTCATACACTCACTCACGCACAAAAACGCATAGATACATAAATACGCGCCCGCGCGCACACACACACACACAAACACAGGGTTTTTTGGTTGTAACCATCCATCGAATGGAAAATTGGCTACAACGGACTGCCGTTTCAGTATTTCTCGTGTCCTTATTGATTCTCGGAGGGTGAGTAGCTTAGTAGTCAGCGCTCCCGCCTGGCGTTCAAGTGAACCGGCTGTTCATTAACATCTTAACGTTCTCCAGTCAACGATGCTGGGAAATAAATGGGTACATGATTCGTCGAGCTGGAGAAATCAAAATCAGCAAGGAGAAACAGTCAACCCCCCCTCCCCTTCCCCCCTACCTTCAGACGTTGGGGTCAGGTGCTGTGAGGTTCTCACTCCCCACAGAATTATCAATGCAAGACACCATTTACTTTTTCCAGAGATCGGCTTGATCACGTGGATAGAAATGAGTCGTTTTCCAAATTAAGATAAATGGGGGTTCTTCTTCTTCGTGTAACTCTAGAATGTCAAAAAGTTCAAAGAAAGTTCAAGGCCGGTGACATCTCCAAATAGCGTGTCCGGGTATGGTACTCTACAAGTGTTTTCTCTATTCCCCACACATTGGATATGATTGTACAGTCAGTTCAGAAATTGCTGTCAAAACTCGAAATATATTTGATCGGAAACTGAAGCATTGCTATACAATTTTCCTGCAGCGTTATATACTCCCGGACCATAATACAATATCTTTGTCTATTAATAAAGTAATGTAATGTGTCATTTTGCTTATATAGCCTCAATGAAAAAAAAAACTACAAGAGGCTTTAACTACTTTAAGGACAGGCAATTAAAGATGCTACAGTCAATCCCCTTCTCACAGTTTCCAAATAGACCGCTTTACTTTCTAAAGGGCAATGCATCCTTTCATAATGTTCTAAAGCAGCAAGACAAAGTTCCAAGCACAAAAGATCAAATTACGACGTGGCCTGCAAATGAAAATGTTCAATTTCACTACAACCATTTAAAATCAGAGTTGTTACAGCTTATGAAACAAAGGAACAAGCCAAAGACGCTTATGACAGACAAAATAATTACAGATCATGGTAGATCACTGAGGTCTTTGTTTCCATGACTCAGCAATACTGCAACAACTGATAGAGCATCTTGGAGCACTACGATCTTTTCTTCTGTAAATGTTCTCCTTCAAGAGAGACTCACTTGCAGTTTCCAAAGCTTGAGCCTTTGCCTTAAAGTTACTTCATTTGTTTCACTTTCGGGGAACCAAAACCACCCAACTCTACATCATCGCGGTGCCTTTAGTAACATGATACAAATAGTAATAAATAAATATTACTATATAGGGAACTTCCGAGGCGATAATAGGGAATAATAGAACAAAGAAGTATGTGTTAGCACTCGGAAAAATTGACAGACAAACAACAGAAAAAAACGAAGAACAATATATGGTCCGAAGCGGGATCGAACCCGTACTCCCTGGCACCGCGCCTTGCCACGAGAAGCCGAATTCTTGGCACACTGCCACGCAGCTAACTAAAAAAATAGCTATTGTAGCAGTGTCTTACACGAAGGCGTTCTCAATGACTATAGCATAGGGTAACGATCACAGACCGGAAATAAATTGTATATTTGTACTTTTCCTATTAATGCAAGTATCTCCCAGTAAGTGCCAGGGAGTACGGGTTCGATCCCGCTTCGGACCATATATTGTTCTTCGTTTTTTTCTGTTGTTGTTTGTCTGTCAATTTTTCCGAGTGCTAACACATACTTCTTTGTTCTATTATCCCCTTTAGTAACAGCCTAGACAGTCTAGTCTGGTCAAGCAAGAAGGATCGAAGAGGTAAGGCAACCCGCTACTCAATCATGTCGTGTATAATTAGGATTGGGTAGAAAGTTGCAAATAAACACAAGACGTATCTACGCCCACTTATTGTCATGTACAGGAGAGGTAATGAAGATAACCGTCCATTCCTTTAGTAGTCATCGAGTGAACGCAAGAAAGAGAAAGAATGTAAAAGGTTTGTCCACAGTTGAAGACCGCTTGAGTTGAAACAGTCTAACCTCAACAAAAATAATAGATTAAGTTAGTTCCATAGGTCTAGCAGTTCTTTCTCCATCTTAACGATTTCAAAATTTCATCAATATTTATTTCCTACTTCCCCTGTATAATTCGACCAGACAAAGAGGTCACTTAAGAATAATTTGTACACGGTAGTTCTGCCGTTGCTGGGCAGCTATTACGGATCTCATAATTTGCGACAGTTAGCGATAACTATAACACAACCTGGTACAAAGGATAGTTACGTCACGGTTAGAAATGTTACTAGGCGTATGGGATTTAATTTCGCAATCCCACGTGCGCAGACGTGACGCGAAACAGGGAAACAAAGACCAGGGTTGGACGAGGATGATCGAGGGCAATTGAGAGTAGGTTTTGTAACCGAGAAAATTGCATCCTGGGAGGAGATTGACCATGAAACACCTGCCGTGTGGCCAGCTACTAGAGACTTAGAGACGGCGGGATCAGATGGTTTGGGCCTTTCCCAAACTGCTTCGTGAATCGTGACTGTCTAAAGTTTACACGTAATTGTAATCTAATAGCATAACTGTCGGAAGGCTGTAAAGTACGTTAACTTCACATCTTCAGCTGAAACATTTAAATATTGACAGACACTCTTCTCTCCGTTCTTACATTCCCCCCCCCCCCCCCCCCAACCGCGTTCTCTGAAACCAACACACATTTTTAAAAACAAAAAAAAAAAAGCCTGAAATTGAGATTGCTCAGGTACCCGACCCGACATTCTGTGACGCCTTCTCACGAATCATTACGTGTTAGATTTAAATTATAATTCATATCAAATAGAAGTCGGACTGGCAATTTCTTTTGCTGGGATGCTGCTTTTATTTGTTGATCTACCATTGCATATATGCCCCTGTTCTGTCAGTCACAGACCTGACCATCTGTTGAGTCCTGACTTATTTGTTCTCGCTGACATATCTTCAAATGAAAAGACGATTAGAGGCCACAGAGATGGGATTTCTTAGAAGAATGTTGAAAGTTCCCTGGACAACTAAAAAGACCAATGAGTGAAGTTCTCAAAGAGGCCAACACAAAAAGTGAGCGCTTAAAAAACATCAGAAAGAAGCAATCAACATTTTTCGGGCACATCATGAGAAGAGGAAATTTGGAATGCTTGGTTACAACTGGCAAAATAAAAAGAAAGAGAGATCGCGGACGACAAAGAGAGAAATACTAGATAGCTTGGTGTCTTGGCATGGAAAACAGTCAACAACAGAACTCTTGGTGTTTTGTCCGTGAAGCCATGGCTCATATATGGATGTGTTTCTGTGCTAGCCATGGCTCATATCTTAGCTTGTGTGTGTGTGTGTGTGTGTGTGTGTGTGTGTGTGTGTGTGTGTGTGTGTGTGTGTGTGTGCTGACCATGGCACATATCTTGGTGTGTGTCATGTTGGTCATATCGCATATCTTGGTGTGTCCGTGTTAATCATGTCTCATATCTTTATGTGTGTCTGTGTTTAGTCATATCTCATATCTTAGTGTGTATCTGTGTTAGTCATGTGTCATGTCTTTGCGTGTGCATGTCTGGGTTAGTGATATCTCATATCTTTGTATGGGCATGTCTATGTTGGTCATATCTCATATCTTTGTGTGCATGTCTATGTTAGTCATGTGTCATATATATTGATGTGTGTCAGTGTTAGTCATGCCTCGTATCGCTGTGTCTTTGTGTATGTCTGTGTTGGTAACATCTCATATCTTTGTGTGTGCATGTCTGTGTTAGTCACCTCTAGTGACTGATGGCAGATGGTGCTCGTAAACCTGGAAGGGCCGATCATCTAAGGGCAGAATCCCCCTACAGAAAAGATCATCTGCTGCCTTGCAGGAAGATTGGGGACAATCAAAGGCTAAGGAAAGCAAACCTGAATAAAATGCTGGCTGAAATCAGATGCACTGAGCCACTGGCGCAGAACACAGTGCACCGTTTTAACGGGTGTTCAATCAGAGTGGATCTGGCAGACTCTAATTGTGATGTTCTGTCTGTGAGGGCGATCAACACACTTAACCTGACAGCTCACTTCATTTGAGAGTCTGGAATCCTACTCTGATTGAGTCCTGATCGCAGAGAGAGAGAGAGAGAGAGAGAGAGAGAGAGAGAGAGAAGAAAAGGATTGTTAAATTATCAATACTATCAGGAAAACAATTGTTACATTTTCAATACTATCAAGAAAAACAATTGTTACATTATCAATACTATCAAGAAAAACAATTGTTACATTATCAATACTATCAAGAAAAACAATTGTTACATTATCAATACTATCAAGAAAAACAATTGTTACATTATCAATACTATCAGGAAAACAATTGTTACATTATCAATACTATCAGGAAAACAATTGTTACATTATCAATACTATTTGAAAAACAATTGCTATTTTATCAATACTGTCAAGAAAACGTTATAACGCTTTTTGTCAATAACAGAATGAAGAGCTAACACCAGAGTTGACGTCACAACATTTCTTCACAATAAAAGGATTGTCTTCTTGTACAATAGCAAACCAAATTCTAGTACAAATATGTTTTACATATAGGTTTTAAATGTAAATGTCTATCAACTTCCACCGTTAACAATACCACAGAGTGCTGAGTGACCCAACCTGTTGTTGACGAGAAAATCGCGACTGGTGTCGCCCTCTGCACGAATTCATTTCGATGGCAATCTTTTTTCGACATTCTATAATCTAGAGTTGACACCAAGGCATTTGACAAAGTAAAGCACCAAGAAATAATCAAAATTTTAGAAAGCACAAACGTAGACAGCAAAGATCTAAGAATAATAAAGGACATGTACTGGCAACAAACAGCGTCCATAAGAACTGGAAAACAATTGGGAATGTTTCAACAAATAAAACAGGGTGTTAGACAAGGTTGTGTGCTGTCACCAGGTTTGTTTAATATTTATAGTGAGATTATTTTAAGATCCTTAAGGGGCATGCCTGGAATAACAATTGTAGGTCATAATATAAATAATCTAAGGTATGCTGATGATACAGTCTTAATCGCTAAGAGTGAAAATGAGTTACAAGAAATGTAGGACATTATAGTGAAAGAAAGCAAAATAAAGCACTCAGCCTTAATAGCAAAAAGACAGAGGTAATGGTAACAACAAAGAAAAAGACATCATCTCAGTGCAAAATAAAGACAAGTGGAACAATATTAAAACAGGTAAATGAATTTAAATATTTGGGAACTTTGTTAACCTCAGACGGAAGATGTACAAAAGAGGTGAGATGCAGAATGGCTCAGGCAAAAGCAGCTTTCCAAAAAATGAGGAAGATACTATGCAATCCATTTTTGACAATAGAAACAAGAAAAAGAGTTCTTAAATGTTATGTAGAGCCAGTCTTAACATATGGATGCGAATGATGGACAAAAGGACAACAGACAAGAAAATCACTGGAGTCTGTAGAAATGTGATTTTACAGAAGAACGTTGAGAGTACCATGGACAGCTAAGAAGAGTAATGAAGATGTTCTGAGAGAGGTCAAAGCAAAAAGAGAGCTAATTTCCAATGTTAGGAAGAAACAATCATCATTTTTTTTGGCCATGTAATGAGAAGAGAACAACTGGAATATATTGTAACAACTGGACAAATTGAGGGACGATGAGATAGAGGGAAGCAAAGAGAACAAATAACAGACAGCTTAAGAGAATGGCTTGTCAGAAGGTCAACAACAGAAATGATAAATAGCTGCCGAAATCGAAAGTTGTGGAGAGACATGATCACCTACGCTAGCAGGCCCGGTACTTGATGATGATGATGATGATAATCTAGAGCGTTAACTCTGATCCATAATTTAACTTGCGGTTGGCTGAATCGTACTTGGAAACCAAGGTTGCTACGGGTGGCAATCAAAGCTGCAACGCGAGGTCTGTTGACAAATGTTTTCTTAACTACACTAGCTTGACTACCAATATAATCGCTAGTATTCATTATGGCTTCGAGACAAACATCTGGCCGAACACATATGTTGACTTTCCATATATTAGCGACACGGCGTATCAACATCCAAATAGCGTCCTTTTAATTCTGAACGACGAAGATAGGTAGTCTTCGAGTGAACACTAAAGAAAAAGTAGAGACTGAAAGTAAAACTCGTTGGACAGGGGATATTTGCCGACTTCTTGTCGTTAGTAGATAAGTAAAATACAAAATGCAGCGTTTGCAACGATTTTGTGTCATGTTGTCTAATGCAGCTTTACAGAGTTTATCATCTCCCATATCGGATCGCATTAGCCCGAACTATGTGGCTAAACGATGACCTGTTCTGCCCCTATACTAAGAAATACACAGCAACATCGACGTCATCATGATTCTCAGAGCGCTAGAATCTCACACACTTTCCTTAATCCATTCTTTGTCTCTTCTTCCTTTCAGCTCTGTGTAGAGCACAAGTCTTCAACAGATATTTTCCAAGCCGTTCTATTTATTGTCATTCTTTTAAGATCAATCTATGTCTTCCCTATCGTCTTCATCTCTACTTCCACCTGTCTTCTCCTTCCTCTTAGTCGTTTCCTGATAGACAAGAGGTGAGTCGGCGACCCGGACTCCTTGCTGCTTTCTCTGGATTGCGTCGTACACTCCTTAGACAGAGCCGTTATCTTTCCTCGATGGCGGATTTACATTTATTTGATTTGATTCGATTTATCCCGATGACTTGTATATGATGTTTTTGCGGCTTCTTATTTTTGTTTACAGGACGGGATATCAAGTTCCATGCCCTACACTCCTTAGTCGCCTCTTACGAACATGCCTGGTAGGAAACAGCGCTATAATTCTTTACTCACATTTCGGGCCTTGGCAGCGCACAAGCGCCTTAATCCATTACTACTTCATAAATGGTCACCCAACACTGTTTGAGAAACACGGAATGACTAATCATAACGTAGATAAAACATCACAGATATACAGTTCTGTAAAAGGTGCTGTTGTCTTCACATTTTAATTAGGCAACTGCAGGCAACGTTCGTGATAGGGAAAGCAAATAGCATTAATTAGGCATTAAAAATTGGGTAACCAGCACTGGCAAAACCCGTGATCATGCATGTGCAAATACGGAGGCGTATTGTCAATTCTTATTCTCTATAATCGTTCTGTTTGTTACGTCCACACTAATTTTTAGTACAGACAGGTCAAGGTTCCCTCCCTGCACATCCACAAAGGTTGCCATCGATAGATACGATTTTGGGGTTGGAGTCGCGGGATTAGGAAGGGGGAATTCCCAATATAGAACAAACGATCCTAAAACAAGTACAAGGATATAGAATATGTATTTCTCCAATGGTTAATGTACATTAGGAAGCACCTGCAATAATATTTACCTGTGTGGGAACAATGACTTTGCAGAAATCTCCGGTCAAGGCAAAAGTTCCCGCATCTTTCCTCGTATTGACTTATCTGTTGTTTGATCACAGCCTCGTTTTTTTCAGTGTGCACATTTTAAAAAAATTAATGCGTTGTATTATATTTATGTCTTGATCAAATGCACCCGTCAGTCGTCAGCATGCACTGCAACTGTTAAGTTTTAGTTATATCTTCACTGCCAAACAGAATCATGTCCGGGTGAGCTCCAGACTGCAGACATATTCACATTCTAGTAATAGCCTTACTGTCTCCCAGCAAAAAGAGTCCTAGACTGTAGGCACCCCTACTTTCTATCAATACCTTCAATGTCTTCCAAATAGAAAAAGTCCTAGACGGCAGACACCCTAGTTCAAGTTTATTGACCCGGACTGCTGCATCAAGCCATCGGTTTCCTTCGAAAAAGAGAATACAATTATTGCCCTTAAAGTTGCAATACATATAATTACTGAGATGATTAATACGTGAATCTTCTTAGTTATGCTGTTTGATAATGCTAATAATAGCCTCTATAAAGAATATTCTAAAAGAGGCCATAGGACAAAAAAGCTATTATCTAACATCAGAAAGAAACAGCCATTCATTGTTGGTCCGGGTAATGAGAAGGGAGCAATTGGAATGTATTGTGACAACTGGAGAAATTGAGGGTAGAAGAGGCGGGCAGAAACAGAGAAAAAGGATACAACAGTTTATGAGAATAGTTTGGTGAGAAGTCAAGAATAGTTCTGATTTTGCTGTAGAGGTAGAAAGCTGTGGAGCAACATGATCACCCATGCCGGCAGACAAGGTACTTTATGGTGATAATTGTTAATGATGACCACAAATAATACGAATATGTAGAGAATGAGGATAAGAAATGACAACGACGAAAATGATGATTATTCAGATAATTATTGGTGCTGTTTGTTTATCGGTGTTGATAAGGGCCACTTCATTTATTTTTGGAGTGGATTTCATCACCATCATCATCATTGAGTGCCGTCTCCGCATCGAAGGTTGGCTACTAGGGAGCGCCATTCCGCTCTGCCTCTTGCTTTGAAGTTTTGATGGAACTCGTCTATGTTAGTCTTGGTCTGCCTCTGGCTCTTTTACCTTGTATTTTTTCCTTCCAAGATTACCTTTAGTAGGCTGTTGTGTCTTTTATCATGCTCTAAAAATCTCATTTATCTTGTTTGAATTGTGTTTAGTAGTTTTCTTTTCATTTTCAGCTGTTAGGCTTTATTTGATATTATGATATGAATCTGAATAATATATTCATTTCTAATCCATATCTTTTGCTTGTCATGTGGATTTAGAGGGTTTTTTTTTAATTATAAATATGGCGACGATAGAGTGCAACTTTTATATAAAAAATAGTGATTCCAAGTGACAAACGATGGTCATCTTGGACGAGCAACGTGGCTGTGCCACCAGAGAGCTACTGCTACAATCGATTCACAAAATCATAATCCACATATATGTTCAAAGCGATGGGGCGCCTAGCTATAGGTACTCCACCAGTGATACGGCGTCAACTAACAAGTAATACACATTTATTAGGACACCAATAAGTGTAAGAACTAAGTCTGCAAACCAATCAATCAATAGAAGGCCTACAGAGGGAATGTATAATCGTCTTGTCAATCATTGCTAACGTTGAGAGTATAATCAAATTGTATCGGCGTTCAGTATAATGGGCTTGTCCATCAGTCATTTGTCCTTGTCATCTATTGGATGCCAGACCAGTCAATCATCGTAATTGTTACATTCACTAACTCAATTCCCGTGCAGGTAAACTTTCTTGTCGACCAATGAAATTATTCTGGTCAGTACTTCTCATCTCAAGAAGAAATTAAAAGAGCAAGGAAGAATGCAAATCTTTCTTGGTCTGTCCATCCTCTCCTTATCCTCAAGCTATGAGTATTTGCTTTGAACCTTCTCTATTATTTTACTCTTTCTTCTGTCTTCATTTTTCTGCGGACTCGAGGAAAGATCATCCACTCTTTGTTCTGGTAGTTTTGAAGTTTGCCCAAACTATAGCCATCATAGTTTCTCTCACTCTCTCTTTGTTTTGAAATTGTGTGCTTTTCGTAACCTTAACCATACATAACGAATGTTCAATCTGTTGTTTTCTTTATTTAGTGTTTATACAAGTCCAAACAGTGCCAATCTGTACTAAGATTATCTACCCTTACTTTTTTATACAACCACATGTTCAATCATCATCATAAAGTGCCGTTTCCGCAACGAAGGTTGGCTACCATGGAGCGCCATTCTTCTCTGTCTCTTGCTTTGATGGTGCAGGTTGTCATAGGCTGGTTTGTCCATCTTTTGATGTTACTCACCCATGTAAGTTTTGGTTTGCCTCTGTCTCTTTTACCTTGTATTTTCCTCTCCAGGATCACTTTTAGTAGGCTGTTGTGTCTTTTAACATGGCCCAAAAATCGCATTTGTCTTGTTTGAATTGTGTTTAGTAGTTCTCTTTTCATTTTTAGTTGTTTTAAGACTTCATCATTTGTTTTCTTTTCCTTCCATCCAATTCTACCTATTCTTCTATATATCCACATTTCAAAGGCTTCAATTCTCTGTTCTGTTTTCTTGTCTAATGTCCATGTTTCTGCACCATATAGTAATATTGAGAAGACGTAACATTTTGCTATTCTTAGTTTTAGCCCTTGTGTTATTTGTTTTGATGTTAGTAAGTTCTTCATGACATTAAAATTACTTTTTGCCATTCCTATTGTTTTGTTTATTTCAGTTGTACATTTTCCATCACTGGTTATAGTATGTCCAAGGTAGTTGTAGCTCTGAACTGTCTCCAGGTCTATTCCTTCAATTTTGATATCCACTTGTGAGTTTTGAGTATTTTCTTTATGATCATAGTTTTAACTTTTTGATATTCATATCTAATCCATATTTTTTGCATGTCATGTTTATTTCATTAAGTAATTGTTGTAGATCTTCAAGATTTTCTGCTAGTAGTACAGTATCGTCAGCATATCTTAGGTTATTGATTATCTTTCCATTAATGTTTAGGCCTGGCATCTCTATGATGTTTTTAAGATTTGCTCAGTGTATAGATTGGACAAGCTTGGTGATAGGATGCATCCGTGTCTTACTCCTCTTACGCGATCAATAACAAATCATAATAGAAAGTCACCACAGAAAGCTTCTTCTGCCGTGCACATCTTTATCGGTTTTAGACTTCAATATTAAGTTCGACGTTTTGTTCGTCAACTCAAGGCTGATGACATCACCACACAGCTTGGCCCGGCTCGATGATGGTCACCAGAGTCTTCCTAGTTCATCATATCTTGAGCACGAATGTAGCAGATATTCAGCAGCCATGTTGCCTGTGCCGCAGTGATACATCCACATAGGTTGTTATCTTTAGAGTGTTAAAATGGTGGTACTTCAATCTGTTCGGAATTTAACAGTTGTTACTTGTACTTTTCTGTTGACCTGTAGTAGGTATAATTTTTCTGGCAACCCTGGTGTTATATATTCCAGTACTTTTTTGTTGACCTGTAGTAGGTATAATTTTTCTGGTAACCCTGGTGTTATATATTCCAGTACTTTTCTGTTGACCTGTAGTAGGTATAATTTTTCTGGTAACCCTGGTGTTATATATTCCAGTACTTTTCTGTTGACCTGTAGTAGGTATAATTTTTCTGGCAACCCTGGTGTTATATATTCCAGTACTTTTTTGTTGACCTGTAGTAGGTATAATTTTTCTGGTAACCCTGGTGTTATATATTCCAGTACTTTTCTGTTGACCTGTAGTAGGTATAATTTTTCTGGTAACCCTGGTGTTATATATTCCATGTGTTCCTGACAAATCTTTGTGATTCCTACGTTTTACTTGTAAATGGATGGTGTAAATGTCTGACTCATCGTTTCAAGGAATATGGCAGTGAGAGTGAATCCACTGAATCACAGTTCTGCATGTTTGACAAATCTTGTATAGAGTGTTTCTCTTAGATCATTCAGTTCCTCGTTCCCATTACTCCTCGATCTAACCACTGACAGAGTATTTCTGAGGAATAACATGTATTTTTAAAAAAAAATATTCTATTTCAAGAGAGTTTCAGCTACAGTTTACATGCTGTAGCTTTCTGTTTTTGTCTTTAAGTTACTTGAATATTTTCATGTTGTAACAGACCGTCCTTTCTATGTTTCATTTTTAAGCCAAATGACATTCCTGCTTCTCCGTTCTCTGTTGTATTGTTTGCTGATCTGTCTGTGTTGTTGTTCTTGTTATGGGTCGAGCTGCCTGTGAGCTGACGCCCTTTGGCCCAGATACATATGTGAAGGCATGTGGTTATGAGCAGTTTGCGTAGTATTTTTTTAAATGTATCTTAATGTTATTTCTCTTTTTTTATGTTCTCATTCTGACTGTTTTTATTCACTTTGTCGAGAATGCACTTTATCGGGTCAGGAAGACACCGTTTTCTCTACAGTAGGTGTGTATGTTTACTAAATGCACCACATAACTGGTATGTTGAAGAAATACTGTAGACGTGGCTAGAAGAGACCAAATCTGAAAGAAGGTTATAATAAACAGAGTTGGACAATTTATATCAGATATAAAGACAACAAACAGAATTGATTGTCCACCAGAGAGAATGCCTGATGATGCCATAAGGTACCCGGCTTCACAAAGAGAAGATACCCGATGTGTTAAACGAAGAAGAAAAGAAGAGAGAGAGAGTGTGTGTGTTTTTATTTTGATCCTCTTTCTACAGCAATGTTTTTTTTCCCCTATTCCTGTGTTCATCTGTTCGCTGTAATTTCGTGATCACATCATTCTTTATTTTACGTTTTTTAACTTTTACCTGGCACACTTTCACAAACTGGCACATACGGTTTACTCTTTTAATGTCCTTTTCTTGTTCTCTACATATTTCTCTCTCTCTCTCTCTCTCTCTCTCTCTATATATATATATATATATATATATATATATATATATATATATAGCTGCGCCTTTTATCTCTACTACTCTTATTCCCCCTTTTTATATTTCCCCTTTCACAATCTGTCTCTAGTTCGTTTGTCCAATCTGATCTTCTCTGTATATTTCCCCTCTGCACCGACCTTTCTCTCCTTCATATATTCTTTATTTCAACCCTCTCTCTCCTCTAAATTTTCCTCTTTCAACATTTCATTGCACCTTTTCCAACAAGAATTTTTCTTCTCTTTCCATCCCCTTCTCCACCCCTCTCTTCTGTCATCTCTAACCATAGATCGATGTCCTCCCAAACCTCCTTTAGCACTACTCTTTCTCGTCAGTTTAATCAGACAACTTCTCTTTCCTCAATCTCCATTTCCCCTCCAACCTCGCCACTCCATCTCCACCACACTGTAAAGGACATTCATTCCCTAATCAGGAGTGCCACACTCGGAGTGCGGGAACTGAACCGTCCTTAAATCAATTCTCGCCATCTTGCTGGACCAACATGAGCCCGTGTTTTCTCTATTTCCCTTAATCTCTTTAGCTTGCCTTCCGGTCAGTTGCCACTTCCGTGGTGGCAGGCAGGGTGGAAAAAAATTGATCAGTTACTTAGCATCGTTTCTAGAAAGAGGTTATATTGTGCTATTTAGTATACGTGTTTTGGAATATATGTACAGCGACTAACGAACACGCACACACATGCGCAGGTATAAGCGCTTGTATAAAACATGACACATTAAGACCAAAAGGGGGATGGTCACTTGGAAACGTTAATTGTTGCAGAGTTGACATCACAGCACGCTGGGCAGACCCATAAGTGCTTAGACGCCTTCAGAAAATGATTAAAGTGTGTGAACACCAATAACTCGAAGGTTGTGTACACATCTAGCTATTCCATGAAGCCTGCCTTTGCTTGACAGACACTCTTCATCAATCACTCAATCACAACAGTTAAGACCTTGGAAGAGTAGGCCAAAGTCAAGGTTTCTCCATCAAAGTGTGTCGAGGAGTACGGATTCAATTCTGATCCAGGCTGTCCAGTGTTCTTTGTATTTTCTGTTCTTGATTATTTGTGGATTTTTCCAAATTGTATGAGCATACTTCATCCACTGAAATAATTCGTTAATCTGTCGCCTCGGAAAGTTTAAGATCATAATAATATTCGTGTATTATAATTTGTCTTATGTCTCCATCAATCCTTCTTTCAATACTGTAACCCTAACCCTAACCCTAACCCTAACCCTAACCATAACCATAACCCTAACCATAACCCTAACCCTAACCCTAACCCTAACCCTAACCCTAACCATAACCATAACCCTAACCATAACCCTAACCATAACCCAAACTCTTGCCCTCTAATTAGTGGTCTTCTATTAACAGATTAGAGAACCATAAAAAGATGGCAGTGTTACTCAAGGGACGTCACTCATTAGAACAGAAATAATGTATGAACCTAAACTCGAAAATTACGGACGTTTCATAGGACACGTACGCCAGGTGACTGTCCCTCTGTTCGTTTAATCGACTTTCAAATAAGGAGATAGTCCTTAAAATCATATACTATTTTACAATCTGAACACTTTTGAGTAATAATATCAGCAATGAGCCAGTACTGTCGATCTCTCCGTTGTCCCCTCCACAAATCTACAAAATCATCAGCACAAGATTAAGGCTTGAACTAAAATAGTAGCCTAAAAGATCAAACTAAATGGCGTGATCACAAAAGAGGCAAACGAGGGGTTAAAAAAAAATAAACATGATTCACTCAAGAAGCACTATTCAACAATTCCTCCCTCGATCTTGTGCACTATTCAACAGTCCCTCCCTCGATCTTGTGCTCTATTCAACAGTTTCTCCCTCGATCTTGTGCTCTATTCAACAGTCCCTCCCTCGATCTTGTGCTCTATTCAACAGTCCCTCCCTCGATCTTGTGCACTTTTCAACAGTTTCTCCCTCGATCTTGTGCACTCTTCAACAGTTTCTCCCTCGATCTTGTGCACTCTTCAAGAGTTTCTCCCTCGATCTTGTGCACTCTTCAACAGTTTCTCCCTCGATCTTGTGCACTATTCAACAGTTTCTCCCTCGATCTTGTGCACTCTTCAAGAGTTTCTCCCTCGATCTTGTGCACTATTCAACAGTTTCTCCCTCGATCTTGTCCACTGTTCAAGAGTTTCTCCCTCGATCTTGTGCACTATTCAACAGTTCTTCCCTCGATCTTGTGCACTTTTCCACAGTTCCTCCCTTGATCTTGTGCGCTATTCAACAGTTCTTCCTTCGATCTTGTGCACTATTCAACAGTTCTTCCTTCGATCTTGTGCACTATTCAAAAGTTCTTCCCTCGATTTTGTGCACTATTCAACAGTTCCTCCCTCGATCTTGTGCACTATTCAAAAGTTCTTCCCTCGATCTTGTGCACTATTCAACAGTTCTTCCTTCGATCTTGTGCACAATTCAACAGTTCTTCCCTCGATCTTGTGCACTATTCAACAATTCATCCCTCGATCTTGTGCACTATTCAACAGTTCTTCCCTCGATCTTGTGCACTATTCAACAGTTCTTCCCTCGATCTTGTGCACTATTCAACAGTTCTTCCCTCGATCTTGTGCACTATTCAACAGTTCTTCCCTCGATCTTGTGCACTTTTCAACAGTTCTTCCCTCGATCTTGTGCACTATTCAACAGTTCTTCCCTCGATCTAGTGCACTATTCAACAGTTCTTCCCTCGATCTTGTGCACTATTCAACAGTTCTTCCCTCGATCTTGTGCACTATTCAACAGTTCTTCCCTCGATCTTGTCCACTGTTCAAGAGTTCGTCGCTCGATCTTGTGCACTTTTCGACAGTTCTTCCCTCGATCGTGTGCACTATTCAACAGTTCTTCCCTCGATCTTGTGCACTATTCAACAGTTCTTCCCTCGATCTTGTCCACTGTTCAAGAGTTCGTCGCTCGATCTTGTGCACTTTTCGACAGTTCTTCCCTCGATCTTGTGCACTATTCAACAGTTCTTCCCTCGATCTTGTGCACTATTCAACAGTTCTTCCCTCGATCTTGTCCACTGTTCAAGAGTTCGTCCCTCGATCTTGTGCACTTTTCAACAGTTCTTCCCTCGATCTTGTGCACTTTTCCACAGTTCCTCTCTTGATCTTGTGCACTTTCCCACAGTTCCTCCCTTGATCTTGTGCACTTTTCCACAGTTCCTCTCTTGATCTTGTGCACTTTTCCACAGTTCCTCCCTTGATCTTGTGCACTTTTCCACAGTTCCTCGCTCGATCTTGTGCACTTTTCCTCAGTTCCTCCCTTGATCTTGTGCACTTTTCCTCAAGTCCTCCCTTGATCTTGTGCACTTTTCCACAGTTCCTCGCTCGTTCTTGTGCACTTTTCCTCAGTTCCTCCCTTGATCTTGTGCGGTCTGCGGCTGTACCACCCTTGACCTTTTCCCGTACCACACCATCAAGCACCCCCCCCCCCCACCAAACTTGTATCTCTCTAACCTTCTATTTCCCCTGCTGTTTCTAATTATTCTAACTGGCCTCTTCTCCACACATGCCCCATAAAACTGGACTGCATTTCTCATTTATTTAAATTTTTTCCCCTCTACATTTCTCAGAAGGGTTGTTAAAATGCCTTCGAAAGGTGAAAAAAAAAAAAATCAAGGGGTACAATAACCAATACAAAGGGTATTGTACCCCTTGATTTTAATTTTTTTTTTACCTTTCGAAGGCATTTTAACAACCCTTCTGAGAAACGATATCTCAACTGAATCTGTTCATAAAAACCTTGATGGAAAAAAGCTACGGAACTTACAACAGACAAGTAGCTGTGCTTTATTTATATTTGACAAGGTGAAACAGACGAATGTATATACAATTTTAAAAGACATAAATGTCGATGAGAAAGCTCTAAGGATAATCAATAGAATGTATTAGAAATAATCAGAAGAATTAAAATTGTTTGATCAGATCAGAAAATGCTAGAATACAAAAATTGGGCGTACACGGATACATTCTACCGCCTGACTCTTCATACTGTATAGTGAGTACATTCATCGCCATCAGTATATAGATGGCGATGGTACATCCTGGACTCAAGACCCAAAGAGTACTTAATAAGTATATATATATATAATACTTGTTAAATGGACGTCGCTAGGTACTACCAACCTGTGCCACTTCACTTAGCAGACATGACAGCAACACATATCCTACAATGCTGTCTCTAGTGCGCACACTTCAGAAGGAAGACATAGTCCAAGCCTATTAACTTCTTAGAGATACTATATAAGTAAAAATTAAATGTAAAGAACCCCGTCACGCCACGTAGCGTATAAAGAATATGGTGTTGGTAATCGTAATTTTTGCATCCCTTCGGCACATGATTGTGCGGTAATGTGGTCGGTATTACGTCCGTGCCGCTTAACTTTAACAGAAAAAAAACCCGTTAACCATTTAAGACTGGGTGAGCCTGGAAGGCGTCTATAGGGATTGAACCCGACCTCTTGTTCTTAGTGGGCCAATTCACTAACTACTGAGCTATCGCAGCTCCCAGAGAAACCGTGTAGCAAAAGTGAAATCCTGAAACAGACAGCCGATTTCATAAGAAAACCCAGAATCCCATTTTGAATTTTGAAAACGCAGAAGAAGAAAGACGACATTCCTAGAGCTCTGATGATTTTCACTTCTTACGATACTCATAATATTGACTACATTGTTTTAACATATCTTCGAGAATTTCTACCTTATGATCCGTAACTGTTCATTCATTTCTCTGTGTGCGTCTTTCTCAAACACAATGACTCAGTTGCTGATAGTTACTTTTTATCTGTTAATTTGGAAGAAGAGTACTTGTCGAGCAAACACAGAAGAAGAACAAGAAGTGGCAACTATGCGGTAGAAAAGAGGTGTGTTTAACCAGCGAGTTAACTGAACCACTTTCAAACTTACTTTAGAGGCCAACTACTAATAAAAACTGAACACCAATGTGTCTGCCATGAGTTCTATGAGATCGACCTGTTAACCAATTGTGTCTGTACTAAAATTGTGTTTTTGTTACATTTCATTAATAAAGTACTACATATACTTATACATATAAGTACATGTTACATATACATATTAATAATAAAGAGTCTCTAAACGGGAATTTACAGGGGGGAGGGGAAGGGGGGGGGTTTAGCACGACATGGACAATGCACAATATCCATGTTATTCGCCCATGTAAAATAAGCAAATGTAAATGAACATGAACAAATAAGTGATAAACAATGATTGTTTACTAACAACTGCCTGTCAAGACGCCAGACGTCATAAACTGAACATGACCGAAGTCATACATTTTAATTGCTAGAGTCAAACATAGTGACGATTGTGTTCAACTTCTACATAAACCCTGCCCACTGTTCCTAATCCGCCATTTCATTTTGAGAACTGTGTTTAACTTGTGTTTTTATATTTATCGTTTCAGATTAACATAGTGTTCTTTTGTACCTGGTGAAAGCTTTTTGCTGAATCGTCGAAGTTTGTCTTGTCTCTCTATTAGTTTGTTTTATACCTTTTAATGTTTATTTTACACGTCTACGTCATGAATTGATCGTATATATTGTTTATGTTGTTGATATTTCTTTCTTGTGTTTAACAGACGATTGAAGGAATGGATAGGTCTCCTTGCTCTTGACGCTATGTGCGCCTTAATTGGTTGTGTTGTGGTTTCCATCAAAGTTGGAATATTTACGCCTTTATGTTCAACACCTTCGACTTCAGAATGACATTTTCGAGTACAGGGTTGTCTTTCTTTTCTATCCTTACTTATTTAGCCAGAATGGTCAGTCAGTTTCTAGCTTGAGTACATGCAACGATGACGTGGAGTATGATCTCAACAGTTCTGGTTCACCGATACTAGAACAACTGGAACCGGAAAAAATATTGCGGAAAATTCATGGAGAAATAAAATATCACGGAGAAATTTCATCTCCGGTAAAATTTATCGCAAAAAAAATTCATAGCTCGGAAAATGCATACCCCGGAAAGTTCACCGCAGGATTCTATAATTGTAAGAATTGACAAAGCGGGAGGGAGTTGTGAATAGAACGTTTGTAGAACTACCGATAATTCAAACATTTGTATCATACATCACAGCTTGTCTTCTAGTGACAAAGGACAATTCACAAACAGCAAATATAGACTCTAGATGCAACAAATCTTGTCCAATCATTGGGACAGCTATCACCACTATTGTCCAACAAGGAAATATCTCTAGAGGTAAAACGGTCACTCTACAATACAATCAATCTTCATTCCAACGTTGTGCCACCAATGGCACCTGGGCCGTAGATGCAAAAACAAGAAGACAAATAATCATTACCGAGATGAAATGTGTTACATGAATGGCATGAAACAGCCTGCGAGATAAAATAAAAAATTAAGAACTGATAAAAAAAAAAAAAAACTAGGAACAATCCCCGCAATAGAATATAAAGAAACAACAGATAAAATGGTTTGGCTATGTGACTAGGCAGAAAGATCAAAACATAACACAACGAGCCTTCAATAAACGTTGCGAGAACACGAGACGCAAGGGCCGACCACGAAAAAGATGAATTTACAGAATATTAGAATCACTTGGAAACATAACAGCAGCAGAGACGAACAGAAAAGAAAAAAACCTGCAAGTTATATCTCCCCTCGACGATGAAACGCAAATGAGGAAGGAAAGAAGAAGAAAAAGCTTATCAGCAGCTTATTACTTTGTTTTTCCTCTGAAACGATCAGGGTACAATCAAAATAGAATTAAAACGTGAGTAGGGCTTTCAGCGACATGTCAAACATTCTGATTATACACAGTTTACCTGTTATGTATTCATGATATCTGCAGTCCATTACTGAACTTTTTTTTTCGCTCTGACATGATTAAATAGATGAAAACGATTGTAGGATTTACATCGACAACTCAATAAAAAGAATATATATATTCAAGGAGAACATTTTAAATGTTGAAAACGTGTCAAAACAAACAAAATAATATTTAAGTTGTTGATCATTTGAGCTGTAACTAAGGATTATCTTTTGTAACGAAGGATAAACATTTGGAGATAACACTAGAATTGGAGCCGATAAAATCAACTAAAATTAAAAAACAATGGTCACTTCTTTATAACGGACGTTGATGTTTGCATTGCTAGTATCTAAGACTTTTATAAAACTGCTAGTTTTATCATGTAAAAAAATAATATAATATTGTCATTCATGTTTTATATTATCCGCTCCAAAAATCCCACGTCCATTAAACCTAGTCTGTACAAAATCTAAACAGCATGTTGTCCTGTTGTCGAATCTGCTAAATCGCACCGTGGCAGTGATCCACACAATGATCATATACACACGTGGTCTTGATACATGCAACTCATAATTTAACTTTCCTACTAGCCATTCTGTGCTGGTGATTCTAGTTCTTTTGAAGTAAAAATAATTCTTTAACAATAAGTGCCCTTCACGCCATGCGGCGTATAGGAGGGAATATGGTGTTAGTGACCATAATTTTTACAAACCTTCGGCACATAATTTTTTGGGGTAATGTGGTCGGTATTACGCCCGTGCCGCTTCACTTTCCCAGAAAAATTCCGGTACCCACTTAAGGCTGGATGAACCTGGCCGCCGTCAGTCAGCGGATCGCACTCGGCCTCTTTTACTTTGCAGTCCAGTTCACTAACCACTGAGCTATCGCGGCTCCCTCTAGTTCTTGTCATCATCATCATCATCGAATGCCTTCTCCGCAACGAAGGTTGGCTACCATGGATCGCCATTCTACTCTGTTTCTTGCTTTGATGGTGCAGGCTGTCATAGATTGACTAGTCCATCTTTTGATGTTACTCGTCCATGTTAGTCTTGGTCTTCCTCTGCCTCTTTTACCTTGTATTTTCCCTTCCAATATTACTTTTAGTAGGCTGTTGTGTCTTTTAACATGACCCAAAAATTTCATTTGTCTTCTCTTAATTGTATTTAGTAGTTCCCTTTTTATTTTCAGTTGTTTTAAAACTTCATCGTTTATTTTCTTTTCTTTCCATCCAATTGTACATATTCTTCTATAAATCCACATTTCAAAGGCTTCAATTTTCTGTTCTGTTTTCTTGTCTATTGTCCATGTTTCTGCACCATACAGGAATACTAAGAAGATGTAACATTTTGCCATTCTTAGTTTCAGCCCTGCAGATATTTGTTTTGTTGTTAGTATATTTTTCATGGCATTAAAATTACTTTTTGCCATACCTGTTATTTTGTTTATTTCAATTTGACATTTTCCATCATTGGTTATAGTATGTCCCAGGTAGTTGTAGCTCTGGACTGTCTCCAGATGTATTCCCTGCACTGTGATATTTAAATTGTAGGTCTTGAGAATTTTCTTTGTTTATGATCATAGTTTTAGTCTTTTTGATATTCATTTCTAGTCCATATTTTTTGTTTGTTATGTTTATTACATTAATCAATTGTTGTAGGTCTTTAGAATTTTCTGCTAGTAGAACAGTATCATCAGCATATCTTAGGTTATTGATTATCTTTCCATTAATGTTTATGCCTGGCATCTCTGAGATGTGTTTAAAGATTTGCTCAGTGTATAGATTGAACAAGCTTGGTGATAGGATGCATCCCTGTCTTACTCCTCTTTTTATGTCCATGGGTGTAGAGTTCTCCTTGTTATATTTTATTATTGCTGTTTGGTCACAGTACAAATTACATATTAGTCGTAAGTCTGCGTCGTCTAGATTTATATCCTTTAGGCAGTCTATAAGTTGGTTATGGTGTATTCTGTCGAAAGCTTTGGTGTAGTCTATAAAGCAGGCACATATTGGTTTGTTTACTTCTGTGTACTTTTCAATCAATGTTATCATGCTAAATATGGCTTTTTTTGTGCCATTCTTGAAGTCTCAGTTCTTGTAGTCGTACTGAATTTGGCCAACACACTGTGCCGACTTCGTACATTTATGTTTACTTCGCATCGTTACTCAGGATTACGCGAATCATAAATTGGCATCCTTGGTTCAGACGAATTCGCCGTCACCATTATAACCTTTGGCTCTTGTTACCATTATACCGTCAAATATTCTAATTTCTTCGATGTACAAAAACCATGAGATGAATTTTCTCCGCAATCTATTTTCCTGCGACAAATTATATCTGCGATGAAACTTCCCGCGATATTTTTTCTCTCCATGAATTTTCCGCGAACTTTTTGTTTCTCTTGATGAATTGTCAGCGATATTTTTTTCTGCTATGTTTTTTTCCCCCGCGCCTGCGCAAGCAGTCAGCTATGAGTTGCTGACCTTTTCCAATCCAGGCGTTGACTTACGTCTTCGTCCTCATGTTTGGTTAATTATACGAACCTCAATCTTCACAGAAGCTGGTAATTGTCTTCCTTTGGATACAAAAAACAATAACTTCTCACAGATGATTTGTGAGTGGGAGGGAGTAAAGATAATCGACCAGATTTGTGAGTGGGAGGGAGTAAAGATAATCGACCAGATTTGTGAGTGGGAGGGAGTAAAGATAATCGACCAGATTTGTGAGTGGGAGGGAGTAAAGATAATCGACCAGATTTGTGAGTGGGAGGGAGTAAAGATAATCGACCAGATTTGTGAGTGGGAGGGAGTAAAGATAATCGACCAGATTTGTGAGTGGGAGGGAGTAAAGATAATCGACCAGATTTGTGAGTGGGAGGGAGTAAAGATAATCGACCAGATTTGTGAGTGGGAGGGAGTAAAGATAATCGACCAGATTTGTGAGTGGGAGGGAGTAAAGATAACCGACCAGATTTGTGAGTGGGAGGGAGTAAAGATAATCGACCAGATTTGTGAGTGGGAGAGAGTAAAGATAACCGACCAGATTTGTGAGTGGGAGGGAGTAAAGATAATCGACCAGATTTGTGAGTGGGAGGGAGTAAAGATAATCGATCAGATTTGTGAGTGGGAGGGAGTAAAGATAATCGACCAGATTTGTGAGTGGGAGGGAGTAAAGATAATCGACCAGATTTGTGAGTGGGAGGGAGTAAAGATAATCGACCAGATTTGCGAGTGGGAGGGAGTAAAGATAATCGACCAGATTTGTGAGTGGGAGGGAGTAAAGATAATCGACCAGATTTGCGAGTGGGAGGGAGTAAAGATAATCGACCAGATTTGTGAGTGGGAGGGAGTAAAGATAATCGACCAGATTTGCGAGTGGGAGGGAGTAAAGATAATCGACCAGATTTGTGAGTGGGAGGGAGTAAAGATAATCGACCAGATTTGCGAGTGGGAGGGAGTAAAGATAATCGACCAGATTTGCGAGTGGGAGGGAGTAAAGATAATCGACCAGATTTGCGAGTGGGAGGGAGTAAAGATAATCGACCAGATTTGCGAGTGGGAGGGAGTAAAGATAATCGACCAGATTTGCGAGTGGGAGGGAGTAAAGATAATCGACCAGATTTGCGAGTGGGAGGGAGTAAAGATAATCGACCAGATTTGCGAGTGGGAGGGAGTAAAGATAATCGACCAGATTTCGTAAATAAGGGTAAAAGAACATATTTTGAGGTGCAGTAATTGAGGTCTTGTCTGGTAAATCTTGAGACTTTCTGTCAATTTGTAACTTTACGTAGGGTTGAAGTATCCGAAAGTGAAAAGCACAGGAGGATTAATGAGGTCAGGAAGTGCGTAAAGAGAAGGTAATGTTTGGTTGATGAAGTGTGGGAGATGAGAGGGATGTGTGTGATCATGTATGATTGGTGATGTAAGGTTAGAGGGATGTGGGAGATTATGTGTGATTGTGTGTAAGGTTAGAGGGATTGGGAAAGTATGTGTGGTTAAACACAGTATGGACACAGTATATTGGGAGAGTATGTAAGGTTAAAGTGATGTGAGAGATTATGTGCGATTGGTGATGTAAGGTTAGAGGGATGTGGGAGATTACGTGTGATTGTGTATGTAAAGTTAAAGGGTTGTGGGAGATTATGTGTGATTATGTATGTAAAGTTATAGGGTTGTAGGAGATTATGTCTGATTGTGTCTGTAAGGTTATAGGGTAGTGGGAGATTATGAGTGATTGTGTATGTAAGGTTAGAGGAATGTGGGAGATTATGTGTGATTGTGTATAAGGTTAGAGGGATGTGGGAGATTATGTGTGATTGTGTGTAAGGTTAGAAGCATTGGGAGATTATGTGAGGTTGTGTATGTAAGGTTAAATGGATGTGGGAGATTATGTGTGATTGGTGATGTAAGGTTAGAGGGATGTGGGAGATTATGGGTGATTGTGTGTTAGGTTAGAGGGATAACTTGATTATGTGTGATTGTGTATGTAAGGTTATAGTTTTGTGGGAGATTACGTGTGATTGTGTATGTAAGGTTAGAGGGTTTGGGAGATTATGTGTGATTGTGTGTGTAAGGTTAGAGGGTTAGGAAGACTATGTGTGACTGTGTGTAAGGTTAGAGGGTTAGGAAGTTTATGTGTGATTTTTTGTAAGGTTAGAGGGTCTGGGAGATTATGTGTGATTGTGTGTGTAATGTTAGAGGGTTAGGAAGACTATGTGTGACTGTGTGTAAGGTTAGAGGGTTTGGGAGATTACGTGTGATTGTGTATGTAAGGTTAGAGGGTTAGGAAGACTATGTGTGACTGTGTGTAAGGTTAGAGGGTTAGGAAGATTATGTGTGATTTTTTGTAAGGTTAGAGGGTCTGGGAGATTATGTGTAATTGTGTGTAAGATTAGAGAAATGTAGGAGATTATGTGTGACTGTGTGTGTAAGGTGAACGAGTGATTGAGTACATTTCTGAATCAGGTTTGGTAGTGAAGTTAGTGTTGAGTGAGTGAGTGAATGAGTGAGTGAGTGAGTGAGTGAGTGAGTGAGTGAGTGAGTGAGTGAGTGAGTGAGTGAGTGAGTGAGTGAGTGAGTGAGTGAATGTGTTAATCAGTCAGTCAGTCACTCAATCAGTCAGTTATTAAGTTGGTATGTTGGTGTGCGAGTGGGTAATAAGTGATTAGGTAAATAAGTGGGTTTTTGAGTAAGTGTATAAATCAGGTATTGAGTTGGTTTGTTGATGAATGGATGGATAAATAGATAACTTGGTGAAATAGATGGTGAGTGAGAGAGTGAGCTATCGAGTTGATGAAATGTTCAGCAAAGTGATATTTTACCCGGCTCAAGAAACAAAAATGTCATTAAAATACATTATGTTTGTTTGTCCAATTCTTTTTTAACACCCTCACCAAAATCATAATAAAATAGCAACCAAGATAGGTTGGAATGTGTAGATATAAAGAAGCGATGAAAGCTGAGGAAACATCTCTTCATCTTCATCGTTCGTTTCAATACGCCTACGTTAATGTTTCTGAATAATCCAGCCAAGAGTGCATGACGCCAAGTTATTTTTCTGGTAGGAGACATGATGCTGCCATATGCCACTTATATCGTTATTCTACGCTTAGAAAGTTTGCAACGGATGGCAAGCAGTCATGGGAATTGTGACACGTGTACATACATCTGTTTCTCCAATCTAGTGTATGTGTTGAATATGTTCTCTCAGTTTATTATGTTCTGTTCGTAGTTGGAAATTGATGGCAAGTCATTTGGAAATATGCAAGGTATTAAAACGTGAGCTACGTCGTTTTTAGGGAGCCGCGATAGCTCGGTGGTTAGTGAACTGGACTGCAAAGGACAAGGGGTAGGGTTCGATCCCAACCGACGGCTTCCGGGTTCACCCAGCCTTAAATGGGTACCGGATTTTTTTCTGGGAAAGTAGAGCGGCACGGGCGTAATACCGACCACATTACCCCAAACATTATGTGCTGAAGGTCTGTAAAATTTATGGTCACAGCAACGGAAAACAAATACAAGCTATTGAGATGAATTGTAGTCCTAAGATTTTGGGCATCTCTTACCTATATCGTGCCATGAATGACAAAGTTCACAAACAGATACAACAAAGCAATGAGATCACGTGACTTTCTTTTGACTATTGGGAAAAAAAGGCGTAAAGTGAGATGGTCTGGCCACTTATTTCGACCATCTGGCCCAGCAAAGATCATTCTTCAAGAAGTTAGTAAAGGGGACAATAGGGAGAGACTGTCGGAGAAAGAAGTTGGACGATAACATCAAAGAATATAGAGGCCTTGAATTTGCAGAGATCCAAAGAATAAAGATAGAAAGAAACGGAGGAGACGAACACATTCCCTTAGTGGTACTTTCCATCGATCCCCAGAGTTTAGAAGGTAGAAGAAGATTCCTGTCGAGGTTACTCATTTTCCCCCCTTCTGTTCTGCCAATTCAACACCTGTGTCTGATAATAAATTAAAGTAATCGAAATACAGTCTATACCTTCAAGCTTTCTTTCTTTAAAACGCTGACTAATAGTGACAGCCGGACACTCCAGAAGCAGTGAAGCAAAACAGGCTTCCGGTAGCGAGGGGAGTCTTTGTTTTTGAAGTGCCCGAAATGCCACACAAGACGCTGGGCTATCAAAACGTTCGTGAGCTCATTAGGACAGGAATAGTATCAACGACTACAATCACAGAGGTCTTCAAACGATAACAAGACCACACATTCTATCCGCTGCGTTAGTTTTAATGGTTACTTTTTTTTTCTTTGAATAACTCCCTGTTTCTTTATTAATCGATCTTTGAGGCGTTATGGATTATTTACTGCCGCCTGGAGTCTTGTAAATTTCTATAACAATTGGCAATAACCAGCCAATAATGGCGGTAGTTAGTATTGAGTAATATCCGTTTTGTGAACTTAGTAATAAACTTTATATCGTTTACATAAATATTGTTTACATAAATATTGTTGACATAAATATTGTTTACATTAAATATTGTTGACATAAATATTGTTGACATTAAATATTGTTTACATAAATATTGTTTACATAAATATTGTTGACATTAAATATTGTTTACATAAATATTGTTTACATAAATATTGTTGACATTAAATATTGTTGACATAAATATTGTTTACATAAATATTGTTGACATTAAATATTGTTGACATAAATATTGTTTACATAAATATTGTTTACAGAAATATTGTTTACATAAATATTGTTGACATTAAATATTGTTGACATTAAATATTGTTTACATAAATATTGTTTACATAAATATTGTTTACATAAATATTGTTGACATTAAATATTGTTTACATAAATATTGTTTACATAAATATTGTTTACATAAATATTGTTGACATTAAATATTGTTTACATAAATATTGTTTACATAAATATTGTTGACTTTAAATATTGTTTACATAAATATTGTTGACATAAATATTGTTGACATTAAATATTGTTTACATAAATATTGTTGACATAAATATTGTTGACATAAATATTGTTGACATAAATATTGTTGACATAAATATTGTTTACATAAATATTGTTGACATAAATATTGTTGACATAAATATTGTTTACATAAATATTGTTGACATTAAATATTGTTTACATAAATATTGTTTACATAAATGTTGTTAACATTAAATATTGCTTACATAAATATTGTTGACATAAATATTGTTGACATAAATATTGTAGACATTAAATATTGTTGACATAAATATTGTTGACATTAAATATTGTTTACATAAATATTGTTGACATTAAATATTGTTTACATAAATATTGTTTACATAAATATTGTTGACTTTAAATATTGTTTACATAAATATTGTTGACATAAATATTGTTGACATTAAATATTGTTTACATAAATATTGTTGACATAAATATTGTTGACATAAATATTGTTGACATAAATATTGTTGACATAAATATTGTTTACATAAATATTGTTGACATAAATATTGTTGACATAAATATTGTTTACATAAATATTGTTGACATTAAATATTATTTACATAAATATTGTTTACATAAATGTTGTTAACATTAAATATTGCTTACATAAATATTGTTGACATAAATATTGTTGACATAAATATTGTAGACATTAAATATTGTTGACATAAATATTGTTGACATTAAATATTGTTGACATAAATATTGTTGACATTAAATATTGTTGCTGTCCAAACTCTGCTCCACCTATTCGCGGTGCCTCTAAAAGCAAATAAACTATTCGAATTTGGCCGAGCGAGTAGCGGTCGAAGAAGGAAGGCAACCCAATTCTCAAAATATGTTTTTTTAAAGTCGGATGTTTTGTCGAAATGCACAATTATCATAGTTCTGTTCATAGCATAACACAAGGCATACACGCCACGTATCCGGCTTGTTGCAGGAGCTACTGAGTTAAGTGCTCTGTGCACACCGTGAGATGTGTGTCTCATCCGTTTTGATTATGTTTATATTCCACTTGTTTACGATGAATGATGATATCGGATAACAGGGAACAGTTGGCTGTGTTCACTTTCTGCGCGGCTTCGCCTTATGTCTTTTGGCGTGTGCTGAGACTGCTACGATGGGGGCTACAGTTACCTTTCTTTGTTTGGGAGATGAGTTAGTAATTCGGATGATTCCACTGGCACGGGCGGTTGAGCAATTATGGATATCAATTCGTTTGCATTGATACCGAGGCCTTCCATAACCAATACACGCCACGTCCTTTTTAAGAGTGGATAGCGAAGTCATGGGATGAACACACGTAAATAAAGCAATACTTATTTCAATAATTTATGGGCACATCTTGCTTCATCAAAAGACACTTCAAATAAACATCAGTTTTACATTTATGATTTTGTGTTTATATTTTGTATTGTCTTTATGAAAGATCTTACTTCCGTTAACTGGTATTACAATGTCAAGTCATTATGTAAAGTTAAATATATATTCAAGCCGCCAAAATGGCGAGTACCAGAATTGTGTATCTTCCTTGACACTGAACGGGGTACACGAGAAAGTAAAGAAAGAATGTATTACTGTTTTTGTGTCTAAATATGTATATTTGGATTATCCTCAACAAAGCTTGTACGAGTCTTTGTCCTGACCGACAGCCAATATTGTTTTCGCTCACACCTTGGATTTTGTAACGTAATAATCTACAATACAGCGACGTTGAATCCACACCGTAAGGTATAATCCATTTTTCTAATCAGGTCTTAATACCTAGTGTAAGTCAACATCCGATCGGCACCTGAGCTATATCCCTTAAGACTTAATTTTGTTTAGAGAACCTTACCGGTGCCTAGATATCGAAAGCAGCGGCACACTTTTTGTCAACTTTGACAACCTATTGGTGTCAGGGCGCGGTACTCTACTATAAATCAACGATTGTTTTAAATCCATTCAGTTACCAAGCATATTGACCAAGCATTTAGAAAACGTTTAGATTTGACAGATTGGATCTTTAGCTACAGAAGACGATCTTCAATTGTAATACTTTGTTATGTTTTATTTGTGTTCTCATCTTGGTGTTTACACAGTCAAGCTGTGATGAATTTCAACGTTGTCCCGGCGCTCATCTTAAACTCCAAAATGAAATAAAAAGAAGAACCACATCTTACTTGGCGGTGTATAGGGAGCATGCTAGAGTTCATTTTTGTGTTACCGTCGACATGGTGAGTTCAAGCCCGGACACTTGCGATGAGCCACAGGCTCGACAACCCATCACTGGCCAAGACCCCGCCTCGACCTCCTAGCTGGTCTCCCTGGAAACAGCCTTCATACAACAGACAGATGATCGCAATGTTCCCTGCAACTGTTGGGTCTACTGATATATATAATAGACCTTGCATTGTATTAACTCCAGGAACAACATTTCTAAAAGAAAGATCTAATTCTTAGATTTTCACTTTCTTTTTGGATTACAGTTTCTGCTTAATATAACCTGAAAGACTTAGTCTGAGGTTGAATAGATCGTGACTCGCCAAAACGCAGGCAAAACCTACAAGACAAGAAAAAAAAAACTTTAAGCAGAACAAATCCCTCCATTAAAACCTGAGAACTCAAGAAAACCACTATCGCTGGCCACTTCACCATCTTGAGTGTAAGAGGTAACAACTCGACCTCATGGAATTGGAAGACAGAGAGACTGTTGGTATGTTCTTTTGGCTTTTGTGGTCAGTGTTATGACAGTTAATACAAAACGGAACAGCAACATTCTAGGCAGCGTTGATGTCAAATTCAGAAGACAAAAGGTGCAGGAGAAAGGAGATGAGACCAGGCACCATGAGTACATCTTGTTCATTCTGCGGTCGAATCTGTCTATCCAATATTGGCAGATTCAGTCTCAAGAGAAGCTGTTCAGCAAATACAACATCTAGCATAACACATGATTATTTAACAAATAACTACTGACTTATCATGGTCGCTTGCTGCCAACAGTCTGTCAAGATACTAAAAGCCATACAATGCCAATGATGTTTTTCTTTCACAGAAAAAAAACAATCGGAATCCATTTAAGGTAATCCCAAAAATTATTCGTTGTAATGCGTTTGTAGGATGTATATGTTATAACTGACCAAGTATAGAGCAATACTGTTAGGACTGGTGCTGTCGCTAGTGTGTGAAGTGCTTCATGCGCTAGCATATGCTGAGAAGGGGATCTGAACACCACGGCTCTGTCTCTCGTGCAATGAACACGATGCGTCAACGAAACTATATGTAAACTATGACTGTATGTTCTTCTCTTAACTCATATGTGTACAGTGAGGTGTGCAACAGTCGAAGTGTTAGCTTCAAGTTCATGAGCTGACGATGTAGTAAAGCGCAGATGCGGGTTCAAATCTTCGTTTTAGCTCTCTCTTTTGTTCTTTGTGTTTTCTTTTGTTCTTTGTGTTTTCTTTTGTTCTTTGTGTTTTCTTTTGTTTCTGTTTCTAGATTTCTCAGAATGCTGTAAACATACCTGTGTCCACGTGTAATTTATGATTTTCCTTCTTTTATAGAAATTGGAGAAATGAGTTATTGAGTTATTTGCGGGTCATCATCATTGCATTCCAAACATGTCCATAGGTGCTCAGATCCCCTCCTCAGCAATTCCCTCAGTGTCCAGCGACTGACGACTCCAGTTCTATGTTGGTTGATAAGTCTTCTTACACGCCCACTAAGTTTCTCATTTTTGGCTGTGCCCACCTTAACTCCCATTAAGTCCTGTGGTCTTCCCACATCTCGGAGGGCATTGATGATGTCCGCCCGATCCATTGGTTGCCTGTCCTCAACGACAGCGCAGCTAGCCAACCTGTCCGCTCTTTCATTTCCCCGTACTCCCGCATGTCCAGGGACAAAGACAAAGGTGACCTTACGTATTTTGGATTTCTGCAACGACTCTACCCATTTCATACGTACAAAGCCCGCCTCCACTTTTTTTTTATCATGCTCATCGAATCACTCAGTATACATGCGTGGGTGTAGTCTTGTGACTAACCATTTGAATGCCTTGGTCACTGCCATCACCTCCATTGTCATGCTACTCGTGGTCATGACGTATGCACCACTGTCTTCGTAGACTATTCTGCCTGCCGAGCGTGCTGTAAATGCCCATGCACTTCTTTCGTGTCGTCTTACAGATCCGTCTGTATATATGACTGCATCTTTCTCATCGGTGTTATCGCAGATGAGACCGTTGACCTCAGCATTAACCACGACCGGGTTCTGTTCCCTACTTTTCCTGTCGAGTGTGATAATACAAGAGAAAGTCCCCTTGAATGACGTAGGCACCGGTATCCACTCCTCACCAACGCTGATATTGGTACGCCCACAGACCTGTTTGATGACATCTTCTGCTTGGCCCACCCATGATTTGCCTTTTTTTAGCCTGGCACCTTTCCCTGTGTTGAGCACGGGGTGCAATGGATGCTCTTTATCTGTACTAATCTTCAGGAATGCTCGTGCTCTCCAGATCTTGATTCCGTCATCCATCCATTTGGAAGTCAAGAAGATACCTCATTGCTACACAGGGAGTGTCCCTTGTACATCCCAAGATAATGCGCATGGCTTCATTTTGTATTTACTCCAGCCTATCAATTTGAGCCGTACTGACAGTAAGAATTGCCAGGGTTGGTGCGAGGACTAATCCCTGGAACAGAAGAGTAAGTAGCCTGTGCTGGATATTGGCAGCTGCCATGACCTTCGTTCATTTATATTAGGTCAGCAAATTGGAGAATACAAAAGAACAATGCAACATGTCTCTTGCAGTCAACAAGGGGAAGGTGATGGCTGAATTAGAAGGCTACAGGTGCTCACGTGACACACACTTGAAATGAAAATATGTTGATCTTGTCAAATATAAGGGAGCCGCGATAGCTCAGTGGTTAGTGAACTGGACTACCACGGACAAGGGGTAGGGTTCGATCCCAACCGACGGCTTTCGGGTTCACCCAGCCTTAAATGGGTACCGGATTTTTTTCTGGGAAAGTAAAGCAGCACGGGCGTAATACTGACCACATTACCCCAAAAATCATGTGCTGAAGGTCTGTAAAATATAGGGTCACTAACACCATATTTCCCTATACGCCACTTGGCGTGACGGGGGTACTTTACTTACTTTTGTCAAATATAAACGGGTTAAGAGACATATTATTTGTCATTCGGACGCTTCTCTTACATGAGGCCTTAAAGTGCGTTAAATTGGCAAAGGTTGCGCTGCAGTCTGGCGTACATCAAGCTGCAGTGTCTGCACCTCACGACCGAATTCAACAGATCTTTATTTATGTTGCGTTTGTTTTCCTCTTGTATCCGTTCTCATTTGTTCAAACTACTTTATATGTTTTCATGAGCACACTATGGAAGTGGAATAGGATCTAGATCAGCTTTAGTTTTCTTCTCATGAAGCCAACAGTCAACTATGAGTTGCTAATCGCTTTTAGTCCGTTCATGTAGGGCACCATCGATGTTGTACACACAAAAATAACACAATATGTAACAAATCTGTTACTTTGAGACTCAATTACTGCATTCAGTCAAACCTCACGCTTTTATTGAACAAAATAAAATTTAAAAAAAAATGCTAGCCGTCTCCTTTCGTGACCAAGAAACATGATTCTCGGTATTCTTAACTCTCTTGTTTTTTTCTTTTATTCACAACACATATTTAAAAAAAAAAATAGCAACTGTTCTACAATAATAAATGTATGTTCTTCTCAGAGTAAATTATTGCACATATCAAGACCAGTGCACGCCCCATGTCAGAGAGAGTAAATTATTGCACATATCAAGACCAGTGCACGCCCCATGTCAGTGAGAGTAAATTATTGCACATATCAAGACCAGTGCACGCCCCATGTCAGTGAGAGTAAATTATTGCACATATCAAGACCAGTGCACGCCCCATGTCAGTGAGAGTAAATTATTGCACATATCAAGACCAGTGCACGCCCCATGTCAGTGAGAGTAAATTATTGCACATATCAAGACCAGTGCACGCCCCATGTCAGTGAGAGTAAATTATTGCACATATCAAGACCAGTGCACGCCCCATGTCAGTGAGAGTAAATTATTGCACATATCAAGACCAGTGCACGCCCCATGTCAGTGAGAGTAAATTATTGCACATATCAAGACCAGTGCACGCCCCATGTCAGTGAGAGTAAATTATTGCACATATCAAGACCAGTGCACGCCCCATGTCAGTGAGAGTAAATTATTGCACATATCAAGACCAGTGCACGCCCCATGTCAGTGAGAGTAAATTATTGCACATATCAAGACCAGTGCACGCCCCATGTCAGTGAGAGTAAATTATTGCACATATCAAGACCAGTGCACGCCCCATGTCAGTGAGAGTAAATTATTGCACATATCAAGACCAGTGCACGCCCCATGTCAGTGAGAGTAAATTATTGCACATATCAAGACCAGTGCACGCCCCATGTCAGTGAGAGTAAATTATTGCACATATCAAGACCAGTGCACGCCCCATGTCAGTGAGAGTAAATTATTGCACATATCAAGACCAGTGCACGCCCCATGTCAGTGAGAGTAAATTATTGCACATATCAAGACCAGTGCACGCCCCATGTCAGTGAGAGTAAATTATTGCACATATCAAGACCAGTGCACGCCCCATGTCAGTGAGAGTAAATTATTGCACATATCAAGACCAGTGCACGCCCCATGTCAGTGAGAGTAAATTATTGCACATATCAAGACCAGTGCACGCCCCATGTCAGTGAGAGTATCCGCAGCAAGAGAAATAAGTCTATGTAACAAGCAAGACAAAGAGCGGTAAATAGTGTCTTGTACAATACCTTGCAGTTAGCATTGTGTCTCAGCACACGTACGAGCGTTAATAGCCAAACTACAAATCAGAACGAGCCATACCCGAGAGCTAAGTCCAAGACGCGAAGTCACACTCAAACAAGATAAACGCTCCCTGTTTTAAACAAAATCACTTTTGTCTCTTGTTGAACGAAGCGTGCTAAGTCATAATTAGTCCAAATCAAAACAGAAAGTATTGGAACGAACGTGCGCCCTCTGGTTCGTTTTAACAGTTTTTCTTTGTGTGGTCGACCAGATGCAGTAATCCTCTGGCATTAATATAGGGCCATTAACCACATGCTCACTCCGAAATTTTTAATCAACTTACACGTGCGTAATCGGATCAAAGCCATCCGGATTAGCCGATTTTCCGTCGCGTGAACACAGCTGGGGGACTTACCCGCGCGCCTGTTTGATGTGTGGGGTAGTCAGGACAAAGAACACGACGAAATTTGCTTGGAAATATAATAACGATAATAAGAAAAGCTGACGTTTATCCGTCAATAAACGATAGACGTTCTGAACCTGGGCATTGTTCAAGGGGCTCTGTCCAATCTGCTTTTCACATTCCACGGGGCTTGTATGTATGTTTAAACAGCTTTATTACTGAGTTCTAAACGCTATGGAGCCATAATCCCTAATGGGATAACTAGTTTGGCAGCCTGTGTGTCAAGCAGGCAGTCTCATGTTTTTGTTCGTTGCAGTGTTTCGGAACCAACGAGATGTCAAACCACATACGGTCTACAGGTTGTCTGACAGACACAATATGAATCGCTAATTTTTTTTTTTTTTTTTCTTTACATTTTCTCAACATGCCTTATGGCAGTTGTCTCATACGACTAATATATATATATATATATATATATATATATATATATATATATATATATATATAAATTAAAATAAAACAAAGGTTTTACATTGAAACGGAATCCATTGGGAGATGAGTTAGTAATTCGGATGATTCCACTGGCACGGGCTGTTGAGCAATTATGTATTTTAATTCGTTTGCAGTGATACCGGTGCCTTCCATAATAATAACAATATATATATATATATATATATATATATATATATATATATATATATATATATATACGTCATTAATGGATTCCGTTTCAATGTAAAATCTTTGTTTTATTTTAATTACTCGTTTCCTTGATTTCCCCACGTAATAGTTGCACTATTTAACTAATAATCTGGTTGCGAATCTTTTGCAGAACTTGTATTGGTCACAGAGCTTCTGAAAGAATCTTTGTTTCTAGCCAGATCTCCCACTTCTTCTGTTGTTCAAGATTTGTTTGATTTCTTGTAATCATCTTTATACTGGTCAATCCCTGTCTCTTCTTTCTGGAATCATGCCTTACATTTTTCTCTTTCCAGCCCACTGTGTATTTTTGAAATGGCGGTAATATTTTAATTTCTTCTGTAACATGTTACTTATAAGCCAGTTCTTTTCAGTCCTTACGTCTTTTAATATACCTTCATAGATAATTTTTTCTTCTTCATTTTCCACGATTTCCTATGAAAAAATATTTGAATATAATTTTTTTCGGCAAATTGCATTAAAAAAAAAATTTCCGCAACTTTATTATTTTTATGAATACGTGTTCCATTTCAACAATTTGTGTTTAATTTAAATTGTTTTTGTTTCTCGTACTAAAAGAAATAGTTTTTTTTAAAAAAATGATAGATCTGCGAATCGGCGACTACCAAATGGGGTTCGGAAAAAAATAGAGGATGTACTGACGCACTAGTTACCTTAAAACTGCTAGCCGTCCAACAAGGAAATAACACGAGAAGCAAAACCGGCACTTTACAATGCTATCCTCATCCCGAATCTGTGCTATCAATGACAGACATGGACACTAGACTGGAGAGCATAAGAAAAATAATCGTTATACAGATGAAATGTGTTAGACGAATGACAGGAAACAGCTTGAGCGATAAGATAACAAATTAGGAACTGAGAAAAAAGCTAGGATCAATTTCGGCCACTGAAAATATAAAGAAACAACAGATAAAATAGTTTGACCACGCGATAAGACAGGAAAATCAAAACACAACACTACGCGCCTTTAATATACATTAGGAAAACTCCAGACTCAAAGGTCGACTACAAAAGAGATGGAATTGTGGAATATTAGAAACACTAGGAAACATAACGGCAACAGAAGATAAGATCGTAAATTATATTTCCTCATGACCTTAAAAGGTAAATGAGGAAGGAAAGAAGAAGAATTCCCAAAATTATGTTCACATTTCAACTTGCCTATTTATTTCGGGACCTAGTGCTCATCTCATTCCATAACTTTCCAAATTCTTATGAATACTACAGCACTTGCAGTGACTGGTTTTCCTGCTTTGTTTTAGGTACAACAAAGAGACTTAACGAGATCGGCATATTCTGTCCACCCACACATCTAGTGATGTGTTACATTATGTGGACGTTTACTCAAGTCATTACTACGCACTGATTATTGTGTCCTTCAATGACAAAAACAATTGTGTACATGGACGGACTAAACAAATATGGGGTTAAGGCAAAGAAATGCGAATGAATGCATAAAAATGCGAAGCTGCAGTAAAACTGAATATCAGGAAAAATAAAAAAAATGCAAAAAAAAGGTATGTTAGAAGCTTTACGTGATAAGTGGACGACACAGACTAAACGACGTTTCGGTCCAATAGGCCTTCAGCAGGAACAAACAATAAACACACACACACAAAACTAATAGCAAAACATTCAAAACAAAAATATTCGAAATATGTTAAAGAAAAGTTCCATTTCCTTTTCATACACGCAAGATAGACATTTTTCTTTAACATATTTCGAATATTTTTGTTTTGAATATTTTGTTATTAGTTTTGTGTGTGTGTTTTTCTTGTTTGTTCCTGCTGAAGGCCTATTGGGCCGAAACGTCGTTTAGTCTGTGTCGTCCACTTATCACGTAAAGCTTCTAACATACCATTTTTTTTATTTGTTTAAATTTTAAACAAATATGGACAGCAGAAACCGTCAGGGATCAGAATAATGTAGGGTATCTGGCTGCAACATAAACTCCAAATATTATGTTGCGTTTTTATTTAATAAGAATGACCGTCACTAATGTAATACTTGTATTCTTTTCTCCTTTTCAAATAGATCTTGTTTCCGGTAACCTTTATTGTTCTGGTTCATTAAGTCGGCACAATAATTCGATAAGCATCATTCTCTTGTTAAAATAGGTCACACCTGGACAAATTGACGAGGAACAATCTTCTCTAAATTAACGACTCAAAGCGGTTTTTTTCCCCCATGTATGAAACACATAATGTGACCTGAACGCTTTGTGATGATAAACTAAAAATACGATCTTTACTTTTGATCTTCAATGTCCAAAGAATCTCCTCGAAAAAACATCAGAAGCCAGAAAAAATATTAACAGAGCAGCGATGGAGGATAGGTAGTCTAGTGGTATAACGTCAGCATCTGGACAAGAAGTACCTTGGTTCGATACCCACCACAAACGACTACAAAAATTAAAAAGAAATCGAATTCGTGGTTTCTTCGTGACTTTACCCTCCCCTGGTCTCTGGGTAGTGAGATTTGACCTTTATTCCTCTCGGATAAAGCTGAAAAACAGGAGGTTCTGTGTGCATTATGCGCACGATAAAGCTGAAAAACAGGAGGTTCTGTGTGCATTATGCGCACGATAAAGCTGAAAAACAGGAGGTTCTGTGTGCATTATGCGCACGATAAAGCTGAAAAACAGGAGGTTCTGTGTGCATTATGCGCACGATAAAGCTGAAAAACAGAAGGTTCTGTGTGCATTATGCGCACGATAAAGCTGAAAAACAGGAGGTTCTGTGTGCATTATGCGCACGATAAAGCTGAAAAACAGGAGGTTATGTGTGCATTATGCGCACGATAAAGCTGAAAAACAGGAGGTTCTGTGTGCATTATGCGCACGATAAAGCTGAAAAACAGAAGGTTCTGTGTGCATTATGCGCACGATAAAGCTGAAAAACAGGAGGTTATGTGTGCATTATGCGCACGATAAAGAACTCCTGGCAGTTGGAAAATGAAAATAAAAAGAAAAGAGCCCCAGTCACGTCAAGTGGCGTATCAACCCCATGGCATTGACGAAGACCTTGACCCCAACCATAAATAAAACATTAATTACTCGCAGTGTTTTTACATCAGAACTAAAAACGTATGCAAATATAACTTTTTTTTCGTTAGTAAAGTAAAAACAGTAAAGAGCCTGCGTCACGCCAAGTGGCGTAAAGGGAATATGGTGTTAGTGACCATAAATTTTACAGACCTTCGGCACATGATTTTTGGGGTAATGTGGTCGATATTACGCCCGAGCCGCTTTACCTTCCCAGAAAAAATTCCGGTTCCCATTTAAGGCTGGGTGAACCTGGAAGCCGTCGGTTGGGATCTAATCCTACCTCTTGTCCTTTGTAGTCCAGTTCATTAACCACTGAGCTATCGCGGCTCCCTGAAAATTGAAAAGAGTAAGTCAAATTGGCCGGCGCGCGGGCAAAATTAATACTAAAAAATCCACCGGAAAACGTTAAAGCTGTCAAGGATAAAAATAAGAGTACATCTGAAGTTAGAGAATATTTGCCTGTATGGCGAGGGACACCTGGGCACACGGCTGCTGGCGCGAACAAACAGGAACTGGGGATATTAACGCAAACTTCACTCCATCGAGACCTGTCTAGAGGTATAAAGCTGGCGTACGCAAACAATCAAACAACAACAAAAACAGACCAAGCATGTCCATGCGTGTGAAAAATCAAAAAGTGAAAGCAAAAGCAGCATAAAAAGTATAGATAAATAATATGTTGAAGTCAATTGTGTTGAGTCAAACGATTCTGTGGTTTAAAATAAGCTTAGAAATGTGTATCTTTCGACTTAACACGTCCCTAAATTGATTTTTTTTCATTTGTCAGCGGCTGTCGTCACCGTTTTTTTTTTCTTAATTTATTAACGGCTGTCGTTACAGCTACGAAATCCACTGTTTCGCTGGCTGAAAAGCCGACTTACGGTATTCGAAACCCGTGGCAGAGAGAAATGATTTTTTTCTATCAGGGGTGAAATAAAAATCATGAGTCTCACACGTCGTGGCGACTGCTTGACCAAGCGGCCTTTATTCCTCTGCGTGGTAAAGAAAGTTACAGCTTTTTTTTATACTTGCTCAGAGATTTCAATCAACGCTCCGATCTTGATCTTCCATATTTTTTACCTAAGCATCTTCATCTTTTAATTCTAAGAATTTGGTATCCAAATTAAATAAGCAAACAAGAACATATCTCCAGGTTTAACTAAGAGGAGATGCACATAGTTGAAGCAAGTCAAGTTGGACGTTCTTTGATTGCAAGGGCAGAGCAACAATATTTGGAACGAATGAGAGAATTGAGCTATTTGCGGGTCATCATCATTGCACTCTGAACATTCAACCAGCACCGGACTGGCACAATTAGTCGCTGTGTGCTGTTGACCATTTTGAGGATAGGATCGGAGCATCTGTGGATGTATTCGGAATGCTGTGATGATGGTCCTAACATAACATAACATAACATAACATTCACTCATAATTCACACTTTCTAATTTGTTATTCAATCATAATTTTCTGTGAAAAATGACACAAAAAAATAAAAGACAGAAAAGAGAAGACAAGAAATATAAACAGAAAGAGGGTGGTGGGGGGGGGGAAGTAAACTACGTATTTTCATTCAAATCCCATCCTCACTCACATCAGTCTGGCAATCAACTCATTCATCAACTCACTCATCAACTCACTCACTCAACTCACTCGTCAAATCACTCGTCAACTCACTCGTCAACTCACTCGTCAACTCATTCATCAACTCACTCATCAACTCACTCGTCAACTCACTCATCAACTCATTCATCAACTCACTCATCAACTCACTCAATCAACTCATTCGTCAACTCATTCATCAACTCACTCACTCAACTCACTCATCAACTCATTCATCAACTCACTCATCAACTCAATCACTCAACTCACTCGTCAAATCACTCGTCAACTCACTCGTTAAATCACTTGTCAACTCACTCGTTAACTCGTTCATCAGCTCACTCATCAACTGACTCGTCAACTCACTCATGAAATCATTTATCAACTCACTCATCAACTCACTCACTCAACTCACTCGTCAAATCACTCGTCAACTTACTCGTCAACTCATTCATCAACTCACTCATCAACTCACTCGTCAACACACACATCAATTCACTCATCAACTCATTCGCCAACAACTCACTCATCAACTAAATCATCAACTCACTCATAAACGCACTCATCAACTCACACATCAATTCACTCATCAACTCACTCAACAATTCACTCATCAACTAAATCATCAACTCACTCAACAATTCACTCATCAACTAAATCATCAACTCACGCATAAACGCACTCATCAACTCACTCGTTAACTCACTCATCAATACACTCATCAACTCACTCGTCAACTCACTCACTCAACTCACTCATCAAATCACTCGTCAACTCACTCGTCAACTCATTCGTCAACTCACTCGTCAACTCACTCGTCAACTCACTCATCAACTCACTCCTCAACTAAATCATCAACTCACTCATAAACGCACTCATCAACTACCTCACTAACTCACTCATCAATACACTCATCAACTCACTCATCATCTCACACGTCACCTCACTCATCAACTCACTCGTCAACTCATTCATCAACTCACTCATCAACTCACTCGTCAACTCACACATCAATTCACTCCTCAACTCACTCGTCAACTCACTCATCAACTCACTCATCAACTCACTCGTGAACCCACTCATCAACTCACTCATCAACTCACTCGTCAACTCACTCGTCAACTCACTCATCAATACACTCATCAACTCACTCATCAACTCACTCATCAACTCACTCGTCACCTCACTCGTCAACTAACTCATCAACTCACTCATCAACTCACTCATCAACTCACTCATCAACTCACTCGTCAACTCACTCATTAATTCACCCATCAACTCAATCATTAACTCACTCACTCAACTCACTCCTCAACTCATTCATCATTTCACTCATTAACTAACTTATCAACTCACTCATGAACTCACTCATCAACTAACTCATCAACTCACTCATGAACTCACTCATCAACTAACTCATCAACTCACTCATTAACTCACTCATGAACTCACTCATCAACTAACTCATGAACTCACTCATGAACTCACTCATCAACTAACTCATCAACTCACTCATGAACTCACTCATCAACTAACTCATCAACTAACTCATTAGCTCACTCCTCACTCACATCAGCCTGGCCATCAACTTCATTTATTTCTACCACTCTCTCTCTCTCTCTCTCTCTCTCTCTCTCTCTCTCCTTCCTCTCGTAATTGTACTATTTATGTTACTGACTATCATTGACAGCAAAACTCGCTGTCCCTTCCAGCCTATGTCCGTCCCACTTGTCTCATTACTTAAACAACAAACGCTTGAAGCTGTTTCCGTCTATCTCGTTCTCCTTTTTTTTCTGTGCCCAGAAAGCCTTAAAGCGATCTGAGATGTCTTTATAAGTTTCATCGTTGGTTGGACTTCATAATAACTACCCAGTAATTTTACTTCTACACATTAGGGCAAAAGTACTCGTTTTTTTTTTTTATTATTTATTTTTTAGCTTGAACGGTCCTGAATGTTGAACAGAATCAGTGACCTTCATAACTCACTCACAGTTTTTTTTTCTTCCTTCCTTCCTTCCTTCCTTCCTTCCTTCCTTCCTTCCTTCCTTCCTTCCTTCCTTCCTTCCTTCCTTCCTTCCTTCCTTCCTTCCTTCCTTCCTTCCTTCCTTCCTTCCTTCCTTCCTTCCTTCCTTCCTTCCTTCCTTCCTTCCTTCCTTCCTTCTACCTTCCTTCCTTCCTTCCTTCCGTCCGTCCGTCCGTCCTTCCATCCTTCCTTTCTTCCTCCCTCCCTGCTTTCCTTCCTTCCTTCTTTTCTACTATTGAAGGAATTGACTTATCTCTTCGTCATCCGTCCTTTAAAGAACGCTAAGTGAGCGTAGATGCGTTGTGTTGAGGTTTGCAATGGATCTGTGATATTTCGCCTTTCGACCCGACATATCCGACTTCAGCGCGGCATTTTTGAGCACAGGGTTGCCTTACTTCTTCGATTCCTACTCATGTGGCCAGACTCGGCTGGTTAGTCCGTTTCTAGAGGCACCGCGAAGAGGTGGAGTAGGGTTTGAATGGTTTTAGTTCACCGATCCTGACACAAGCCGTCAGCTATGAGTCGCTGGTAGCTCTTAGCACTGTTGCTGTCAGACGCTAGGTCTCCAATTTAAATTTTATATTTAAAAAAACAAGTATAATAATATTAGATAAATGTTAAAATATTATTATCATCAGGTCACGTGATCTTTGTAGAACGTTGCATTCACCACCGCCCGTCTGAAAGAATCTCTGCTTTCAGCCAGATTTCCCACTTCAGCTGTCATGTTCAATGTCTCCTTGATGTCTTGAAACCACGTCTTCTTGGTCTGCCCCTGGTGCGTCGTCCAGGAACCACGCCTTCCATTATTGTTCTTTCTGCCCTTCTTTATCTTTTAACGTGGTCATAGAAGAAAAAAGTAAAGTAAAGAGCCCGTCACGCCAAGTGGCGTATAAGGAATATTGTGTTAGTGACCATACTTTTTTTAGACCTTCGACACGTGATTTCTGGGG
>JAVIAB010000047.1:67674744-67884744 GCA_032433765.1 Megaustenia siamemsis | reverse complement strand
AGAGATGGAGAGAGAGAGATAGAGAGATGGAGAGAGAGAGAGAGAGAGATAGAGAGATAGAGAGATGGAGATAGAGAGACAGAGAGATAGAGAGATGGAGAGATGGAGAGAGAGAGAGATAGAGAGATAGAGAGATGGAGAGCGAGAGAGATAGAGAGATAGAGAGATGGAGAGAGAGAGAGAGAGATGGAGAGATGGAGAGAGAGAGAGAGATAGAGAGATAGAGAGATGGAGAGAGAGAGATAGAGAGATGGAGAGAGAGAGAGAGAGATAGAGAGATGGAGAGATGGAGAGAGAGAGATAGGGAGATGGAGAGATGGAGAGAGAGAGAGAGATAGAGAGATGGAGAGAGAGAGAGAGATAGAGAGATGGAGAGAGAGAGATAGAGAGATGGAGAGAGAGAGATAGAGAGATGGAGAGAGAGAGATGGAGAGATGGAGAGAGAGAGAGATAGAGCGGGAGATGGAGAGATAGAGAGAGAGAGAGAGAGGTAGAGCGGGAGATGGAGAGATGGAGAGAGAGAGATAGAGAGATGGAGAGAGAGAGATAGAGCGGGAGATGGAGAGATGGAGAGAGAGAGATAGAGCGGGAGATGGAGAGATGGAGAGAGAGAGAGAGATAGAGCGGGAGATGGAGAGATGGAGAGAGAGAGATAGAGAGATAGAGAGATAGAGAGATGGAGAGAGAGAGAGAGAGATAGAGCGGGAGATGGAGAGATGGAGAGAGAGAGAGAGATAGAGAAATAGTGAAATGGAGAGATGGAGAGAGAGAGAGAGAGAGATAGAGCGGGAGATGGAGAGATGGAGAGAGAGAGATAGAGCGGGAGATGGAGAGAGAGAGAGAGTGATAGAGAGATAGAGAGATGGAGAGAGAGAGATAGAGAGAGATGGAGAGAGAGAGATGGAGAGATGGAGAGAGAGATAGAGAGATGGAGAGAGAGAGAGAGATAGAGAGATGGAGAGAGAGAGATAGAGAGATGGAGAGATGGAGAGAGAGAGAGATAGAGAGATGGAGAGAGAGAGAGATAGAGAGATGGAGAGAGAGAGAGATAGAGCGGGAGATGGAGAGATGGAGAGAGAGAGAGAGAGATAGAGCGGGAGATGGAGAGATGGAGTGAGAGAGAGAGAGATAGAGAGATGGAGAGAGAGAGAGATAGAGCGGGAGATGGAGAGATGGAGAGATGGAGAGAGAGAGAGATAGAGCGGGAGATGGAGAGATGGAGAGAGAGAGAGAGAGAGATAGAGCGGGAGATGGAGAGATGGAGAGAGAGAGAGAGAGATAGAGAGATGGAGAGAGAGAGATAGAGAGATGGAGAGAGAGAGAGATAGAGAGATGGAGAGAGAGAGATAGAGAGATGGAAAGAGGGAGAGAGATAGAGAGATGGAGAGAGAGAGAGAGAGATAGAGAGATGGAGAGAGAGATAGAGAGATGGAGAGAGAGAGAGAGAGATAGAGAGATGGAGAGAGAGAGAGATAGAGAGAGAGAGATAGAGAGATGGAGAGAGAGAGATAGAGAGATGGAGAAAGAGAGAGAGATAGAGAGATGGAGAGAGAGAGAGATAGAGCGGGAGATGGAGAGATGGAGAGAGAGAGAGTGAGAGATAGAGCGGGAGATGGAGAGATGGAGAGAGAGAGAGATAGAGAGATGGAGAGAGAGAGAGATAGAGCGGGAGATGGAGAGATGGAGAGAGAGAGAGAGAGAGATAGAGCGGGAGATGGAGAGATGGAGAGAGAGAGAGAGATAGAGCGGGAGATGGAGAGAGAGAGATAGAGCGGGAGATGGAGAGATGGAGAGAGAGAGAGAGATAGAGAGATGGAGAGAGAGAGAGAGATAGAGCGGGAGATGGAGAGATGGAGAGAGAGAGAGAGAGAGATAGAGCGGGAGATGGAGAGATGGAGAGAGAGAGAGAGATAGAGCGGGAGATGGAGAGATGGAGAGAGAGAGATAGAGAGATGGAGAGAGAGAGATATAGAGCGGGAGATGGAGAGATGGAGAGAGAGAGAGAGATAGAGCGGGAGATGGAGAGATGGAGAGAGAGAGAGATAGAGAGATGGAGAGAGAGAGAGATAGAGCGGGAGATGGAGAGAGAGAGAGAGAGAGAGAGATAGAGCGGGAGATGGAGAGATGGAGAGAGAGAGTGAGAGAGATAGAGCGGGAGATGGAGAGATGGAGAGACAGAATGGCGGTGCTGCGAGTAAATGAGATAGTTCCTCTGCGTTCTCTATTTCTCTGGAGACTAGTAAATTGTGTAATTGTGTGTGTGTGTGTGTGTGTACGGAGTATGTGCCTGTTTATACTGACCAATGCTAGTATAGCTGAACGGCCTTCACCTTAATCTCATTACCCGCTCCTACTCTGTGTGCAGCACGACAATTTGTTATTCATTACTTCTGTTTCAGTTCATGTTTCTGATAATCAAATGATTATTTAGCAGAGAGCATTGACTTTGTTATGGCATATTCCTATACTCGTTTAATTAATATTTGTTCATATCTATACTTTCTTTCTTTCAATGTTTTTTTTCTTTATTTTTTCTCTTATTCGTTCTTTTTCTTTCTTTCTTTCTTTCTTTCTTTCTTTCTTTCTTTCTTTCTTTCTTTCTTTCTTTCTTTCTTTCTTTCTTTCTTCCGTCAATTTTTCTTTTTTTTCTTTCTTTCTTTCTTTCTTTCTTTCGTCAATTTTTCATTCTTTCTTTCTTTCTTTCTTATTACTTCCGTAAATTTTTCTTTCTTTCTTTCTTTCTTTCTTACTTCCGTCAATTTTCCTTTATTTATTGATTTCTTTCTTTCTTCCTTACTTCCGTCAATTATTCTTTCTTTTTTTCTTTCTTTCTTTCTTACTTTCGTCAATTTTTCCTTCTTTCTTTCTTTTCTTTCTTCCTTTCTTTCTTTTACTTCTTTCTATGTTTCTTTCTGTATAGTTTTACTCTTCCACATACACCCAACGATTACTCCTCTTCATCATCCCGTATAAAGCAGCAGTAACTTGCTTTGTTTCATTGTTCACACCAGAATGTGATGTCAACTGCGCACTTCGACCCAACACATCCGACTTCATCACTGCATTCTTGGTGTACCAGCCCTGTCTTCCTTCCTCATTACCCACCCGTTTGAACAAGATCTTTTCTTTACAGTACTCTTGTTGAAGGAAGTTATATAGGATCTTTGTCGCTTCCGGGTCGCAGATCCTGACAAACACAGACATCTATAGTCGTCGCCGACCGCTTTCATATCATGTTCTATGTTGAAAGTTAAACCACTGGAGCAGCGCCAGATTAAAGTCAAGGGCCTATAAGACTTGTCAAGGCTTCTTGGAGAGTCGAAATCTCACCCTTCCTTCCCTCCCTTCCCCCCCCCCCTCAAACAGTGAGTTTACAGTGAGTTTGAAACGTCAGGAGGTCAAGGATTTTTAGGTTGACCTTTAACATGATAATTTGCTGCTTAAAAATGACAGCATTTTACGGAGGCAAAGGCGCCTCCACAGCAGCAGAGCCGGAAGTTGTCAGCAACCCACAGCTGATGGCTTGCGTCAGGATCGGTGAACCAGAACCATCTAGACCCTGCTCCACCTCTCCGTGGTGCCTCCAGAAACAGACTAACCTGTCTAGTCTGGCCAAGCGAGTAGGGAAGGAAGAGGGAAGTTAACCTGGTGCTAAAAAAATGTCGTGCTGAAGTCGGATGTGTTGGGCCGAAAGGCGCAAATATCACAATTTTACTGCAAACCAGAACACAACGCAGACACATCCACATAACATCTTTTTAAGGGCGGATGACAAAGAGTTGTGATCCTTTAGTCATTGGTGAGCGCAAACCAACCAACAACATTTTACGCTATACTAAATAGTTCCTTCAATTATTGCCTTTAATTACCATAATTATAATTGCATCTTAATATCTTAGTTATTTGCATTGTAAGTTATGAAATGTAAAAAAAAAAAAAATGCACAGTTTTGCTGTTAATACACATATTTTCTAATCTGTTCGAGTCTGTTTTTTTTTAATAATATAAAGACGCAGCGTAATAACTTAAGGAGGAATTAGTTAAGCTGACCTCTTTCTGAGTTTATGTTAAGATAAAGAGGGGAAAAAAGCATCCTTATTAGTTGAACCGCTGTTGTCATGGTAACCAGGAAGGTGGGATATTTGCTGAAATGTGCTACCCAGTTCTCCTACACATTACAAGATCTATAGATGTTGTAGTTGTAATGGTATGAATTCCGTTGACATTGAAGCCTGTCTATTACTAATCGGCTCGAATTACCTCAGATGTATCACGGCAGATTCTGGAGTACGGTGGCAAGTTATACACTCACATTTAACTCATTGAGCTGGAATGTGATTACGTTATGTGTTATAATAAAATAGTAGAGAAGCCATGGCCTCCATTGCCTTCTCTCAATGCAATGCTGCTTTTCCAACCGATTCGCAAATTATCCCTTACAACGTTTTTTTTTTTATTTTAACAGTCAGTACATTTAATAAAATAGTGTTAGTACAATTATGAATGTTACTAATAAAATTATTTTCTCCCGCTTGGTATAGAACCAACCGTTGGTGAGAGGTTTAACAAGCCGCTATCGTAAAAACGATTTTGTTAATGAAACGTAGACCTGATACAGAATGTGTAAATTAGCAGTAGATCATATTTTGGACATGTGATGAGAAGAGATGATAACCGAATAACAAAGCAAGCCCACATGTGGGAAACAATAGGTAAGAGGAAAAGAGGCCGACCCAGAGAGACACTGAGAAGAACATTGGTCGGAGAGGCAAGAGCAGCAGGAATCGGCTCCCTCATTGAGATAGAGTTGCTTGCAAAGAACATACACAAAATGACGAGGTAAGATAAAATATCTTTAGAAGGACAGAAAACCGCTATAATAAAAATGTAGATAAGAGAAAGAGTATCTGGGTCTATGCCATATGGGCCGGCTACGGCTCGAAAGGTCAATATATATATAGAATACAAAATTAACATGTTTTAAACGTCATGTGTTTTAGGATTCTTTGGTCTTTATTTGGACAATGTTATAGGCAACACAACTACGTCATTCGATTGGTAATAATATTTCACACACACACCAAAAACACCTCAACCAGGGTAGTAGGGGCCTCGGTAAACCACCCGACTGGACTACCGAATGTTCGGACAACCTGTTCGATTCCCGCTGGGAGCAGTGTGAATTGTACTCGTGGTTGGAAAAAAAAAATAACCCCACGGTCGACCCAGCCGTTGGTAGAAATGGGTACCAGGGTATTACCCTGGGAAGGTGAGGAAATGTCACCTCGCATCTGAGTTTCGAGGCTTGAGGCGACAGTATACAGAAATATCCGAACATTTCTGGATAGGCGGCCGAGCACATATGGGTGGAAACTCGCGTGCTAAGACGCCGGTTCAAGTCTCGTACTTTACCTTTACCTTTACCTTACCTCAACCAAGATGTTACATAATCTACCAGATAAAATATGGGAAAGGGAAGAAATACCTAAATACTCTAAAGAAGGTTATATGATCAAACTACCAAAGAAAGGAAGTTTACAGGAGTGCACAAATTATAGGGGGATTATACTACTATCAGTGACAGGAAAAATGTTTAGCAGAATCATCTGGAGAGATTGAAAGAGACCATAGAGAAACATTTGAGAGATAACAAGCAGGTTTTAGGAAAAACAGAGCATGTGCTGATCAAATAAAAACCCTTCGTATAATAGCTAAACTAAGCTTATAACACCAGTCCCCACTTTATATTGGATTCATACATTACGAAAAGGCATTTAATAGTTTAGAAGGTGAACACTTTGGAAGTTAATGAGTCATTACGGAATCCCCATAAAGTTTATTAACCTGATAAGAACAATGTATGAAGGAATGAAATGTAGTGTTGTGCACGAAGGGCAGGTTATATAAGCATTTGAAATAAGAACAGGAGTAGGTCAGGGATGCCTCGTGTCTCCATTTCTCTTTTTACTGGCCATAGATTGGGTTATCAAAATAACTCAGAATAACAGTAATGGAATCCAGTGGTCACAGACCAAGCAACTTGATGATTTAGGCTTTGCTGATGATATAGTTCTCTTATCACATAACCATCAACAGATGCAAGATAGAATAAGCATATATTTGATGAGAGATCACAACAGATGGGACTAACAATAAATAGAGATAATATCAAAATTATGAGAATTAATGCTGTTGGCAATAACCAAATAACAATTGGAGAAATACCTCTACTAGACGTACAATCGTACATATTTCTGGGCAGCAATATAGACAAAGAAGAGGGAACTGAGAATGATAACAACATAAGGATATCAAAAGCAAGATGAGTATTCGTTGCACTAGCATTTATATGGAAATCCAAAGAAATTATGTTAAATACAAAAAAAAAAATATTCAACTCCAATGTAAAATCAGTCTTATTACTTGGCCGTGAAACATGGAGAACAACAAGTTGACAGATGAAGATGAAGACACAGACATTTGATGCTTGCGCAGAATAAAAAGATGGAAATGACAAGAGAAAATTACTAACATAGAATTATGATAAAGTACCAGTCAAATACTAGTAGATAAAAAGATACAGCGAAGTCCATGGCGCTGGATAGGACACACTAAGGAAGCCAACTGAGAGTATTACACAACAGGCGCTTTTTTTAAAATCCCAAATAAAAAAAGTCAAAGAGGTAATCCAAAATATTGTTGGAGAATACTGATGGAACAGAGATGAAAATGATCGGGAAGACATGGAATGATCTTAAAGGAATAACAAGAAAGAGAACGGCCTGGAAAGTGTTTGTTAAAAACTTTTGCTCCGCGGGAAGTTGAAAGGTAGAAGAAGATGACAAAAAAAAAACAAGGTCACTGTGATCTTGAATTAAACATTTTATTTGACCATGAGGCCCGAAATAAAAAAAAATAGAGCATTTATCTGTTAGTGAAGCACGTGTTTGATACAATTTAACAAAACATGTCAATAATTTTATTTTGATCTGCTTATGTGTGGCCCCTAAGAGAGGTTGTGTGTGTGTGTGGGGGGGGGGGGGGGGGGGAGAGAGAGAATGTGTTAATCATGCAATGCTAGTACAAAGAACTTTATGTCGTGTAAATACCCGTATGTATTATATAAACAGTGATGGGGAAACATGAATACATGTTATATAAAAAGTGATAGGGAAACATTAATACATGTTATATAAAAAGTGATAGGGAAACATTAATACATGTTATATAAGCAGTGATGGGGAAACATTAATACATGTTATATAAACAGTGATAGGGAAACATTAATACATGTTATGTAAACAGTGATAGGGAAACATTAGTACATGTTATATAAACAGTGATGGGGAAACATTAATACATGTTATATAAACAGTGATGGGGAAACATTAATACATGTTATATAAACAGTGATGGGGAAACATTAATACATGTTATATAAATAGTGATAGGGAAACATTATTACATGTTATATAAACAGTGATAGCGAAACATTAATATGTGTTATATAAACAGTGATGAGGAAACATTAACACATGTTATATAAACAGTGATGGGGAAACATTAATACATGTTATATAAACAGTGATAGTGAAACATTAATACATGTTATATAAACAGTGATAGGGAAACATTATTACATGTTATATAAACAGTGATAGCGAAACATTAATACATGTTATATAAACAGTGATGGGGAAACATTAATACATGTTATATAAACAGTGATAGGGAAACATTATTACATGTTATATAAGCAGTGGTAGGGAAACATTAATACATGTTATATAAGCAGTGATGGGGAAACATTAATACATGTTATATAAACAGTGATGGGGAAACATTAATACATGTTATATAAATAGTGATAGGGAAACATTATTACATGTTATATAAACAGTGATAGCGAAACATTAATATATGTTATATAAACAGTGATGAGGAAACATTAATACATGTTATATAAACAGTGATGGGGAAACATTAATACATATTATATAAACAGTGATAGAGAAACATTAATACATGTTATATAAACAGTGATAGGGAAACATTATTACATGTTATATAAACAGTGATAGCGAAACATTAATACATGTTATATAAACAGTGATGGGGAAACATTAATACATGTTATATAAACAGTGATAGGGAAACATTATTACATGTTATATAAGCAGTGATAGGGAAACATTAATACATGTTATATAAGCAGTGATGGGGAAACATTAAAACATGTTATATAAACAGTGATAGGGAAACATTAATACATGTTATATAAACAGTGATAGGGAAACATTAATACATGTTATATAAGCAGTGGTGGGGAAACATTAATACATGTTATATAAGCAGTGATGGGGAAACATTAATACATGTTATATAAGCAGTGATGGGGAAACATTAATACATGTTATATAAACAGTGATAGGGAAACATTAATACATGTTATATAAACAGTGATAGTGAAACATTAATACATGTTATATAAACAGTGATAGGGAAACATTAATACATGTTATATAAACAGAGATAGGGAAACATTAATACATGTTATATAAACAGTGATAGTGAAACATTAATATATGTTATATAAACAGTGATAGGGAAACATTATTACATGTTATATAAACAGTGATAGGGAAACATTAATACATGTTATATAAACAGTGATAGGGAAACATTAATACATGTTATATAAACAGTGATAGGGAAACATTAATACATGTTATATAAACAGTGATAGGGAAACATTAATACATGTTATATAAACAGTGATAGGGAAACATTAATACATGTTATATAAGCAGTGATGGGGAAACATTAATACATGTTATATAAGCAGTGAGGGGGAAACATTAATACATGTTATATAAGCAGTGAGGGGGAAACATTAATACATGTTATATAAGCAGTGATGGGGAAACATTAATACATGTTATATAAACAGTGATAGGGAAACATTAATACATGTTATATAAACAGTGATAGGGAAACATTAATACATGTTATATAAATAGTGATGGGGAAACATTAATACATGTTATATAAGTAGTGGATGGGGAAAATATAACATTAATACATGTTATATTGAATATACTCACATTGATACGGAACACTCGTGTTTTTCACGCATTGTATCAAGAACGTTGAACATATTAATGTCAAATGACGTTCCGAGAAAGTACAGCACTCATTTCATTCACGCGAAGCACTAAAACACGCAGAACATTCCGTTCATGTCATGTGGAGTACTGGGGACGTAAATACCATTGTGTATGTCATGTTGAGATAGAAGGAAGGAATCAGAACAGCAAAGGTAGCAATGTCTTTAAGAAACCTTGACAAAAATGTAGAAATAAAAAATTACTAAGCTCAAAAACAAATCTCAGGATTATAAAATGAAATGCATCATCCACTCTTACTTGTGCATGCGGGAGCTGAAAATAACCAAAGAAATAGAAAATAAATTAAATAAATGTATTTGAAAACAAATGCCTCAGGAAAATACTTTGTAAATCATGAAACGAATTCAAGATTAGTGCGGAATTAAGAAAAATGGCAAAGCATTAAAACAAAATGTCTTTAATTACGAGAAGAAAGTGGTAATATTTTGGCCTCGTGATGAAAAGAGGCAACAAGAAGACCTCAAAGAAGGCCCTGAAATGGGAATTAGAGGGTAAAAAAAAGAAGAGCCTAACCTAAAGAAAAAGTATAAAGAACATTGAGGAGAGAGGCAACAGCAGCATGCATCAACTCCCTTGCCTAGATTGAGCATCTCTTTCGAAAATAGGGATGTGTGGCGAGATACATGCAGGTCGTGTGCACAGTCTGGCACTTGATAACAAAGATTGTGGAGCATGGGCTATTTGTTTGCCTCATGCGCTGTTTTCGGTTCGAAAGGGCAACATATCGATGATATATGTCAAGTGGAGAGTCAAGAAATTAAACACACTCATGTATGTCACACAAAAATTAAATGTATAAAATCACATGAAATTTGTAAGCGTCTTGTGGAAGGTAATGACATTGTAGAAAACTCATGAGCGTTAAGAACTATAGAGAACAATCTCATGTACGTCACAGGAAATGGGAGTTGCGATAGCTCAGTGGTTAGTGAACTGGATTACAACGGAGAAGAGGCCGGATTCGACCCGCTTACCGACGGCTGCCAGATTCACCCAGCATTAGGTGGGGACCGGAATTGTTTTGGGAAAGGAAAGCGGTACGGGCGTAATACCGACCACATTACCCCAAACATCATGTGCTGAAGGGCTGTAACAATTATGGTCACTAACACCATATTCCCTTTACGCCACTTGGCGTGACGGGGCTCTTTACTTCACTATGTCATGTGAAATATTGAGAGAGACAGAGAGAGAAAGAGAGAGAAAGCACTGGCAGGAGTGTGGAGTATAGACATCATCATCATCAAGTACCGGGCCTGCTGGCGTTGGTGATCATGTCTCTACACAACTTTCGATCTCGACAGTTATTTATCATTTCTGTTGTTGCCCTTCTGCCAAGCCATTCTCTTAAGCTGTCTGGTATCTTTTCTCTTTGCTTCTCTCTATCTCTTCGTCCCTCAATTTTTCCAGTTGTTACAATATATTTCAGTTGTTCTCTTCTCATTACATAGCCAAAAAATGATGATTGCTTCTTCCTAATACTGGAAATTAGCTCTCTTTTTGCTTTGACCTCTTCCAGAACATGTTCATTACTCTTCTTAGCTGTCCATGGTATTCTCAACATTCTTCTGTAAAACCATACTTCTATAGATTCCAGTGATTTTCTTGTCTGTTGTCCTATTGTCCATGATTCAAATCCATATTTTAAGACTGGCTCTAAATAACATTTAAGAATCCATGAGTATAGACAGATATCATAAAACACTCGTGCATGTTACACATTAAAAAAAATATGGGGAAAACAAATATTGGTCCTAAAGTATTTTACGATCTACAAGTCATGACAATAAAGAAAGCAAATGCCACGACTAGATATTGTCACCAGAGAAGAAAAAAGCCTTAAACTAAAGCATAAAATATAGGATAATATTTTGGTTTCTGTCTATTTACAATATTTTGTTAAACATTTTAAAATGATTCTCATTTTTTTCCCCACGTTTATCAATTACAAATACTCAACAGTTATCCATTTCAAGCAACAAAGTTAATTATTCTAAAAAAGAAAATTATCGATGCTTTAATATTATCAGTGTAATTTGTTTCTCTATAATTACCTCACTGTAATTCAATTTATTATTTTTTTTATTTCACTTGTCTACATCGTCATATCATTATTTATTTTCTTCTTATTATTATTATTCTTCGTCTTCTTTTTCGTCAGAAAATGATGTTTCTCCAGCCGATTTAACATCTTTCCCCTTAAGACACATTTCTCTGCTGGTTTCAACTCGTTTCCTTCCGTTTCAGCACCTTTCTTCTGTCGAATTAGCATCTCCCTCTTTAAAAGTGCATTTCTCTGTTTTAACACCATTATCCTATGGTTTTAACACTCTTTTCCTAAAATACACCAATTACCTTCTTTTTAACGCCCTTCTCGGTTCAACGATATTCACCTTTCGTTTCAACACGCGTTCTCTTAAAAAAACCTCGGTATTTTACACGTCTCCATTTCTTTAAAAATTCCGGTATTTTAACACACGCCACTATTTTTCTTTAATAACCTCGATATTTTAACACACGTCTCCATTTCTTTAAAAACCTCGGTATTTAAACACACATCACGATTTCTTTAAAAACTCCGGTATTTTAGCACGTCTCCATTTCTTTAAAAACTCCGGTATTTTAGCACGTCTCCATTTGTTTAAAAACTCCGGTATTTTAACACGTCTCCATTTGTTTAAAAACTCCGGTATTTTAGCACGTCTCCATTTGTTTAAAAACTCCGGTATTTTAGCACGTCTCCATTTCTTTAAAAACTCCGGTATTTTAACACGTCTCCATTTCTGTAAAAACCTCGGTATTTCAGCACGTCTCCATTTCTGTAAAAACCTCGGTATTTTAGCACGTCTCCATTTCTGTAAAAACCTCGGTATTTTAGCACGCCTCCATTTCTTTAAAAACCTCGGTATTTTAACACGTCACCTTTAAAAACTCCGGTATTTTAACACGTCTCCATTTCTGTAAAAACCTCGGTATTTCAGCCACGTCTCCATTTCTGTAAAAACCTCGGTATTTTAGCACGTCTCCATTTCTGTAAAAACCTCGGTATTTTAGCACGCCTCCATTTCTTTAAAAACCTCGGTATTTTAGCACGTCTCCATTTCTGTAAAAACCTCGGTATTTTAGCACGCCTCCATTTCTTTAAAAACCTCGGTATTTTAACACACATCTTCATTTCTTCATAAACCCCTTTCCTTCCATTTTCACGCCCTCCTCGGTAAAGAACAAATAATAGAAACATCCTTGCCTCCTTTTGTTTTGACACTCTTCCCATTGAAAACCTTTCTTATTTTTCTAATAAAAGTGAAGGTTTCCTCCACGGCTTTCTAGGCATATGAGGAAAATGGTGTTAACGACTAGAGTTTTCTATTTTTGGGTGATGTGGTCGGTGTCACGCTAGGCCGCCTTTACTTCCCAGAAAAGTCTCCAGTACTCATTTTTTTTTTTTTTTTGAGCCATGGTGGCTGAGTGGTTAGTGTGCTCGGTGGCTGAGTGGTTAGTGTGCTCGGTGGCTGAGTGGTTAGTGTGCTCGGTGGCTGAGTGGTTAGTGTGCTCGGTGGCTGAGTGGTTAGTGTGCTCGGTGGCTGAGTGGTTAGTGTGCTCGGTGGCTGAGTGGTTAGTGTGCTCGGTGGCTGAGTGGTTAGTGTGCTCGGTGGCTGAGTGGTTAGTGTGCTCGGTGGCTGAGTGGTTAGTGTGCTTGCTTCCCGACCATACGGGTCCGGGTTCGATCACCAGCAGTGGCTGATTTTTTTCGGACTGACAAGGCTCCGGGGTTCACCCAGCCTCTTAAAAAATGGGCACCAGAGATTCTTCTGGGAAGTAAAGGCGGCCTGGCGTGATATCAACCACATCACACAAAAATGTGCCGTGGTTATAGGAAAATATGGTCATTAACATCATATTCCCCATACGCATAGCAAGACGTGAAAGGAACCTTTACTTTTTTACTTACTCATCTTTTTAGAGGCTGGGTGAACCTCGGAGCCTTGTCGGTCCGAAAAGAATAAATCCGTTACTTCTGAAAATCGAAACCGGACCTTTCGAATCAGGACGTGAGTACACTAATCACTCAGCCACCGAGGCTCCCTTTTTCATACCCTCAACTTATAACAAACAAACACAAACAAACACGGACATGAATATATATTCTCACTGACATTTGATCTTTTATGTCAAATATTCGGATCTTTAAAAACATCTACACAATTCCCCTTTTGAAAACACATTTCGTTTCCAACATTTTATCCTTCATTTTAACAATCTCCCTCCCATATTCCATTAACTTTTGATATCTCATCTATTCTTAACTATCATTTTACAAAATGTTCCCTCCCTCTGTATTTGCAGCTTACCCTCCTCCCCCCCCCCCCCCCCCCCCCAAAAAAAAAAAAAAAAAAAAAAAAAAAAAAAAAAAACAACTTTTCAGTACAATCCTGGTCATAATGTCAGTACATTTGATCCTTCTTCTAAACGAGCACAGCTGAGTAAACGTAACAGATGTCGCGAACTTTGGCCATATAGGACCCTGGCATCTTTTCTCTCTAACAAGATGACCACCAAACGAACCTAATTAGTGAATAGTTAACAATAAAATGATACGACATCTGTTATCGGTCCACGTGAGCTACTCAGTTTGGGTGCGCTACATCCTCGGTTAGTAACCTGGTGTTCCCAAACAAGCAAGAGAATTTTCTCAATAAGCGAGGAGTTGTCGAGGGCATGCTGTTTGAGTGTGTGTTAACAGCTAAATTTGTGGGAGGACACGTGCAATACATGTGTCCGGATTAGTTTGTTCAACCAGCAGGTGTGGATGACAGAAGGATTGTAGCGTCGGAGTCGCGCTGCCCGAGGCAGAATTGTGAGGTTTAGTGGTTGGGGCTTGGGTTTGCAGTTGTATAGAAGATTGTAGGAGTTGTTGGTTTAAAGGTTAAAAAAAAAGTAAAGAGCCCCCAAGAGCCAAGTGGCGTATAGGGAATATGCTGTTAGTGACTATAATTTTTACAGACCTTCGGCACATGATTTTTTGGGGTAATGTGGTCGGTATTACACCCGTGCCGCTTTACTTTCCCAGAAAAAATCCGGTACCCATTTAAGGTTGAGTGAACCCGGAAGCCGTCGATAGGGATCGAAACCTACCTCTTGTCCTTTGTAGTCCAGTTCACTAACCACTGAGCTATCGCGGCTCCAAACATTCGCATGGTTCAGTAGATTTATTCTTCTTAATTTTTCAACTCCCTGTGGAGCATATGTCTTCAACAAACACTTTCCAGGTCGTTCTGTTTCTTGCCATTCTTTTAAGATCATTCCATGTCTTCCCCATCATCTTCATCTCTGCTTCTATCTCTCTTCTCCAAGAATTCCTTGGTCTTCCTCTTTGCCTTTTCCCCTGGGGATTCCAAAAAAGGGCCTGTTGTGTAATACTCTCAGTTGGTTTCCGCAGTCCTATCCAGCGCCAAAGTCTTCGTTGTATCTCTTTACCAACTGGTATTTGATTGGTACTTTTCCATAGATCTATGTTAGCAATTTTGTCCTGATTTTTAATCCTGCTATTTCCATCATTTTATTTTGCGTAAGCATCCGTTAATGAAGGTCTGTATCTTCATGATTGTTATTTTCGTTGTTCTCCACGTTTCAGAACCATATAAAAGGACTGACGAAACATTAGAGTTGAACATTTTTATTTTTGTATTTAACCTAAGTTCTTTGGACTTCCATATTTTTCCAAGTGCAACGAATGCTACTCTTGCTTTTGATATCCTTATTTTGGTATCATTCTCTGTTCCTCCCTCTTTATCTCTATTACTGTCCAGTAAGATTGTACGTCTAGTAGATGAATTTCTCCTATTGTTATTTGATTATTCCCAACTGCATTAATTCTCATAATTTTGATCTTATCTCTATTTGAGTAGATTTGCTTAACAATTTTTGTCCGGACACCTGCAAATTTTAAGATACTCTCTTCGACTTCAAACTGATAAGGGTTTTAATTAACGGGCACAACTGCACACACGTTATTTTCGCCGTTTTTCGACAGGGCTAGACGTCAGATATCACCACCCAGAGACCGGAGGAGGGTAAAGCCACAAAAAAAAAAAGGAAAGTACCCCCGTCACGCCAAGTGGCGTATACGGAATATGGTGTTAGTGACCATACATTTTACAGACCTTCAGCACATGCTTATTGAGGTAAAGTGGTCGGTATTACGCCCGTGCCGCTTTACTTTCCCAGAAAAAAATATGGTACCCATTTAAGGTTGGGTGAATCCGGGAGCCGTCGATTGGGATCCCTACCTCTTGTCCTTTATAGTCCAGTTCACTCACCACTGAGTAAAGCCACAAAGAAACCACGAATTTGATTTTTGACAAATTCAAACCACCGGTTCTGAGGACCGAACCTTGAACCTTCTTGTCCAGATGTCGACGTCCTACTTCTAGACCACCCAGATCCCATCAGCCTTTCATTGTAAGCGAGGAAGATTTTTTCTATTTTATTATTTATTTTAAGGATTATTATTTTATTATATTATTTTTCCTCCATACAACTGTACTGCTGGAACTGTCATCGATCAACAATGTGTATACCTTTTGTTTGAACTAAAATTCAATTGATTACCGTTAATAAATATTCCTGCAGAGCGTTATGCGGACCTTACTATCATTATCATCATTTCCGCGTTTCTTCTGAGCATAACAAAGATCGATCAGACGTTCTTTAATGTACAAATATCAAGAACTCGTCGCAAACTGAAATGGATAATAATGAGTTGAGTGAAAACAATAAACTCGTAGTGGGAGTTTTGTAGTGCAGATCGTAAACAGAGGTTCTCGTGACTTTGGGCAAAAATAGCAAAATGTTACATCTTCTCAATATTCTTGTATGGTGCAGAAACATGGACATTAGACAAGAAAACAGAACAGAAAATCGAAGCCTTTGAAATGTGGATTTACAAAAGAATAGGTAGAATTGGATGGAAAGAAAAGAAAACTAACGATGAAGTTTTAAAACAACTGAAAATAAAAAGAGAACTAATAAATACAATTAAGACAAGACAAATGAAATTTTTGGGACACGTTAAAAGACACAACAGCCTACTAAAATTAATACTGGAACGGAAAATACAAGGTAAAAGAGGCAGAGGCAGACCAAGACTAACATGGGCGAGTATCATCAAAAGATGGACAAGTCAATCTATGTCAGCCTGCACCATCAAAGCAAGAAGCAGAGTGGAATGGCGATCCATGGTAGCCAACATTCGTTGCGGAGACGGCACTCGATGATGATGATGATGAATGTTTAGGCCTGGCATCTCTGAGATGTTATTAAACATTTGCTCAGGGTATAGATTGAACAATCTTGGTGATAAGATGTATCTATGTCTTATTCCTCCTTTTATATCAATAGATGACGAGTTCTCTTTGCTATATTTTATTATTGCTGTTAGCTACAAGTATAAATTACACATTAGTCGTATGTCTGTGTCATCTAAATGTATATCTTTTAGCATTCTTTAAGTTGATTATGGTGTATTCTATCAAAATCTTTGTTGTAGTCTATGAAGCAGGCATATATTGGTTTGTTTACATCTGTGTACTTTTCGATTAATGTTCACATGCAGAATATGGCTTCTTTTGTTCCCCTGTTTTTCCTAAATTCAAATTGTTGTTCTTCTAATTCCATATGAATTTTATTCTGAATCCTTCCTTGAATAATTTTTAGCAAGATTTTGGTACCTGGCTCATTAGGCTTATTGTTCTAAAATCACTGCATTCAACTGCACCATTCTTTTTAGGCCATGCAATGACAGTTGATGTTATTAGTTCATTCTGTATGCACCTGGTATGGTGTATGTTGTTGCATACTCTGTGATCACATCAATGTTATATATTCTAGTACCTTTATCATTTCTTTATGTAAGTTGTCAGATCCTGCAGCTGGCCACAACAGAATGAGAAACCACATGTTCACCAAACTCAAAATAGGAACTACCAGCCAGTGCCACTGTACATTGGATAACATGACAACTAAACATGTTCTACAGGATTGCCCCCAGCACACAGGCCTGAGGAGGACAATGTGGCCCACACCCACTTCACTGGCAGAGAAACTATACAGGGCAAGCGAATCATCTAAACAGACAGTTGCCTTCATAAGAGAGTCCGGAATCCTAGTCTGAATGAGCCATGATCACAGAATAAGAAGGTCTTGCAGCTTTTCCTATTTTTATTGTTTGTAAAGATTTTTCCACTTCTGATTTTTAAGATTTTATAGCCTGACATACATTTTATAATTGATTTCTTTTCCCTTTTGTTATAAAATAATTGTTATATTTTCCTGCCATCTATTGATATCTTTGTTGCTGTTAGTATTCTTCACTTTTGTTTGTAGTACATCCACTTTCTGTGGCTTTTTATACTTGTATAGGAAATGTAGTATGAGTGCTCATATTTTGTAGTTAACACACATTCAATCACAATTTTTCGGGCACATCATGAGAAGAGGAAAGTTGGAATACTTGGTTACAACTGACAAAATAAAATGAAAAGAGAGATCGCGGACAACAAAGAGAGAAAATACTGGTTAGCTTGGTATCATGCCATGCAGAACGGTCAACAACAGGACTGATACGATGCACTGTAGATATAAAATTGCGGAAGGGCATGATCGCCTACGCAAACCGGTATGGGACATGATGATGATAATACTCAATAGAAGACTATAGCTTGTTTCATAAGTCGTGCACAACTTTAAAAATCAATATCTTTTAAACCGCTTTTTGTAATTTTTTCAAAATTTGCATGTATAGTTATAATGATTAGAACCCAACAGGGAATTAATTTCATTAAAAACAAACATTTGGTTATTATTATTGCTTATTTGATTTATATAAATTTATAACGACCCATTGATGTAGTCAAAACTTAGTGTTTACAGTATTTAAGTTAAAAATAGCGATTACAAATCCATACACGCTCAAATTTACGATTTTGCACGCTTTCCGTGTGAGTTGTCTGACACAATTAGACACTTGTAGTAAACACGAGACATTGTGTGTTCCATTTCCGTTAATTCAGCGGCGTAACGTGGAACAATAACATTTATCATGAGTCTTAAAATGAAATTCTGCAGTTTACAAAACATCGCAATAAAAATGTATGACTATTTTTGCAAAGAGGCTAAACGAGGAAGATTATTTCATTCTTTAGAAAACCCTGAGAATAGGACAAGACACATTTTGGATTTATCTAAACGGTCATTTAATCGCTAGATTCAAGCACGTGACCGTCAATGTTCCAAATATACAAAATCACAAGGAAGAGCAAAAATGTTGAATAATTTCGACAGTGAACTTATTAGAAGTGAAATTCGCAAAATGTTGGGTATGAATGAAACTGTTACAATAAGAAAATTAAAAGTATCGCTGAAAAAGAACAACAGTATTGAAATATCAAAGTCTACATTATGGAGGAATGTGAGAGCTGCAGGCTTTACATTCAGAAAGTATTCCAATGGACGAAACATCATCTGTGAGAAGCCACATATAGTAGTCATGAGAAGCAAGTACTTACGTGAAGTAAAAGAGGTGCGCAAGCAAGGTTATGATATTGTGTACTTGGATGAAACATGGATCAATGCTCACCACACTAACCAAAGGGAATGGCAGTCATCAGATGGAAAGATTAAGTGATTAATACCTAGCAGCAAAGGACAGCGCTTGATAATTGCTCATGCAGGTAGTCGACAACATGGACTAATACAGAATGCAGAGCTCATTTTTCTTTCAAAATCCAAAGACAATCGGGATTATCACTCTGAGATGAATGGTCACATATTTAGACATTGGATTGAAAATTCTGTTCTCCCATCACTAGATCGACCATCTTGCCTAATAATGGACAATGCAGCGTACCACAACATTGTTGCACTTGAAGATAAAGTCCCGACGTCATCCAGTACAAAAGATGCTATTAAGATATGGCTCACAAAGGAGCACATACAATTTAATAACATGTACTTAAAACCTGAATTACTATCTCTAGTAAAGCAAAAACAGAGGACAAAGATTTTTCAAATAGATAAGATTATCCAAGAGCACGGTCATATAAGTTTGAGGCTGCCACCTTACCATGCTCATTTAAATCCAATAGAACTAATCTGGGCAAAATTAAAAGGACAAGTGGCAGATGAAAATACAACATTCAAAATATGCGATGTAAAGACTCTTGCTAATCTCGCTTTATTAAATATAGACAAAGATTATTGGGCTAAATGTGAAGACCACGTCTTAAAACAGGAAGAGGAATATTGGAAAAATGATGGTTTGTGGAATGCTCAACCCCAAACAGTTATTAATCTTTTAGACTCGTCTGATTCAGAATGAAAGTATATAGCCCCCACAATGTTGGCCCTTATATTACCTTACATTATTTCAACAAACGGTCCTTTTCAGGACCATACAACTATGAAAATTGGACATACAGGTATACCTTGATATTATTATCGTCCGTCCTCGAACTGAGCAGACAATAATTCTCCTGGTGTTTTGTTTTATCCAGTTATTTCCCCATTACGGCCACGCCTTTACCTAGTGAAAATTAATCGTAGACCAGCAACTACGGTAATTTCTATTCTTTAGGGCTTCACAATTTACAATTTTGACAAACATCAAATAAATATCGCCGCTTTAAGAAAACTGCAGCTGCAAGATATTTGTTAAATATACATTTAAAGGGTCTTTTGCATTCTAATAATATTTGGAAAATTTCAAAAGTATTTAACAAACGGTTAGACAGTAATAGCGTTTTGAATTTGGGCATATGTTTTGAAACGAGCTATAATACTACTCTCCTACCTAGAGGCAGACCAAGATTGACAGACAACATTAAAGACACGCTACATCAACATCAATTGAAAATAAATGAAGCCGCCAAAAGAGCGAGATCTAGAACTGTGTCTCTCCATCGACACCCCAACGGGTGCAAGAAGAAATGAAGAAAGAAGAAGAAGAAGCTCATATTTTGTAAAGACCTTAGACAGGTCATTTGGTTATGGAAGGCCCCGGTATCACTGCAAACGAGTTAAAATCCATAATTGCTCAACCGCCCGTGCCAGCGTAATAATCCAAACTAATATCTTATCTCCCAAACAAAGAAAGGTAACTGTAGTCCCCATCATAGCAGTCTCAGCACACGCCAAAAGACATAAGGGGAAACCGCACAGAAAGTGAACAAAGCCAACTGTTCCCTGTCATACGATATCATCATTCATCGTAAACAATTGGAATATCGAAACATGATCAAAACGGATAGACACACAGCTCTCGGTGTGCACAGAGCACTTAACTCAGTAGCTTCTGCAACATGCCGGACTTGGAATATGAGGAAACTGCAACAAGGAACATTTTTCATTCATAGCTTTCAATGGTTACTGCCGCCTATCCACCATATACCGGAAGTTTACGTCCTCCTGAAAATGATGATCGTCATATTTTTTTTTTATGTATAGCGCTTGATGATGTTAAGCCATCGTTGTTGACTCCAATTCCGAACATAAAAACACACAGTTAGTCGCTAGATTATCACCGTCGCACATCAAACAACAAACCGTAAGATTAGCGTATGGCCGGTCTAGGGATTTACAACGAGCCATTACGATGACGTAGCGCACACAACAATGTCGCACGCACAACAATGTCTGCGCCCTTTAGATTCCTGATTACTCTAGTGAATGCAGCCTACGAGGAACAAAACACGGTGCAAGTTCCCTAAAGAGATAAAACTGCGGCTGACGAAGCAGTGCACATTAATGAGTAACATGTAAATAACTTGCGTCAAGCAGTTCCAACAACGGTCATGAACAGCACCAATGTGACGAAGAGCGCAGATCAAGTCTAGACGGTGGAAGGTCGCATTCACAACACTTGAGTTGTCGGAAATGGAATATTGCGTATTATATATGGCGTACGACACCGCTTTATCGGCGCAGATGTAATAAGTAGATCATCATTTTGACTTTAACGCAGAAAAGTGCAATGGAGAACCGAAATTAATCAGACCCCGAATGCACTTTCTGCAACGATCGAGAGAACGTGGACTAGCACACGTCATTTATGGGGTAATGTGGTCGGCATTATGTTTGTAGCGTCTTTCTGTCACAGAAAAGCCGTGCCAACTTGTTTGGGTGAACATGGAAACTGTAATTTAGGATAAAATCCATGCTCTTGCCGTCAGTAGTCCAGATCGCTAACCACTGAGCAACCCGGCTCTTTGGAGGCATAATACGAAAATATGAAGTTATGAAACCAAAATATAAGATGGAGAGTTAAATGAAGAAAAAAGCAAGATTTTAAAGTCTTTTTAACGTCATGCCACCAGAGCAACAAAACAACACCAATATTGCCACACGAACAACAGAGTTGAACTTAAATGACGGATGGTGAACGCCGAACATCCCGTGGAAACAAACAGCTGACTATCTGCATCAGAACCTATCTCTCCTTTCGCGGCTAATCTTTCTGGCCATACGAGAAGAAACTAATCTTTCTGGCCAAACGAGAAAAAACGATTAATCTTTTTTGCCATACGAGAAGAAACTAATCTTTCTGGCCATACGAGAAGAAACTAATCTTTCTGGCCATACGAGAAGAAACTAATCTTTCTGGCCATACGAGAAGAAACTAATCTTTCTGGCCATACGAGAAGAAACTAATCTTTCTGGCCATACGAGAAGAGATTTAAGAATGAAGACAACACAGTTCGCAGAATTGTCGAAGTATGGTAATATTGCTACCGTGAATAAGATGCTACAGAACTACGCCAGTTTTAATGCCTGTTTAAGGATGAAGGAAGGGGTATAATCGTCGAGCGAACGCAAATAAACTAAGAATCTAAAATGAACACAGAATGGTATACAGTTTTTAAACTAATATAGGGACGATACAAACTACGACGTTTCGGCAAAAGCTTTCATCAGGTACAAAGCACACTCTATTCTAAAATAAACACAGAAGCTAAACAGTAACACTGATCTGTTTGCTGCCCCCCCCCCCTCCATATATATATATATATATATATATATATATATATATATATATATATATATATTATCAGATTTATATTTAACAGATCTATACCCATGTTTCATAGATTATACCAAAGCATTTGACAAGGTAAAGCACCAAGAAATAATCAAAATTTTAGTAAGCATGAACGTATACAGCAAAGATATAAGAATAATAAAGAACATGCACTGGCAACAAAGGGAGCCGCCATAGCTCAGTGGTTAGTGAACTGGACTACAAAGGACAAGGGGTAGGGTTCGATCCCAACCGACGGCTCCGGGTTCACCCAGCCTTTAATGGGTACCGGATTTTTTTCTGGGAAAGTAAAGCGGCACGGGCGTAATACCGACCACATTACCCCAAAAATCATGTGCCAAAGGTCTGTAAAATTTATGGTCACTAACACAATATTCCCTATACGCCACCTGGCATGACGGGGGTACTTTACTACTTTTTTTTTTTTACTGGCAACAAACAGCGGCCATGAGAACTTGAAACCAATTGGGAATGTTTCAACAAATAAAACAGGGAGTTAGACAAGGTTGTGTGCTGTCACCAGATTTGTTTAATATTTATAATGAGATTATTTTAAAAATCCATAAGGGGCATGCCTGGAATAACAATCGGAGGTCATAATATAAATAATATAAGGTATGCTGATAGTACAGTCTTAATTGCTAAGAGTGAAAATGAGTTAAAGAAATGTTAGACACTATAGTGAAAGAAAGCAAAAATAAAGGACTCGGCATTAATAGCAGAAAGACAGAAGTAATGGTAACAACAAAGAAAAAGACATCACCTCAGTGCAAAATAAAGACAGGTGGAACAATATTAAAACAGGTAAATGAATATAAATATTTGGGAACTTTTTGAAGATGTACGGAAGATGAACAACAGATGTATGGGTGTCCGGTTAGCGCAATCGATAGGCGGTTGGCTTACCACGGCAACAGCCGGGGTTCGTACCCTGGCGAGGACACCTGGGTTTTACTAATTCCCTAAAAATTAGTACCTCTGAAGTCGGAGTAAATCTGCCAGCATGGCGAGGGGCATCCTGTAATGGGATAAAAACAGACTTTACACGCAAAATTCAGTCCCACAAAATTGAGTGGGTGGGACTTCGTCAGAGGTCAAAGCTGACGAAAGCGAACGAACGAACGAACGAACAACAGATGTGAGATGCAGAATGGTTCAGGCAAAAGCAGCTTTCCAAAAAAGGAGGAAGATACTATGCAATCCATTTTTGACAATAGAAACAAGAAAAAGAGTTCTTAAATGTTATGTAGAGCCAGTCTTAAAATATGGATGTGAATCAAGGACAATAGGACAACAGAAAAGAAAATCACTGCAGGCTATAGAAATGTGGTTTTACAGAAGAATGTTGAGAATACCATGGACAGCTAAGAAGAGTAGTGAAAACGTTATGAAAGAGGCCAAAGCAAAAAGAGAGCTAAATTCCAATATTAGGAAGAAACAATCAGCATAATTTTTGACCATGTAATGAGAAGAGAACAACTGGAATATATTGTAACAACTGGGAAAATTAAGGGACAAAGATGCAGATTGAAGCAAAGAGAAAAGATACAAGACAATTTAAGAGAATGGCTTAGCAGAAGGTCAACAACAGAAATCATTTATAACTGTCGTGATTGAAAATTGTGGAGAGACATGATCACCTACGTCAGCAGGCCCTGTACTTGATGATGATGATGTTATATTTTATATCTGTGGTTATCTCCTCAAAGAAACTATTAGTCCTTGTACACGTTGCAGTAACGATGATGATGTCATAAAAATTGAGCACGTTATTGATGTTGTTCACCCATCGCTGTCAGTAAACACCACTTTGTCATCGTTGATTGTTAGATAAGTGCATTCGCAGATGGACGACTCTGTGGGTTTGGAAGTATTTTGTGTTACCAGAAAGTGGACGTGTTGAGTTTTGACTGGCCGATGAGGATTATGTTTGTTATATAATTTGATTTGCGAAATAATCGATTCAGGATAATACAGAAACTTTGATCTCCTTATATATAGCCTCACCTTTAACAGCATTTCTATGTCGGGCTGTGTCGATAAGCAGTGCTGTTCTCCAAAGTATAATAATTGTTATTACAGTGTTTTAGTCTACTCTTTGCTTTGATCCTGTGTTGTTCTCATTATCCATTTACAGCTCACTATAAGAGAGATGCGGTTTGTCCAGAATCCAAAGTTCGTTATATTTTAACCAAACACCCGATGGCGATTGCATTCGGACTTCATCATCATCATCGGGTGCCATCTCCGCAACGAAAGTTGGCTACCATGGACCGCCATTCTGCTCTGTCTCTTGCTTTGATGATGCAGGTTATCATAGGCTGATTTGTCCATCTTTTGATGTGACTCGTCCATGTTAATCTTGGTTTGTCTCTGCCTCTTTTATCTTGTATTTTCCCCTCCAAGATTACTTTTAGTAGGCTGTTATGTCTTTTAACGTGGCCCAAAAATCATATTTGCATTGTTTAAATTGTGTTAAGTAGTTCTCTTTTAATGTTTAGTTGTTTTAATACTTCATCATTTATTTTCTTTTCCTTCCATCAAATTCTACCTATTCTTCTATATATTCACATTTCAAAGGCTTCAATTCTCTGTTATGTTTTCTTGTCTAATGTCCATGTTTCTGCACCATATAGGAATATTGAGAAGATGTAACATTTTGCTATTCTTAGTTGTAGCCCTGGTGTTATTTGTTTTGATGTTAGTATATTTTTCATTGCATTAAAATTACTTTTTGCCATTCATATTCTTTTGTTTATTTCAGTTGTACATTTTCCATCACTGGTTATAGTATGTCCAAGGTAGTTGTAGTTCTGAAATGTCTCCAGGTCTATTCCTTCGATTTTGATATCCACTTGTGGGTTTTGAGTATTTTCTTTGTTTATGATCATAGTTTTAGTCTTAATACTCATATCTAGTCCATATTTTTTACTTGTCATGTTTATTTCATTAAGTAATTGGTGTAGATCTTTAGGATTTTCTGCTAGTAGTACAGTATCGTCAGCATATCTTAGGTTATTGATTATCTTTCCATTAATTTGTAAGCCTGGCATCTCTGTGACGTTTTTAAAGATTTGATCAGGGTATAGATTGAACAAGCTTGGTGATAGGATGCATCCCTGTCTTACTCCTCTTTTTATATCAATGGGTGTAGAGTTCTCTTTGCTATATTTTATTATTGCTGTTTGCTCCCATTATAGATTACATATTAGTCGTATATCCATGTTATCTAGATGTATGTCTTTTAGGCATTCTATAAGTTGTTTGTGGTCTACTCTATCAAAAGCTTTGGTGTAGTTTATGAAGCAGGCATATATTGGCTTGTTTACTTCTGTATACTTTTCGATTAATGTTCTCATGTAGAATATGGCTTCTTTTGTTCCACTATTTTTCCTAAATCAACATTGCTGCTCATCTAATTCAGTATTAATGTTATCTTTCATCTTGAGTAGTATAATCCTATCATCGTATGTCCAGTGGGTACTTATATATTGGTGTAACTCTTTTTTTATCAGTATTCCTACCCCCCTTTGATGTTCTGTTGTGTTTCCTGAGTATATAAATGTATATTTTTTTGTCCTCTATGTACCGACACTCTTTCCATCTTGTCTCTGATATGCCTTAAATATCTATGTTTATTCATTTTGCTTCTTGAATCAGATTTTCCAATTTCCCTTCATGGTATAGAGTTCTAACATTCCATGTACTTATTTTAAGATCTGTCCTCCGACATAAGTTCGCATTCCTCTCCATTGCTTTCCATGGAAAAGTACGTGTTGAGGTTCCAATCTCTTTCACGGTGGTCAGCCACATTCGTCTTCCGTGTATTGCATTGGACAATGAGCTTATATTCTCGGGTCCCATAAGTCACACCTGGTAGACCACAACAATGGGATAAAGTCGTAAAGACAGTTACGCATATTGTGGCTTAATATTTCATTTTTTGTATACCGAATTATGGGTAGTAATGATGTTCAGTGACTATAGACTTACTTCCGCTTCCCCTTTAATCTACTAAAGAGTTGGGAGAGTTGGGATAAACAAATCATGATACCATGTAAGATATTAATTATACTTTGTTTATTCACCAGTCTGTGTTTCTGCATTCTTTCTTATATGACAGCACACTTCAAGACTGCACCACCACACCACATGACAGCACAAGACTGCACCACCACAGTAAAGCACAAGACTGCACTACCACTGCACAGCACAAGACTGCACCACCACTGCACAACACAAGACTACCACCACAGCACAACAGAAGACTGCACCATCACAGCATAAGACTGCACCGCCACAACACAAGATTGCATCACCACAGCACATGACAGCACAAGACTGCACCACCACACCACATGACAGCACAAGACCGCACCACCACAGCAAAGCACAAGACTGCACTACCACTGCACAGCACAAGACTGCACCATCACTGCACAGCACAAGACTGCACCACCACAGTACAACACAAGACTGCACCCCCATTGCACAGCACAAGTCCGCACCACCACTGCAAAACACAAGACTGCACCAACACTGTACAATAGAAGACTGCACCATCACAGCACAAGACTGCACCGCCACAACAGAAGACTGCACCACCACTGCACAAGACTGCACCATCACAGCACAAGACTGCACCACCACTGCACAGCACAAGACTGCACCGCCACAGCACAAGACTGCACCATCACAGCACAAGACTGCACCACCACTGCACAGCACAAGACTGCACCGCCACAGCACAAGACTGCACCATCACAGCACAATACTGCACCATCACAGCACAAGACTGCACCGCCACAACAGAAGACTGCACCACCACAGCACATCAAAAGACTGCACCATCACAGCACAAGACTGCACCACCACTGCACAGCACAAGACTGCACCGCCACAGCACAAGACTGCACCATCCCAGCACAAGACTGCACCATCACAGCACAAGACTGCACCGCCACAGCACAAGACTGCACCACCACAGCAGAGACTGCACCATCACAGCACAAGGCTGCACCATCATAGCACAAGACTGCACCATCAGAGCACAAGACTGCACCACCACAGCACAAGACTGCACCACCACAGCACAAGACTGCACCATCACAGCACAAGACTGCACCATCACAGCACAAGACTGCACCATCACAGCACAAGACTGCACCATCATAGCACAAGACTGCACCATCATAGCACAAGACTGCACCATCAGAACACAAGACTGCACCACCACAGCACAAGACTGCACCATCACCCTCTGTACACAGACTTGAGGAGGAAAAAGTAACAAACGCCCACTACCTTGAAAGAGAAACTGAATAGTGAATGAACATAAACCTGAAGGCAGATGAAAAAAAGCATTTAAGAAATGATCACTGAATTAGGCAACTAACATCTAAATGATAAAAAGCTGTGATCTATCAAGCTCCTACAGTTGTCGTTATCTCCTTTTAGAAGAATTTAAGAAATGAACACTGAACAAGGCAACTAAAATATAAATGATATAAAGCTGTGATTTGTGAAGCTTCTATCTTCTTCTTCTTCTTCTTCTTCTTCTTTCCTTCCTTATCTGCCTTTCAGCTTCGAGGGGAGATATAATTTGTGGTCTTTTGCTCTTCTGTTCGCCTCTGCTGCTGTTATGTTTCCTAGTGCTTCTAATATTCCATCGGTCCAACTTTTTTCGTGTCGACCCTTTGGTTTGGTGGTCTCACAACGTTTGCTGAAGGCTCGTTGTGTTATGTTTTGATCACTCTGCCTTGTCACGTGGCCAAACCATTTTATCTGTTGTTTCCTTATATATTCTATGGCGGGGGCCATTCCTAGCTTTTTTCTCAGTTCTTCATTTCTGATCTCATCTCTCAGACTGTTATTCTCTATATTTATATATTTATCGTTGCTATTTTATATTTATGGGGAGCCGCGCTAGCTCAGTGATTAGTGAACTGGACTACAAAGGACAAGGGGTAGGGTTCGATCCCAACCGACGGCTTCCGGTTCACCTAGCCTTAAATGGGTACCGGATTTTTTTATGGAAAAGTAAAGCGGCACGGGCGTAATACTGACCACATTACCCCAAAAATCATGTGCCGAAGGTCTGTAAAATTTATGGTCACTAACACCATATTCTCTATACGCCGCCACTTGGCGTGACGGGGGTACTTTACTTACTTTTTTTTACTTTATGTATATCTATCTCCATCTTCTGTGTATTTCTCTGAGCATAAAACATGTATCCCTTACCGACCTGCTGAGTCAGTCGTAAGTTAAGGGCTCAACTTAAGAAAAACACACTTTGGGGTTTAGCCCGACTGATGTTTCCCCAACGTGTTTGATCGCTAAAGTCTCAAATGCGATCTTTTACGATCTAACTATAAATCTTTAGCTGTCTACATTTAAAAAAATACTTATCGGGTCTTATCCTCCTCCTTGGTAGAAAATTCTACACAAGAAGCTCCTACAGTTGTCGTTATCTCCTTTATCAAGAATTTAAGAAATGAACACTGAACAAAGCAACTAAAATATAAATGATAAAAAGCTGTGATTTGTGAAGCTTCTATAGTTGTTGTTATCTTCTATCTAGTCACAAGAAGTTTGCAGAGATTGAAAGGTCGCGTCCTGCAGTTTAGACATGAACCTTTTGTCACATACCACACACAGACGTCACACAGCAGGACAGATTTCTCGTTGATGTCGAACAGCCTAATCTTATTTCCCTCACTGTAATATCCCTTTTGAGTTAGCGGGAGACGCGTACAATGTGTCCAAGATTCGGCGACAGCGCTAACAGTCCATGAGACAAAATGTGGACTAGATTAGATTAAGAACGACCGAGCGAGGAGAAGAAATGTGATTAAATGCCCTTTCTAATCCCGCCAATGTTTCCTGAAGTTCTCGGTCCTGCACGCTTCGGCTCTAGTAATGTTTCTTTGGACACTTGAATTGTTGAATTAGGGCACGGGTGATAACCCAAGCTACAAATGGTGGCACGGTCACTTTCCACAGAAATCTCCTCCCATTTCGGAATGTAGTCCCTCTTCCATGATTATCACAATTCTTTGAACCTCAAAAATTGCTAGAAGTTGCTGGACGTCACGTTCATTCGTGTGTTCAGATAAATGAAAAGCTTCTACTCTTCAGTCTCTCAGGACAGGTTATGTAATTTATTCTTCTTTGTCTGCTAACAACTTGACACCCATTTGATTCCATTTTCCCCATTCAGCTCTGCCTATTTATTGACCGAATATCTTCTTTATCGTTGCCCGTTGTTTCTCACGACCCCCTCCATCTTTGTTTGTTTAATTTCTTCTCTTTTCTAACAGTTTTCTTTGAAGAAAAAAAAATCATTACGACTTTTAGATGGAGATGTGGTGGCAAGTCGCTTGACAAGAGCAGAATTAGAAGCTGCCAGCGATTTATAACTGATGGTTTGTGCCAGGATCGGTGAACAAGAACCATCCAAACACTACTCCACCTTTTCGAGATGCTTCTAGTAACAGACTAAGAAATCTAGCCTGGCCAAGTGAGCAAGGTCTTGCTCTTACGACTGCAGAGTGAAGACAACTAAATGGCACAAATAAAATGCAACATAACGCACGGCGCACTTACGTCCTAAGGTCGGATGACAAAGTGGACTAACCATTCTTCTAGTAGTCTTCGGATGAACGTCAGGAAGATCTATAGCTGGGAAATAGAGACCGCATGAACAGTTCAATTGTCCCGAAGTGTTGATATCAGGGTTTTATTTCACTTCAAGTTGAACCAAAAATATGCAATATCATACCGTGATTCGAACCGACGTCCACCTTACTCGTAGAGCTATGTTTTTTTTATTGATTTACATGGACGATTATTGAAAAAAACAACAGCGTTTGAGGTGCAACATCAGCTGCAGATTGCAGCACATGGAGAACAACAATAAAAAATACCACTGCAACTTGGGAGGCAATAAGTAAAAAGTAAAGAGCCCCCGTCACGCCAAGTGACGTATAGGGAATATGGTGTTCTATCTATCTATTGTCCTTTCGAGCCGAAGACGGCACATAGGGCAGAACCACGATCTCAAAAACAGAAACCTTGCGTGCCAAAAAGGCACATATTGCAGAGATCACTGCTTCTAAAATCTATGGCTGTTTCCATAACAATACTTTTTACAATGACAGCTTGTCAAGCCATCGATCAACCTCCTTAGTCGCCTCTTACGACATGCATGGAAGGTCACAGTGTCACTATTCTTTACTTTCCTCATAATGAGGCCCCGGTAACATACAGGAGAATAAGGTGTTAGTGACCATAAATGTTACAGACCTTCAGCACATGATTTTTGGGGTAATGTGTTTCGAGGCTGTATTGATATCAAATTCAGAAGACAGAAGGCGCAGGAAAAAGGAGATGAGGCCAGTCACCATCACGAAAACATCATGTTCGTTCTGTGGATGGATCTGTCTATACAATATTGGCAGATTCAGCTACGAGAGATGTTCAGCAAAGCATCATCCAGCATCATCTTCAAGTACCATGCCTGCCTGAGTAGGTGATCATGTCTCTCCACAACTTTCGATCAGGACAGCTATTTATAATTTCTGTTGTTGACCTTCTGCCATGTCATTCTCTTAAGCTGTCTGGTATCTTTTCTCTTTTCTTCCCTCTATTTCCCCGTCCCTAAACTTTTCTAGTTGTCACGATATATTCCAGTTGTTCTCTTCTCATTACATAGCCAGGAAATGATGATTCTTCTTCTTCTTTTCTCTTTCACTGATACCTAAAAGGTGTCGTGGTTTATATCATTTGTCGTTCTTGTGCTGCTCGAATTGTCTGAATTAGTGATTTTCCTTTGTTGTTACATGTCTCTGTCACTGCATCTATCCATCTTCTTCTGGGTCTTCCTCTTGGTCTTTTTCCATGCATTCTCGAGAAAAACGCCCTTGATGGTGATTGGTGAGGATTCATTCTGACCAGGTGGCCGAACCATTTAAGTTGTTGTTGTTCTATATATTCTTGGCAGGGTTTTGTTCCTACCATTTTTCTTATGGTTTCATTTGGTATTCTATCTCTTCTTGTGTTGTTTGTTACTTTTCTCAAGCATCGCATCTCACATGTATTGATCTTTCTTAAATGGGATTTAGAAAGGGTCCATGTTTGACTTTCATAGCACAAAGTTGGTATGAAGATGCTATTTATCATTTGTTGTTTAGCTGGCATAGAAATGTTTGGATGTCTTAATAATGGTGAAAGCTGGTATGTGACAGCATTTGCTTTTTGTATTCTCATGTCAATTTCTCTGTCTAGTTTTCCATCTTCTGTGAACATTGCGCCTAAATACTTGAATTCCTCTACTTGTTTTATTTCTTTGTCTTTGATCTTGATGTTTAATGGGTGTCTCAATTTGCTTATTCTTATAGCCTCTGTTTTTGCTGTGTTAATTTTCATACTGTAGTTTGTGCAGCTTTTATCTAGAGATGTTAAATGCTGTTGTAGCAGGTTTTCATCCTCATATATTAGGCATTGGTCATCTGCGAAGAGTAGCTCATTGATGTTGGAGTTTTCTACCTCTATGTTATTATTTGATTTGTCCTTGTTGTTGGTTGTTTCCTGATTTATTTTGTCCATATATATGATGAAGAGGAGTGGTGAGAGGACACATCCTTGTCTTACTCCTGTTGTAACCTGAAACCATTCTGACAGACCTTCCGATGTTCTGACGGCACTTTGACTGTTTTTATATAGTGCTATTATATTTTCTAGTAGTTGTCCTGCTACCCCGTATGTTTCTAAAGTTTGCCAAAGTTTGTTCCTGTCCACACGGTCAAACGCTTTTTCCTGATCTATAAACACTATATTTAGGTTTCTGTCATATTCTATTGTTTTTTCACATAGTTGTCTCAATGTAAATATAGCATCAGTGCAGCTTTTGCCTTTTCTGAATCCGAATTGATTATTACTTAATTGTGGTTCTATTATGTATCTTACTCTCCTCTCTAATATTTTAGCAAACATTTTACCAACTTGACTCAATAGGGATATTCCTCTGTACATTTCACACTCCCTTTTACTTCCCTTATTCTTCCAAAATGGGACAATGATAGCTTTTTGCCAATCGTCTGGGACTTTTCTTTCTTCCCAAGCCATATTGAATATGATAGTAAGCCAATCTATAGCTGTTTCCTTACAAGCTAGTAGCATTTCTGTTGTTATTCCATCTATACCAGCTGCTTTGTTCTTTTTATTCTGTTTCAATGCCCATTCTACTTCTGCTTTAAGTATATTCGGTTCCTGTTCATCATACTGCCTATATTTAAACTCTGTATTTCCGTTTGTATTTCCCTGGTTTAATAATTCCTTAAAGCATTCTCTCCATCTGATTATTATGTTTTTCCTGCTGCTGATTGGTCTACCTTTCTTGTCGTTTATTATAGTGGTTGGGTTATAATCATTATTTCTTACTCTCATTGCTTTTACACTTTTGAAAAATTCTCTGGGTTCTTCTCTACATGTTTTTGCTAATTCTTCACCAAATGCTTTCCATGAGTCTGCTTTTGTTTGTTCTAGGATCTTTTTGCTATCATTTCTGGCTTGTCTATAGTGATTGTAGTCTTCTGTTGTTTTTGTCTTCTGCCACGTTTTATACTTGTCTTTCTTGTGTTTCACTGCTGATTTTACTACTTCATTCCACCATCTTGTAAGTTTCTTTCTGCTCTTTCCTATATTTTTCAGACCGCATTTCTCTTGTGTTGACTCTATTAAACCTTCTTTAAACTGTTTCCATGCTTCTTCTATGTTTGTAGGTTGTATTCGGGTTTGGTATTTGTTGGTTACGGATTCTTCTATTTCTTTTTGTATGTTTCCATTCTTTATTGCTTTTAGATCGATTCTTTGTGCTTGAGGTCTTGTCATCTGTTGTTTCCTAACCCATTTTTTCTGCCATAGTAAAACAGGCTTATGGTCTGTATCTAATATTGCATTTGGTATAGATCTTGAGTCTGTTATGTCCCTCCTTTGATGTCTTCTAGTCAAAATAAAATCGATTTGGGAGGCCTTGTCCGTGTCATTCCATTTATACCAAGTGAGTATTTGGTTATGATTGTGCTGATTAAACGTGTTTGTTATATAAAGATAATGTTCTGCACAAATATTTAGTAGGTGTTCACCGTTACTGTTACACTCTGTTCTAATGTCACTAAATGGTCCTAGGTATAATTCCCATGGTGTTCTCCTTTGTCCTACTCTACCGTTGAAATCTCCTAGTACAAACAATTTCTCTGTGTCTTTGACTTTATTTATTGTGGCTGATAGTTCATCAAAATATTCTTGTTTGCTGTCCTCACTATATGTGTCGTTGCATGGAGCATATGTTTGAATATAAGTGGTATTTCCTCCTTTTTCTGCTAATTTGATACTTATAATTCTTTCCGAGATGTAATCTATTTCTAGTATATTTTTGGCAGTATTACTTTCGATAATGAAACCGACTCCGTGTTTGTTTACTTCCGCCATGTTGTTAATTCCGCTCGTGACGAGTGTGTAGCTTTGGTGTATTTCTTTAATGATTTTACCTCTCTTCCTTGTGTCAGCTAATCCTAAGATTTTTATATTCCTTTTCTTCATAAATTCAACTATTTCTGTACTTTTATCCCCTAATCCGCAGATGTTCCAAGTGCCTATTAAACGTTCTGATTGTTTTCTTTGTGTTGTTGTAGATTTCCCGCTTTTTGACATTTTCGTTCGTGATCGTAATATCGTAATAGCACAATGATGTAAGGTACTATTCGCACAAACTATATAAATCACATATAAAATCCATTTGAAATAGCACAAGAACGCTTGAATTTCTGTTTCTACGGGCATTGAAATTCACTTATAACTTAAATTTGACTCCCATCGAAAATTGTGTCGTGTTGCCAGCACAGTCACACACCGGAAGCCAATGACCATTGTGATTGAAACCAATGATGATTGTTTCTTCCTAATTTTGGAAATTAGTCCTCACTTTGCTTTGACCTCTTTCAGATCATTTTCATTACTCTTCTTAGTTGTCCATGGTATTCTCAACATTGTTCCGTAAAACCACATTTCTACAGCCTGCGGTGATTTACTTTTCTGTTGTCCTATTGCCCATGATTCAGATCTATATGTTAAGACTGGCTCTACATAACATTTAAAGACGGCTTTTCTTGTTTCTTTTGCCAAAACCTCCAGCATTCCAAACTTGCTGCATCTTAGCATAAGATACTAATATTTTTACCAAACAACTGACTTATCATGATTGCTTGCTACCAACCGTCTGTCAAGACATCAAAGGTCATATAGCATTGGTAACTTGGCGCATGAGCTTGGTTCATTCTGGAATAATGAATCAACTTGGCAGACCCCGCCCTCGACCGACGATCAGATCTGACACAAACATACAGTATAACTCAGTTATGTTTGACTATATATAGTGAGGTTTTATGTTTCAGAATCTTACCAGATATACATCTGTATACATTACTATCCTATTTCGCATGAGCCAGCACTGACGACCTCAGCCATGATCGATCAGATCTGACACAATCCTAAGGTATAACTTAGCTAATGATTAGCTTATTTATTGAGGTTTGACGTTTCAGACTCGTACCTGAAGTACACTTGTACATATTTGTATTTGATTAATTAATAATGAACCCACTCCTGCTGGAAAGAAAACATGATTATAGGGACAGCCAAGTTTTAATTCAACTGACATCCATCAGAGGCACGGTTGTTCAAAATGTGATGTTTCTTTTGTTGTTTGTTGTTATTGCATGCCTAGAACGCTGAACACAACCAGCAAGCTCTTGGTGTCGGGGAAAAAACGTAGTGAATAGTGGCTTCGTTTGGTAGCGAGGAAAGTGTGTAGTGAATAGTGGGTGGCTTCGTTTGGTAGCGAGGAATGAGTGTAGTGAATAGTGGTTTCGTTTGGTAGCGAGGAAAGAGTGTAGTGAATAGTGGGTAGCTTCGTTTGGTAGCGAAGAAAGAGTGTAGTGAATAGTGGGTAGCTTCGTTTGGTAGCGAGGAAAGACTGTAGTAAATAATGGGTAGCTTCGTTTGGTAGCGAGGAAAGAGTGTAGTAAATAGTGGGTAGCTTCGTTTGGTAGCGAGGAAAGAGTGTAGTGAATAGTGGGTAGCTTCGTTTGGTAGCGAGGAATGAGTGTAGTGAATAGTGGTTTCGTTTGGTAGCGAGGAAAGAGTGTAGTGAATAGTGGGTAGCTTCGTTTGGTAGCGAGGAAAGAGTGTAGTGAATAGTGGGTAGCTTCGTTTGGTAGCGAGGAAAGAGTGTAGTAAATAGTGGGTAGCTTCGTTTGGTAGCGAGGAAAGAGTGTAGTGAATAGTGGGTAGCTTCGTTTGGTAGCGAGGAAAGAGTGTAGTGAATAGTGGGTAGCTTCGTTTGGTAGCGAGGAAAGAGTATAGTGAATAGTGGGTAGCTTCGTTTGGTAGCAATGAAAGAGTGTAGTAAATAGTGGGTGACTTCGTTTGGTAGCGAGGAATGAGTGTAGTAAATAGTGGCTTCATTTGGTGTTGGGGAAAGAGCGCAGTGAATAGTGGCTTCAGTTGGTAAAGCGGAAAGAGCGCAGTGAATAGTGGCTTCTGTTGGTAAAGCGGAAAGAGCGCAGTGAATAGTGGCTTCTGTTGGTAAAGCGGAAAGAGCGCAGTGAATAGTGGCTTCAGTTGGTAAATCGGAAAGAGTGCAGTGAATAGTGGCTTCTGTTGGTAAAGCGGAAAGAGCGCAGTGAATAGTGGCTTCTGTTGGTAAAGAGGAAAGTGCGCAGTGAATAGTAGCTTTAATTGGTGCCAGGGGAAAGAACGCAGTGAATAGTAGCTTTAATTGGTGCCAGGGGAAAGAACGCAGTGAATAGTGGCTGTAATCGGTTCCAGGGGAAAGAACGCAGTGAATAGTGGCTTTAATTGGTGCCAGGGGAAAGAACGCAGTGAATAGTGGCTTTAATTGGTGCCAGGGGAAAGAACGCAGTGAATAGTGGCTTTAATTGGTGCCAGGGGAAAGAACGCAGTGAATAGTGGCTTTAATTGGTGCCAGGGGAAAGAACGCAGTGAATAGTGGCTTTAATCGGTGCCAGGGGAAAGAACGCAGTGAGTAGTGGCTTTAATCGGTGCCAGGGGAAAGAACGCAGTGAGTAGTGGCTTTAATTGGTGCCAGGGGAAAGAACGCAGTGAGTAGTGGCTTTAATTGGTGCCAGGGGAAAGAACGCAGTGAATAGTGGATACATTTGGTAAACTCTGTCATCGCTAGTTTCCATCTACAGAACATATACTTTAACTTACGTCTGACACTGATGTGATGTTTCATTTTTTTTTGCTATAAACCTAGATGTGTACAAATGAGCAGACTACAAAATGCCACTTATAGCATAGAGGGCATGAACGTGTATGTTTCGAGATCAACAACTAACCAACTAGTAAAACAGACAACGAAACAGTAAACCAACCAATCAACCTCCGTTCGTTATTTGGGAGATCATTCAGTAAATAAGTTGATATGCCATTGTAGTAGCCTAAGACACACTTCTAGGAGCTGACACTGAATTTGAACTGGAGTGTTCCTATAGTATGTTCTTTCTGTGCGTGATTCTGAATGTCATATAAATTTAAGCCTAAGAATGATGTTTCATTAACATGTTCTTTCTGTACGTGATTCTGAATGATACTCCTTCTTCTTTCCAAATGATGTGTAATGTGCATCATTTTTAGATTATTTTAGTCTTCGTTTTACGTTGTATCAGAAATATCTCTTTTGAGTTTTCAAGCGCTTTACTTGCATTTGGATTCTCAGCACGTTATGAAAATAAACGTAGATAAAACAGAAGTCGTGAACACAAATAGAATACCAAGAATCATTAACATAGCAATAAACAATTACAAATGAAAGCAAGTGCAAAGACTCAAATATCTGGTTAGCATATTTACAGAATCTCAATGGAAACAAAGAAAAACTTGATAAGCTCTATCTATATTCCAACTCTCTCCTATCAAAATCCAACATGTATTCTGACTTAAGATCAAGAAAGAAAACTGACATTTGAGATGAGATGCCTCAGAAAAAACTATGAAGAAAACATGAATAGATCTTGTAAAGAACAATGAAATCAGATCACCATTGGAATTCTACCAGTAATCTAATACACAGAGAGACAAAGATTAAAGTGGCTGGAAGACTTAACGCGCATGAACCCCACAGAACCAGCGTCAGGGGCTTATAACAACAAAATGGAATGGAGCAACCAAGACATGGATGTAGACCGAGAAGAAGATGGGTTGAGGAATTTACAACATAATGAACCACTACAATATCACTATGTGCCAATCCATATTAAATGTCCTTGATAGTAAATACATCATTGATTTAAGCCTGCGAGGTCTACCGACAAAAAGCAAAACAGAATGAAAGAATGAAAAGAAAGAAGAAGATATTTGCACTTGGTAGAGATCCTTTACTTCTTTATGCTGTGAGTTTGTTTGATTTTTAAAAAAAATTAGGGGGACTGGTTGGTCTCGAGGCAAGACGCCGGCCTCGAGACAGAGAGGTTGTGGGTTCAAATCCCGGCTACAACGGTTAGGATTTTTATTTACGATTTCGCTCTGCGGCAACCACCCCTGGTCTCGGCAACGAGGTCTGGTTTGAAACGTCAATTACTTATCGACGGAAAAAATATGAGTACCTCCAAAGAGGAAGTTATCTGCCTGTGCGGTGAGGCTCCCCTGTGCACACGGTTGCCAGGGAAAAATGGATTAACACGCAAAATTCAGTTCCTAGTCTCTAAGGACTTCGTCAGAGGTAAAAGCTGGCGAAAAAAAAAAATAATATTAGTTTCAGAGGTTCAGTGAGGTGGATTCACAAAAGCATGTGCAACTGACAAAGCTTGTAGAGCTTTTTTGATCGATCTCTGTTTTGACTTCTCTGATACACCAGGTCTCACGTGAAGAGCTCGTTGTTTATTAACTCTATTCATCTCTTCCGATAGAATTTCTTTGATTATTTTTAGAATATCAGTAGCATCTGCTTGAAAGTCTCCTAAAAATTGTTACTTTTTGTTTAGTTGAATCGATGTAGTTATTTTAATTTTGGTATAGAGTTATTGAATTATTTGCGGGCCATCATCATTACACTCCAGGGAGCCGCGACAGCTCAGTAGTTAGTGAACTGGACTACAAAGGACAAGAGGTAGGGCTCAATCCCAACCGATGGCTTCCGGTTCACGCAGCCTTTAATGGGTACCAGATTTCTTTTCTGGGAAAATAAAGCGGCACGGGCGTAATACCGACCACATTACCCCAAAAATCATGTGCCGAGGGTCTGTAAAATTTATGATCGCTAACACCATATTTCCTATACGCCACTTGGCGTGACGGGGGTACTTTACTTTTTTTATCATTACACTCTGAACATGTCCATAGGTGCTCAGATCCCCTCAGCAAGTCTCGCAGTGTCCAGCGACTGACGACTCCAGTTCTGTGTTGGTTGATACGTCTTCTTATACGCCCACTAAGTTTCTCATTCCTGGCTGAGCCCATCTCAACTCCCGTCTCTTTCATCAGAAGGAGTGACGTGGACTCATGGTTGTCGAAGTCCTATGCCCTTCCCACATCTCGGAGGGCATTGATGATGGTTGACCGTATTCAACGACAGCACAGCTAGCCAACCTGACCGCTCTTTCATTTCCCCGTACTACTGCATGTTCAAAGACGTAGACAAAAGTGACCCTACCCATTTTTGACTTCTGCAATGACTCTACCCTTTACTTGCGTACAGAGCTTGCCTTCACTTTCTTTATCATGCTCATCGAATCGCTCAGTATGTAGACGTGGGTGTAGTCTTGTGACTCTAATCTGGTCACTGCCACCACCTCCATCGTCATGCTACTCGTGGTTATAACGTAAGCACCACTGTCATCTTTGACTATTCTGCCTGTCGAGCGTGCTGTAAATGCCCATGCACTCCTTTTGTGTCGTATTTCGGATCCGTCTTTTTAGTTGACTGCATCACTCTCCTCGGTGTTATCCCAGATGTGACCGTTGACATCCGAATTGACCACGACTGAGTTCTGTTCTACTCACCCACCAATAATTTACCTCTTTTTACCCTGACATCCTTCCCTGTGTTGAGATCGTGGTGCAATGGATACTCTTTATCTGCACTTATCTTCAGGTATGCTCGTACCCTCTAGATCTTGGTTCTGTCATCCAAGGTTGGAAAGTCAAGAAGATACCTCATTACCACAGGGAGTGTCCCTCTTACACACCAAGATAGTGCGCATAGCTTCATTCTCTTGTCAATTTACGTCTTACTAGCAGTAAGAATTACAAAGGCATACTCATTTGGTGCGAGGACTAATCCCTGGAACAGAAGGGTAGGTAGCCTCTGCTCGATGTTGGCAGCTACCATGACCTTCAAAGCGACTAATCCTTTGCGGCGTTTTGGCATCATATGGTGACGTGGTTCCGAAAACACAGGCTGCGATGAAAATAAACTCCGATGTATGTCATCACCTTGTCCCTGGTCACCTCATCAGCTCCCATTCATACCACCGGTGTTTCCGTGTTAACGATAGGATTGTTAAGTGAGAACCATGCAGCTGATGCTATATCAACATTAACCAAGGCACCTGATACTCAAAACCAAGAAGAGATGCAATCTTAGCACATAATATAAAGTGCATCATTTTATGGTGGACCTCTTCTTTCAGACGCTCCAATAGCTCAGGTTGTAATCTTCCATCATTTCTGGCCTTCTGACATGTCTTAGCCGTTTGTCTCTTGTTCAGCCAAGCTTCCTCGACTTCAGCGTCCCACCAGGGCAGCTGCATCCATCTCTCCTGCCTCCTGCTAGGGGAGCCCTGTTTCCTATGTTTGATTTGGCTAATGACGTCCTGGTCTGTGTTCTCATAGTGGAATGATTTGAGCTTGCTTTTCTGGCTCCGATTTCTGCCTTTCTCAATCATGAGGACGCATGGATAATAATAACTTCCGTGGATTCCCAGTACACTCCACCTGCAAACCGGTGCGAAGGTGGGTCTTCCACCATTTTTCATTATGACCAGTGCCAGGTCTATGACACTCTCAGAGTCCCCTGTTCGAGTGGCGATTATGATTGTCCTTCCATTATTCAATCACGGCAAATCGGCCGACACAAGTGCTGTTCTCCAGGTCTTCACCCTGCCTGTTGGTTATGACGTTACTCCACTGCTTGCCTCCAGCATTAAAGTCTGGTATAGAGTTCTTGTTCCCATCTAAATAAAGTTGTATTTTTAGCCACACACACATAAACACATTCACAAAGTGGATTAGGATCTCGGTCAGTTCTTGTTCACAGATCCTGATACAGACAACCAAACTATAAGTCCCTGATCACTTTCACCCCATGTTATTTTCAGTGCTTTGGGCCCATTGTTTGGTTAATTTTATAAATAGAAGCTAGTTGGAATCTGTTTTATCCTATGTTTTCTAGCTGCCTGTGTTTTCATTTTTTTTTATCCATTATCTGGAACTCTGATTCTTTTTCTTTATGCTGTATCTCTCTTTTTTTTTTTAAAGTTAAATTCAGCTCTATGTGCTAAGTTCCATTTTGAGTATACATATTTTATATCAAATGAATATTATCTATTTCTGGGGTCGCAATCATGTTTCGTTAATCCTTTTTTTCTCCTAAAATTTGAAACCTTCTATTCATCGTTTAGTATCCGGGTGGATTCTTGTGTTGTGTGTGAATTAGTCCGTGAAGACAAGTTCTATGTTTGGTTGTGGCTTTAGTTTAGAGGACAAACAATGTTCGAGCGTTGGATTCAGTCTACAATGAATTGCTGCTATTGCTTTATTTGTCCTCATCATTTTTCTTTTTTTTTCTTCTTCTTCTTCTTTCTCTTTTTCTTCCCACTCTTCTCCTTCTTCCTCCTCATCATCTTCTTCTTCCTCCTCTTCTTCTTCATCTACTTATTCTTCATCTACTTATTCTTCATCTACTTATTCTTCATCTACTTATTCTTCATCTTCTTATTCTTCATCTACTTAATCTTCATCTACTTATTCTTCATCTTCTTATTCTTCATCATCTTCATCTTACTCATCTTCTTATTCTTCATCTACTTATTCTTCATCATCTTGATCTTACTCATCTTCTTCCTCTTCTTCTTCTTCTTCTTCTTCCTACTCTTCTGCTGTGATCATCTTGTCCCAAACATATTAGATCCGGTAAGTGCTGGGAGCTGATCGATGACATCAGCGGATAATTATAGTTTTGCCAAGTTAACTTCACTGCGGGATATTTTCATCCCGTAGCTGTTTATACTAGCACAGTCTTGGAGGAGGGGAGTCTGGGCTCTCCACAGCAACAAATGGTAGTCTCAGAGGCAGCTAGTAGGCCCTCCGAAACATTGTCCTGCACTGAACATCTTGGTCGGCTCATATCTTTTCAGCGCATTTACACTGTCGTGTTTTAACTCATAGTTGGTTTAGTTCAATAAGATGCGATTATTTCTAACAGTTTATATTTTTCGTATTTCTGTAGAATCAACCACACGACTGTTCATGTGATGTTTTCTTGAGTACACGGATTATTATGTAGTTGTTTAAGCAAGAATTTATTTTCCTTTGTAAAACCATAGAGGTCCAAAAATCGTTGTTTTAACTTAAAAGCTTCTGGCAACAATTAATCTAAATTTATGGCTGGAACAAAACTATTAAAATAACACTTAACATGCATACAATTAGCGGATTCAAAGCGACAAGCTAATAGTCCAAACTACGACCAAGATGCTTTCGTTAGAGATATATAGCATCCTGTAATATTGCTCACTCATTTATCCCTACAACCTCATGGATGTCATAACTGTATAGCTTGATCTTTTTCCTTCCAATTTTGTCCTTGAGCGCTGGCAGGAGCGATATTTTTCTTTCTTTTGCTCTTTCGTTCATAATATCTGTTTCGTGTTGTTACCGATCTCTCTAGAATATAACATCATATTTCACATTGCTAGCTCATCGTTGCATTCAAGATTATGTTGAAGAGCCGCTGTTTTGTCACTGTTGGTATTAATTTATTGACCAGCAATAAGGTTATTTGGTCAATAGTCAAACAAGCTTTACTATACATCTAGTCCAGCGGTTCCCAACCTATTTGGTGTTACGACCCCATTTTATAAAGCAAAACAATCCGCAAGCCCTATATGTTAAAAATTGACTTTTTTTTAATCTATCTATCTATCTATTGTCCTTTCGAGCCGAAGACGGCACATAGGGCAGAACCACAATCTCAAAAACAGAAACCTTGCGTGGCACATATTGCAGAGATCACTGCTTCTAAAATCTATAGTCTGTTTCCATAACAATGCTTTTTACAATGACAGCTTGTCAAGCCATCGATCAACCTCCTTAGTCGCCTCTTACGACATGCCTGGAAGGTCACAGTGTCACTATTCTTTACATCCCACGTAATGAGGCCCCGGTAACACACGGGCGAAGTGAAAACACTTCGATAATAAATGTTTCAGCATAATATAATTGAAAATAATGTTAAATGGTGACATATTTAATACGATGATTGAAAGTGTAACTCATCAACAAGCTGGAAAATTCGAACCAGAGTTTTCGTTAATGCCAACCTCATGTCATTCTCAACATTTATCCCATTTCTTGTTTTGGTTTTCAATCGAAGAAGCGTTGGACATCGACTCTCACAGAGATATGTAGAAACAAAGGGGAGTAGAGCTCTAAACGCAGGCGTGCTGACTTTTGGGTATTTCCACAACATAGCACATTAGAAGTGAGTCAGCAGTTTTCAATTTAAGAAGTTGCGTGCCGAGGATTTGTTCCTCAGATCGAACAGTTCATCTTGTACTTGTTTGGGGGTGCTGGTGACATCAAGGGAAGCAGAGAACGTATTGTTTGGGGTGCTGGTGATATCAAGGGAAGCAGAGAACGTATTGTTTGGGGGTGCTGGTGACATCAAGGGAAGCAGAGAACCGGAGAACGTATTGTTTGGGGGTGCTGGTGACATCACGGGAAGCAGAGAACGTATTGTTTGGAGGTGCTGGTGATATCAAGGGAAGCAGAGAACGTATTGTTTGGGGGTGCTGGTGACATCAAGGGAAGCAGAGAACGTATTGTTTGGGGGTGCTGGTGACATCAAGGGAAGCAGAGAACGTATTGTTTAGGGGGTGCTGGTGACATCAAGGGAAGCAGAGAACGTATTTCGTGTCAGCGCTGGGTCCTCTTCTGGCAGCTCAGGGAAATAATGTTAGAGTTCGTTTTCAAGAGAATCGAAAAGCTCAGTAATCTTTACTTGCCCTTTATCTCACATTCAGATCCGTCTACCACGCTGCAGTTTCTCGAACATGGTATTGTTTCCCATATTTACTTTTCTTCACCAGTTCTGGAGTTTGGATATAAATCCCCGGAGATTATCTTAACATTCGATAACACAATAGTTGTTTCCTTTCTGTGGATCTTCAGGTTAAACCTAATTGGCTGTTCTGTCTAGTCGGGAAAGCTTCTCCACCGAGCTTCATCATTAAACTAGGCCGCAAGTTCATGGTTCCCTTGCACTTCCAGGAACAGCAAGCTAACCCGACCAACGAAAGATCGTTACTCGTTTACACAAACAAATCTCTGTCCAGGACGCCATAACGTGATTTTTGTCTTTTCCCTTTCTAAAATTGTCATAGCTCACTACTCCCCGTCTACCCCGTAGAAAAACACCAAATGGGGTCACGACTCATGGGTTTGGAACTTCTGCTGCAGTCTATTTTCTTCACTTATTTGTTATGCTATGTCGCCAGACTGCCCGTTGGAAATTGTCTACCTGCTTTAGTAGTTCATCTAAATCTTCTTATCTGTCACCAGTTCTATTTAACGACAGGGAAGAGACAGACGGGAAACCGCGCTCCACACGGCAAAACGAACTCTATCGCATTTCTTCCTGGTGTGGAGTATCCGGTGCATTGGTTAATCCTAATATGCATCAGTTGCATGGTTCTCCTTTAATAACCATACCGATAACACGGAAACACTGACGGCACGAATTGGAGTTGATGAGGTGACCAGGGACAGGTTGACATACATCGGAGTTTAGTTTCATCGCAGCCTGTGTTTTCGGGACCACGTTGACCATGTGATAACAAAACCCGCAAAGGATTAGCCGCTTTGAAGGGCATGGTAGCTGCCAACATCGAGAAGAGGCTACTTACCCTTCTGTTCCAGGGACTAGTCCTCGCACCAAATGAGTATGCCTTGGTGATTCTTACTTCTAGTAAGACGCAAATTGACAAGCTGGAGAAAATACAGAACGAAGCTGTCCACACTATCTTGGTGTGTAAGAGGGACACTCCCTGTGTAGCAATGAGGTATCTTCTCGACTTTCCAACCATGGATGAAAAGCAAGGTCAAGATCTGGAGGGCACTAGCATACCAGAAAAAGTGCAGATAAAGATCATTCAATTCACCACGAGCTCAACACAGAGAAAGGTGTCAGGGTAAAAAGAGGCAAATTATGGGTGGACCGAGCAGAAGATGTCATCAAACAGGTCCAGGGCTTACCAATATTAACGCAGACGAAGAGGGGATACCGGTGCCTACGTTATTCCTGGTGACATTCTTGTGTATTGTCACACTCGACAGGAAATGTAGGGACCATCTCAGTCGTGGTCAATTCGGAGGTTAACGGTCTCATCTGGGATAATTTGTTGAGTGGCAGTGTTCCTTAAAGTTTAGCTTCTCGTGGTAAGGCGCTGTGTCATGGAGTACGGGTTCGATCCTACTTCGTGTCATATATTGTTGTTTGTTTAGTTTTCTGTTGTTGATTATTCATAATTTTTGTCGAGTGCTAAAAACATACCTCTTCCTCTAAAATGATTTATCTGGGATAACACCGATGAGAATGATGCAATCATCTATACAGACGGATGTGTAATACGACACCAAAGTAGTGCATGGGCATTTATACAGGACGCTCGGCAGGCAAAATAGTCAAGGAAGACAGTGGTGCATACGTTATGACCACGAGTAGCATGACGATTGAGGTGATGGCAGTGATCAGGGCATTCATCTGTTTAAAATCACAAGACTACACCCACTCCTGCATACTGACTAATTCGATGAGCATGATAAGACAAGTGGAGGCGAGCTCTGTACGCATGCAATGATTAGAGTCATTGCAGAAGTCAAAATTGCGTAATATCACCTTTGTTTACGTCCCAGGACATGTGGGAGTACGGGGAAATGAAAGAGCGGACAGGTTGGCTAGCTGCGCTGTTGTTGAGAACGATCAACCAATGGATCGGGCGGACATCATCAATGCCCTCCGCGATGTGGGAAGGGTACAGGACTTCGACAACCATGAGTCCACGTCACTCCTTCGGATGAAAAGATGTGAGTTAAGATGGGCACAGCCAGAAACGAGAAACTTAGTGGGCGTGTAAGAAGACCAACACAGAACTGGAGTAGTCAGTCGCATGACACTGTGAGACTTGCTGAGGAGGGGATCTGAGCACATATGGACATATTCGGAGTGCAATGATGATGACCCGCAAATAACTCAATAACTCAATAACTCAGTAACAATCTTCTTATCTTAATGTGCAGCTCAGTCTTCTTCTTTTTCCTTCCTCGTTTGCCTTACAGCGTGGAGGGAAGATATAATGTGCGGTCTTTTTCTCTTCTGTTCACTTCTGCTGCTGTTATGTTTCCTAGTATTTCTAATATTCCGTCAATCCATCTTTTCGTGGTCGGCCCTCGGATCTGGTTTTCTCGCAACGATTATAAAAGGCTCTTTATGTTTTGACCTTTCTGCCTTGTCACGTGGCCAAACCATTTTATCTGCTATTTCTTCATATCTTCTATGGTGAGAATTATTCCTAGCTTTTTTGTCAGTTCTTCATTTTTGATCTTATCTCTCTGGCTGTTTCCTGTCTTTCGTCTAACACATTTCATCAAGGTAGTGGTTATTTTTCTTTTCCATCTTGCATCTATGGTCCAGGACTGGCATTGGTAGCACAAAGTTGGGATGAAAATTGTGTTGTAGAGTGTCCGTTTTGCCTTTAGAGTTATTTCCTTGTTGGAACAATAGTAATGATAGTTGTCCAATGATTTGACAAGCTTTGTTGCATCTTGAGTCTATTTCTTCTGTTTGTGAATCGTCGTTTGTCACTAGATTTCCTAGGTATTTAAATTGCTCTACTTGTTTTAGTTGTCTATCGTCTACAGGGTTGTTGTTGTTCTGTGCAGCTCAATGACGTTACATATTGATTACGTGAGAAAATTCGTTACTAGTGAAAACATGCAATGTAGATCATACTATAGGCGTCCTGTGTAGGGTGACCACAGACCTTACAAAATATAGGAGCTTTACTATTGTTCTATACAACTTGTCAATCAGTCTATAAAAGAAGAATAAAAGATATGTTTCGTCTGGTACATCTCATTATCTATTTGTATTATTATTGTTGTCATTATTCTTTCCACCAAACAGATGAGAATTCCGCTATGTCTGACTTTAGGTCCATGATTTCGTCATGAGTGTGTTCTAATTTCAGGTCCAAACACAGTTAAATTATGAGCACACAATTATAATCCAGGGATCGACAACACACAATCAGTCCAGTGTGCTCGCCTTTCCGCTTTCCTATTTGTTGTTAAGAAATTATTGTATATTTGTGAACGAATCTTCTCTCAATGTTTATGTGCATTCATTTTCATTACTTCTAATAACGACGGCATATTTACAATATGTTGTTATCTGCTGCTGGTGCTCCGTTCGCTCCACTACTCATGATTGTCTGCATCTGAAAGGGTATTATATGGTCGTAGAAGCGTGACGCTGTTGTGTTACTGCAAGCTTGAGCGATGTTTTCTCTCTTCGGCCCAACATTACGTCAAGACATGTTTTATTCCTGTTCCTTCGAATCCGTACTTGTTTAGCACGACTGGTTAGTCACCACGTTGAGGTGGAGTAAGATCTCGATCTCCTGATGGTCGCCGATCCTGCTTCAGTCAGTCAGTTATGAGTCGCTGATCACTTTCAGACAGGGTGCTGTAAGGGAATTATTTTTTTCCCATAAATTGTGTTACCAAACTACTTCTACTGCTGTACTCGAAACGAAAAAAGCGTTAAATTGACGTATATGCGTTGTCTTGCTTTACAATCAGGATATCTGTATCTTTAGGAAGCCGCGATAGCTCTCAGTGGTTAGTTGAATTGGACTACAAAGGACAAGAGGTAGGGTTCGATCCCAAACGAAGGCTTCCGGGTTCACCCAGCCTTAAATGCATACCTGTTTTTTTCTGGGAAAGTAAAGCGGTACGGGCGTAATACCGACAACATTACCCCAAAAATCATGTGCTGAAGGCCTGTAAAATATATGGTCACTAACACCATATTCCCTATACGCCACTTGGCCTTACGGGGGCTCTTTACTTTTTTTTTTTTTATCTGTATCTTTCTGTCAAATACATCAGATTTCTGAACATTATTCGTTATCGAGTTACATGAACCACAACACATACATCGGCCCGAACTTAACGTCTTTCCAGGGGAGAACCAAAAGGAATCACAGTTAACGATCGGGCTAACGCAGAAAAAACAAAAAGAAAATCAAGCTAAAGAAAGACGAACCTCTACTGAAAGACTCGGCCACAGTTCCGTCCCAGTCCCAAGATAGATTGGCCACCTCTGCCCTAATTCCAAGAAAATAAGCGTTGATGAAGAAGAAAATTAAGTAAAAGAAAACACGAGCCTCTACTACACAAAGATATCGCCTCTGTTCCCTGTCCCAAGACAAACTGCCCACCTCTGACCTACTTCCAAAAATATCAAAGTTACATTTCTTGACCAAGTGGCCTCCCTTTCTCACCCATCGATAGTCGTATAAGTTCTTTTCATAGAAAAAAGACCTGGAACGATCGAAAGTTCTCGACCAGTCTTGGGCTCATCAATTAGCATGGACATTTGATGCGATTTATTAGTTGAAAGTAGGCTGCTCGGTACCTCGTTATAGACAACACTCTAGGCTGGGCATTTGTAAATTAAACAATTATGGCTGCAGATAATTACCCAATTAGTGGAAATGACGTCCTTCTATTGATCTCCTTCACAGCTAGGAGAAATCATTGTTGGTTGGAAGAGCAGTCAGCTGACAACCTCTTTGTATGCTTCTTTTTATCGTCTGCTCTTAAATGAAAGCTAAATTAGCGTACATGTATCGTGTAGAAGCTTTCATCAAGATGGAATAACTGTGCTCTTATTTTGACACAATTAATTGGACTTCAATATGGCGTCTATGGACATTGATAAAATTCACTCTTCCATTTATTAATCATTCGGTCAGACCGATTAGTATGTTTCCATTTTCACCTTGATGAGTTGAATATAATCTTTACCAGGCGGAAACAGTCAGCTAGGAGTTGCTGGTCTTTTTCAGCCAAAAGTGCTGTCGACCATCTTGGACGCAGCTCGCAATTGAAAGAGATTAAAAATCGAGACAAGTAAAGAGGAAATAATTTATAATTTCTTTTCTGTAAAAATCATATTTAGAAATACATGCATAGGCGTATATATGCTGAAGTAGTTTTTATTTAACCCTTATGCCTTTGCAGAACCATTGGAATAAAATGTTAAAGCAAACGCCAGAGTGGTTCTAAACATATTTACATATGTATATTAAATATATTTAAATGTGTAACCATGTTTATTAATCGCCGAGCAGTTACATGTGCGATGTGTTTTCTTAACCGAAATGTGAAAGCAACAAACCGTTGAAACTTTTGTTTCTCAAAAGTACCATTAGTCCAGGTATAGCAAAAGTCTATCCGCGTATTGATAAACGTACGCCGAATATGGCGTTTGTTTCCGTATTATGGGTGACGTTGTCAGTATTATCTCAGGTTGCCTTTTTCACGGAAAAACCAATCCATCTATTTAGAAAGTGGTTGTTGAGAAATGTATGGACAGCGGGATGTCAGCTTTATTGCGCTCCATCTTGCTAAAAAAAATGTGGTCACCACACTCAGCAGTTAGCTCTTGAATCAACCAATTAGTTCAGCATTTCCACGTAAGTGAAGCAGTATTTTGTTACTATGTAAAGTAAAGAGCCCCCGTCACGCCAAGTGGCGTATAGGGAATATGGTGTTAGTGACCATAAATTTTGAAGACCTTCGGCACATGATTTTTGGGGTAATGTGGTCGGTATTACGCCCGTGTCGTTTTACTTTCCAAGAAAAAAAATCTGGTACCCAATAAAGGCTGAGTGAACCCGAAAGCCATCGGTTGGGATCGAACCCTACTTCTTGTCCTTTGTAGTCCAGTTCACTAACCACTGAGCTATCGCGGCTCCACTCTACTACATGTTCTGGAGTAATAAAATTAATATTACAAAGAAGGAACAGATAAAACGATAAAAAAAAAAATACGTATGGAGACACTAGTAACGTTGCATCGCATTTTAAAACTACAATGTTATCTTAACACTCCTCCCTACCACCTGACTTTATCATATTTTTGTATCAACTTTTCTTTTTCAATTTATTTTTCTGACCAGGCTTTGAAGCCTCTTTCTGAAACAAGGAAGAGGGTCTTTATCAGTTATGTTAGATGCCTCTGACACCACCAGCCTGCCGTATGTCATTGCTCGCTAGGTGGAATCAAAAGGTCAACTTGATTGTTCAAATCTCGTAAAGAAATCGAATGTGTTCGGTCGAAGAAAGTGAATGTCGCAACTTTGCAGAAAACTGCAACATTACGAACCAAACGACTTTTTTGTAACATGAATTGAAGATGAAGAATAAGAAGTGTGCTCATTTCGTACTGGCAGACGAACTTTTCCGATGAAGATGTTGCCAAATAGTGTAAGGAACTTATATACACCTAGAGATGAAGTCAAAAATAGGAAAAGGAGTTCATGTGACATGACCTTCATAACAAAGCGGGAGGGGGGGGGGGGGGGAACGAGGGAAAAATTGGCAAATTGAGTGACAACTAGAAAAGTAAAGAAGTGATGCAAATTAATAAAATTTCTAAGACATACGATACTTATACTATACTTGAGTACGTACTAACATCACACACATACAAATCTAATACAAAATAAATTAATTCCCACCTTGTGCTATCAGTGCCAAATATGGTCGCCCACAAATAAACAACTTGGAAGCTTGTCACAACAGAGATGAGATGTTTAAAATAAAGCATTTGTAGTGATCAGAAGAGACTTTAGAAGTGATGTCTGTAAGAGAGATTGTGGGCATTTGATCAATTCTTAACTATACAGAGACAACAAACAAATTAATTTGCTCACCTGAAGAGAGCGCTAAGAGATGATACACAAAACTAAGCAAATATCATCAGAGAAGATGGAAGAAGAGCCTGCGGTAGACCCAGAGTAAGGTGGACTGACAACATCCAAGAAATGCTACAACATCAACTGGCAATGTCTGAGGCTTCCAGAATGACAAGAACTCCAAATGTGTATCTCCCTCGATCTCCGAAGCATATCAAATGATGTAAAACAAGGAGAAACGAAGCTAAAACATGTTGGAGAAAGAGAGTAACAAGAAAACATTGTATGGTAACAACTTGATTGTCCATCACTTACATGAAGCTGCAACCTTACCTCCCCCCCCCCTTTTCTAACTTATTTATTATTAGCTTTACAGCAGCTTCGCATTTCTATGCCCTGACCCCTCAAGACATGCTGGCTCTCAGCTCCTTGAAATCCCATCTTTCATTTTCTTTTTTTATACTAAAACCTTTAAGTTATAAACCCTAACCTATTATCACAGGAAAAACGACAGAACAGACAGAAGTAGAAAGAGACCATGCATCCATCAACGCTGTTCTTTACTACCGCTCAAGTGTGTTTAAGCCTTTCTCCTTCATGACCCCTCTTGGATAAAGAGAAAAAAGAAAGTGAAATATGACATGCGTCAAGTGATTTACCCACACTGAACCTGAGTGGTTCGGCCACTAGACCTAGCCAGATACATGTATTAAAGAAAGTCTCTACTTATTGACTGCAGCGACACCTGTGGTCATCTCTTAAATGCATGAGTCAATGCCTGGTCTAAGAGAAAGAGCCTTCAAGGATCTAGGCCAACATTAAAGGCTTGGTGTCGCCACTTGACCGTTCCCACGTCCCAATCCTTTCACATGGCGTGTTAATGAGTTCGCACCTCGCTCGGAAGCCGATTGCACTTCCCGAGACGCTAACGAGGTCGGGCTACTCATTATCAAAACTCTTGCCAGCTTCAAGCCGTTAAACGAGATGGCTTCTGTTCGATCTTCTGAGACTAAAATAGACCCTGACTGTTATCAGGAACAAAGATTTATTCCCTAACAGCCGTCCAATGATGATTTCCAGCCGGCTAGTTTCTTCTGTGAAAGTTCCCGAGCTTAATGTGCTATAATCTGGCCAGGCTGGTCTCTCGACCACATGGCTTTGACTAGCAGACGTTTGTGGCACTTTTAATGGACACTATCAGAAGTATACTCACCATTGATCTGGCCAGCCTGGCAATTACCAACAAACATAATCATTCAAATAAAATGGTTAATTTGATTTCCAAAACTGATTGGACTTTCTATTTTTGTGGCCTCTACAACTGCTATATCCGCAACTTTAAAAAAAAAAAAGTAACATTTGTGTTTCTTTGCCTAATGGCTAACTTCCTCCTTCTCGTTGACTTATTTTCCTCATTCTCGATTTCTTCTACTATTCGTGCTTCATCTTCTTCGTTTGCCTCTTCTTCGAGTTTACTTCGGTGTTACAAGATCTGCAAAACTATCGACAGAACGATGCTACACGCTGATATATTATTTACAATCCTATACAATAAAAATATTGATATGAAATATTTCTTTCATATCTGGCTTGTATTCCAATGGGCGGTTTATAATTCTAAAGGCAAGGGTGGACAATGGTATTGAAGCCGTTGTGTTTCAACCTGGCTGTCGTGGGGTCCTACTGGTCGTGGTATCATGATGGCAGAGTGGAGCTATTATTACAATTCATTGAAGATGTCCACTACGCGACGACAGCTTTCGACATACTGACTTTATTCCCACCTCCTCAGTAGGATTATGGGAGCCGTGATAGCTCAGTGGTTAGTGAACTGGGCTACAAAGGGCAAGGGGTAGGGTTCGATCCCAATCGACGGCTTCCGGGTCCACCCAGCCTTAAATGGGTACCGGATTTTTTCTGGGAAAGTAAATCAGCACGGGCGTAATACCGACCACATTACCCCAAAAATAATGTACTGAAGGTCTGTTAAATATAGGGTCACTAACACCATATTTCCCTATACGTCACTTGGCGTGCGGGGGTACTTTACTTTTTTTGTTTACCTCAGTAGGATTAGTTAACTGGTCTACTGATAACAAACTCTCGTGTTAACTCCCTCCCGATCGACAGTTTCTAGGTTCACCAAGATTTAAATTGGGACTGAATTTTTCTGGGAAACAAAGACGACAGCACTGACGTAATGCTGATCACAAAGCTCTAAAATTTGCCGAATGATAGAGAAAGAACGTTAAGACAGCGTGCTTGTTCGCCTCGAGTCTCGACATTATTTTTTCTTTCTTCTTTTCAATTAAGACTTTCACATCCCATTTCATATCATCATCATGAGCCATGCAAGTTAGTATAAGCGATTCTATCCTTCCACAATTCTCTGTCCACAGTACGTCATATCATTTCTGTTGTTGGCCGTGCCAAGACACCAAGCTATCTATATAGTATCTTCTTTTCTTTGTCGGACGCGAGTTATTTTTTCATGTATTTTGCCAGTTGTACTCAAGAATTTTAACTTTCCCATTCCCATGATGAGCCCGAAAGATATAAATTATTTTTTTTTTCTGATGTTTCTAGCTCTCATTTCGTGTTCACCTATTGGCAGTTAGTTTCTTTCTGATGTTTCTATGAGCTCTCATTTTGTGTTGACCAATAGACAGTATTTCTTTCTGATGTTTCTATGAGCTCTCATTTTGTGTTGACCAATAGACAGTATTTCTTTCTCATGTTTCTATGAGCTCTCATTTTGTGTTGACCAATAGACAGTATTTCTTTCTGATGTTTCTATGAGCTCTCATTTTGTGTTGACCAATAGACAGTATTTCTTTCTGATGTTTCTATGAACTCTCATTTTGTGATCACCTATAGGCAGTATTTCCTTCTGATGTTTCTAGGAGCTCTCACTTTGTGTTGACCTATAGGCAGTTAGTTTCTTTCTGATGTTTCTATGAGCTCTCATTTTGTGTTGACCTATAGACAGTATTTCTTTCTGATGTTTCTATGAGCTCTCATTTTGTGTTGACCTATAGGCAGTATTTCTTTCTGATGTTTCTATGAGCTCTCATTTTGTGTTGACCTATAGACAGTATTTCTTTCTGATGTTTCTAGGAGCTCTCATTTTGTGTTGACCTATAGGCAGTATTTCTTTCTGATGTTTCTATGAGCTCTCATTTTGTGTTGACCAATAGACAGTATTTCTTTCTGATGTTTCTAGGAGCTCTCATTTTGTGTTGACCTATAGACAGTATTTCTTTCTGATGTTTATATGAGCTCTCATTTTGTGTTGACCTATAGGCAGTATTTCTTTCTATGAGCTCTCATTTTGTGTTGATCTATAGGCAGTATTTCATTCTGATGTTTCTCTGAGCTCTCATTTTGTGTTGACCAATAGACAGTATTTCTTTCTGATGTTTCTATGAGCTCTAATTTTGTGTTGACCAATAGACAGTATTTCTTTCTGATGTTTATATGAGCTCTCATTTTGTGTTGACCAATAGACAGTATTTCTTTCTCATGTTTCTATGAGCTCTCATTTTGTGTTGACCAATAGACAGTATTTCTTTCTGATGTTTCTATGAGCTCTCATTTTGTGTTGACCAATAGACAGTATTTCTTTCTGATGTTTCTATGAGCTCTCATTTTGTGATCACCTATAGGCAGTATTTCCTTCTGATGTTTCTAGGAGCTCTCACTTTGTGTTGACCTATAGGCAGTTAGTTTCTTTCTGATGTTTCTATGAGCTCTCATTTTGTGTTGACCTATAGACAGTATTTCTTTCTGATGTTTCTATGAGCTCTCATTTTGTGTTGACCTATAGGCAGTATTTCTTTCTGATGTTTCTATGAGCTCTCATTTTGTGTTGACCTATAGACAGTATTTCTTTCTGATGTTTCTAGGAGCTCTCATTTTGTGTTGACCTATAGACAGTATTTCTTTCTGATGTTTCTATGAGCTCTCATTTTGTGTTGACCAATAGACAGTATCTCTTTCTGATGTTTCTAGGAGCTCTCATTTTGTGTTGACCTATAGACAGTATTCTTTCTGATGTTTATATGAGCTCTCATTTTGTGTTGACCTATAGGCAGTATTTCTTTCTATGAGCTCTTATTTTGTGTTGACCTATAGGCAGTATTTCTTACTCATGTTTCTCTGAGCTCTCATTTTGTGTTGATCTATAGGCAGTATTTCATTCTGATGTTTCTATGAGCTCTCATTTTGTGTTGACCCATAGACAGTATAGGGAGCCGCGATAGCTCTGTGGTTAGTGAACTGGACTACAAAGGACAAGAGGGGGGGGGGGTTCGATCCCAACCGACGGCTTCCGATTCACACAGCCTTTAATGGTTACCGGATTTTTTTCTGGGAAAGTAAAGGGGCACGGCGTAATACCGACCACATTACCCAAAAATCATGTGCCGAAAGTCTGTAAAATGTATGTTCACTAACACCATATTCCCTATACGCCACAATGATGTGAGTGGGGTACTTTACTTTTTTTATAGACAGTATTTCTTTCTGATGTTTCTATGAGCTCTCTTTCTGTGTTGATCTACAAACCGTTTTTCTTTCAGAATAAAATTCTTTTTTTTTTCTTTGGTATTTGTTGGGGTGGGGGTTGTTGGGGGGTGGGGGGGGAGGAGGAGCATTAAAAAAAAAAGACAATTTAAAAGTCTTAGTCATATAGCCTTGATTAAAACATCTCATTTCTCTATTTGACGTGTTTTTTCATGTTCTTTATTATAATTCTCATAATCTTACAGCCGTAGATGTTATTGTATTATAACGAGTAATATGAACTTAATTATTAGATTTTTATAATTTTTCGAGATTTTGTTTTCATTTCATTTTGTTTTCTACCGAAGGTAGGGTTCGGTTAAGCCCAGAGAAAGAAACCATGGCTATAGACTCATGAAATAGGATATGGCTGCAACAGATATTTAAAAACCGGTTTCGTTCTGGTTAGTTGCACCATTGGGACAAGTAGAGACGCCGTTTCACGACTTTAGCTGATATGAATACTCTCCGACGTTCTGTTGTGCCCTGTGATTGTTGGCTATGTCTGAACATACGTGCGCTGAGGTGATGAAATACTTCGTTTACTCGTCTCTTGATTAAATTATCACGGTTCATCTTCTAGCAGTGGCCAGTTTCTTACTTTATTTTTTTCCTATCGCCAAACATAGTTTCAGCAAGTGGAGAGTGCGAAATAAGATTAGCAACTTACAGCTGATCAGGACCTCATTTTATATCCAGTTTAGACAAACTAGTAAACATCATCATTGAGTGGCGTCTCTGCATCGAAGGTTGGCTACCATGGAGAGCAATTTCGCTTTGTCTCTTGCTCTGATAATGCAGGTTGTCCTAGACTGACTTGTCCATTTTATGATGTTACTCGTCCATGTTAGTATTAGTCTGCTTTATTTATTATTCTTATTATTCTTTCTGATGTTTTTTAGGAGCTGCTTTTTATGAAGTCCCTATTAACGTCGTTAGCTGTAGATATTAATTTATGTTTCGACATACGAGACAATATAAGAAGGTAGTTTACCATTCCTTTTCTTCTTGGCAGTGACTGTATTAGTCGGTGATCGCAGTCACTGTCTTTATACATGAGATCCTCTGCCTGCCATCGCGGAGTGGGGACCGTAACCGGCACTACTTGTGGGCTGCTTCTGGTGGTCACCACCCACCACCAGCTCCAATGACTTCTTGTAACCCGATAGGGGGAGGGGTGGGGGCTAAACGGGATCTCCCCCTTGCCCAAGGGTGTCCCGAAGACTAGCGGTAGAAAGGAGACGCCTTACTCCTCCTTTGGTAGGGCAGAACTCTACACCGCTAACCCCTGAAATATCTAGCATTTGTTTCTCTATCAAAGTAAGTGTGGCCTGAACGGGATCTTGACAAAACCACACATAAATAATCCGAAATGTCATTGGAAAAATATATAACAAAAGTTGACCTCAGGTTTCCGGTCTGGAACCTATTTTAATCCGGTCTGGAAGCTGTTTTAATCCGGTCTGGAACCTGTTTTAATCCGGTCTGGAACCTGTTTTAATCGGGTCTGGAACCTATTTTAATCCGGTCTGGAACCTGTTTTAATCCGGTCTGGAACCTGTTTTAATCCGGTCTGGAACCTGTTTTAATCCGGTCTGGAACCTGTTTTAATCGGGTCATAATTACCACTGGACATGAATTTCCTGCGACCCACGATCCAATTTACGCGACACAGAAAATTAGATCACTGGAAACACGAACCGCGCTGTGTATCGTTGCCTTTCTTTTGGACATGCAGCCGACATCGGTGGCAGGGATTTGTAAGGGGTGGGGATTGCTTACATTTATAAAGAAGGAATGTCAAAAAGATGCATCAAGATGCGTAGAGATGCGAAGCTGCTGTAAAGCTGACGATAATGGCGATTTAAAAGAAAAGAGGAAGAAAGTGTGATGGTGACAGCTTTACGTGGTAATGGACAAAACAAAAGTCGACGTTTCGGCCAAGTAGGCCTTCTGCTGAAACAACAAACAACAACACAAAAATATATATAAGGATATGTAAATAAATCTAACTACATGGCGACAATATGCTAGATACTCAAAAAAGGAAAGAAAAAAAAAACGTCACTTCCTTGTGTTCCAGAGCGTGGTCAGGTTCTGAATGAACTAAATAACCAGGTACGGCTCCCAAGGACAGTGGAAGTATCAATTTCTGTGTAAACTCACGTTTATAGCGCTGCAGGAGGAGGGAGAAATGTAAAGAAAACGTGATCGTGGTGATTCGGAGCGACAGCTGTGTGACGTTTGGTCTTGGTTTATTAAATGTGCACGGTTTAAAAAGAAAAAAAAGTTTTAAAATTATGCAGATGCATACTTAAAGGGTCAAAGGTTAATTATTATTTTTTTTTACGTAACAGACAGGCAAAACTGAAATGTTGGAACAGTTATGGACGCAAGATTGTCCAGTTAAATGCGTGGTGTACTTTATAAAACACTGCCCACCCCCTCCCCACCCCCACATATTTTGGACTACAAAGGACAAGGGGTAGGGTTCGATCCCAACCGACGGCTTCCAGGTCCACCCAACCTTAAATGGGTACCGGAATTTTTTCTGGGAAAGTAAAGCGGCACGAGCGTAATACCGACCACATTACAACAAAAATCATGTGCTGAAGGGCCGGAAAATTGATGGTCACTAACACCATATTGTCCATATACGCCACTTGGCGTGACGGGGGCTCTTTACTTTACTCCCCATATACGAACAAACGTTTAGGGGTATTTTGTTTTCTTTAATTTTTTTTTCAGTCTCTCTTGATCAGATAAGTTTTATTAATTCTTTTTCCTATTGTCGTTATTTATTTTTTTTTAAATAAACAATCCACTATAATTGCAATATAATTTTTTCTTTGTTTTGCATTTATTTGCTGTTTGTGTTCCAGCAGAGCGCCAGTTTTAAGCCACATCTTCGATACCTTTTGTGTCGTTTTCCATTATCTTAAATATGTAAAGCCTATACCACTGTGTTAACATTTTGTTTTCATCTTCCGTGTAGCTTTGTGGCAGTCACGCATAATCATAGTTACATTTTATTTTTTAATGTTCTCCAACTTTCACCTCTGACAAAGTCCCTAGAGACTAGGAACTGAATTTTGCGTGTTAATCCGTTTTTCCCTGGCAGCCGTGTGCACAGGGATCCATCGCCGCACAGGCAGATAACTCCGACTTCGGAGGTACTCATATATTTTGCCGTCAATGAGTAATTGACGTTTCAAGCTGGGTCTCGCTGCTGAGACCAGAGGTGGTTACCACAGAGAAAAATCATAAATAAAAACCCTAACTGGTGCAGCCGGGATTTGAACCCACAACCTCTTTGTCTCGAGACCGGCGTCTTTCCACGGGACCAACCAGTCCCCCAATTAGTCTGGTTTGACGCAGATTGTTTACTACTGAATATCAAAATTAAAGGAATAGACCTTAAAGTTAAATTAAAGTCAAGTGAATTTATTGTTTTATTTATCCAGACAAATATACAGTTTATACTTTCTGAGAACCGTTACTTTTCAACTTAATCTTCCTTCGGCTACCCCATCATTTCAGACAAATTATTGTATCTGTTATCACCTTCTTTTTTTATTTTATTTTTTTAATTTTAGCTTCTCTTGGGCGACTTGGCATCCGAGGCCGTTTATTAAATTGGATATCTCAATACCTACACGACAGAACGGCTAGAGTACAAGCGGACAACTAAGTAAGAAAGCGAAAATCGAACAAGGTGTCCCACAAGGTGGAATCCTATCCCCACTGATTTTTATAATTTTCATAAATGACATCATAATGGACATTTCACCCAGAATACACTCAGCAATGTACGTAGACAACCTGGCGATATGGGCACGAGAAGAATCTATGTCAGTAGCTAGCTCCAGAATGCAAGATGCCCTAGGAAAACGTCAGAAATGGACGAACACCTGGCTACCGCCGATTAACGAAAAAAAAACTACATTCACAATTTTCAGTCTATCAAGAAACACACTCTCTGCAAAACTAAAGATAAAAGACCATACACTTCCTATTGACCACAACCCAACATATCTTGGCGTCACCATAGATAACAGAATGACATGGATAAATCAGACAGACGAAGCAAACAAAAGGTGCCAGAAAAAGAACAGATATTATGAAGAAATTAGCAGGAACGGACTGGGGAGCAGACAACAATATCTTGAAACGACTATACATAGGAAAAGTAAGACCAGACCTAGAGTATGGAGTCACAGCCTAGGCTACAGCTTCCAAATCACAGCTTAACAAAATTAACAGAACACAAAAGCAGGCTGCCCGTATCATCACTGGTGCTATGAAATCTACACCTATCGAGACTCTAGAAACAAGACCAGGTTTACAACCTTTAAAATATAGACGGAAAACCAAAGTAATGCTACAAGTGGAGAAAGACAAATGGCGACCTAACCACCACATGCATCAAAGAATAACAGGTTTCGGAAAAGTAAGGCTAAAGAGGAGCAACTTCGCTGCAGTCTCTAAAGAATTGACAATTAGTAATCCAGTACTGTCCCAAACAATGCCGAAACCCATTAGCCCATCTGATATGACTCCTCATGGAAAAACATAAAATGGAAGACATAATAGGAATCATGAAAAAATGCACCCAAACAGACACAGAGAGAAATCACTTAGCAGAAAAACACACAAACGACAACTACCCATAGGACTTCTGGTCACACCTATTCACGGATTGGCTCTGCAACAAACGCCACCAGAAATGGAGGAGCAGGTGTGTTCTTGAGGTTGAATAACTAGGAAGAGATCACCTAATCGATAGCTACTGAGAAATTCTTAAAAACTATATAGCAAAAATTGAAGCCCTCGAAGACGCTGCAAAACTGGCTATCCAACACAAAAATAACGTGCACAAGAAATTGGTGATATTGACTGATGCACTGGCAACCATAACAGCTCTTTTTTAAAAAAAACCACAGGAACAGTGAGCTAGACGACTTAAGAACAACCCTAGACCAACTGTGCAATAACTCCTAGAGAGTGGTCATCCAGTGGATACCATCACACTGTAATATACACGGAAACGAACGCTCAGACAAACTAGTTAAGGAGGGAGGGAGATTAGTACAAGAGAACCATCTGGTCAGCTACGATGAAGCCAAATCCATCATCAAAGACCAGTATCATGAAAAATGGAAACAAGAACACCAAAGTATAACGAGAGGGACGGATACCTGTAACTATCCAGGAGGGATCAAGTCATCATACTTCGCCTACGCACTGGCCACAACAGAATGAGAAACCACATGTTCATCAAACTCAAAATAGGAACTACCACTGTACTCTGGATAACATGAGAACTAAATATGTTCTACAGGATTGCCCCCCCGCACACAGGCCTGAAAAAGAACAGTGTTGCCCACACCCACCTCCCTTGAAGAGAAACTATACGGGGCAACCGAATCTTTTAAACTGACAGCTGCTTTCATAAGAGAGTCCAGAGATATGGTCGCAGAAGAAGAAAGAACGATACCTGTTTCATTATTCTAGGCCGAAATTTCAATTTAAAGAAAAATGTAGATGTGACATTTCTGTAGGGCCATTTTTTGTGGGAGAGAGGGGGGGGGGGCATTTAAGGTAAAGGAGGTCTCAGAGAAACACTGAGCTCTGACGAGGGTCACTAGAATGCTAGCCCCAAAATATAAATTTGTCATTAATGAAAATAAAAGTAAAGATAAACATTTATAAAATAACACAAGCAAGCAAAGGTTTGCATCAAAGAAAGTGATTCACTCCCAGACCATATAGGTAATTATCGCAGTAGACAAGCAGTGCGAATCTAAAGAAACAATAAACTATCCTCAGCATTTGCATCGACTTCCACGGCTCACTTTTCATTGCTGTCAGAGTTAAATCAAGGAACGCGATTTTGATCTCCCTTGTCCCAGCGGGATTTCCAAAGTGCTGAGATCAAAACGGCAGACACCAGAACGTGGTTATTCATTAGGAGCAAACGTAATGGTCGCCAGACGACCATCTTGAATTACCCCTGGCGTTAGAAGTTTATTTTTCTGCCGTCGATCTGGGGCAAAGGCATCAAAATCTGACAGTGGATAAGCATATCATTTGCAGTAGTCGGGTTAAATGGAAGAGCCACTGAGGACAGACAGATTCCTTATAATTGTAGCCTCCACAGAGGCATGCAGACACAGACGTCATCACTCACAAAGTTGGTGGATAGACAAACATCGAGAGTTATGTCTCTTCTCTACCACTCTTAACCGGCACGATTGTTTACTTTTAGCATAAAGTGGCATTTTAGTGAAAACTCTTGAGAATTTCCATCTTTTATGGACGAATTTGAAGATAAAAAAAAAAAGTAAAGTGCCCCCGTCACGCCAAGTGACGTATAGGGACTGTGATGTTAATGACCATTAATTTTACAGACCTTCAGCACATGATTTTTAGGGTAATGTGGTCGGTATTACGCCCGTGACGCTTTACTTTCCCAGAAAAATTCAGGTACCCATTAAAGGCTGGGTGAACCCGGAAGCCGTCGGTTGGGATCGAACCCTACCTCTTGTCCTTTGTAGTCCAGTTCACTAACCACTGAGATATCGCATATAAATTTCAGAACACACAAGGAGTATGTTAAATTTTAGATGGTAGATGCACAACAGAAGAGAGATGCTGAATAGCTCAGCAAACGTTGTATTCAAAAAATGAGAACAGATAATATAAATCTTGTTTTCTTCATTGGAAATTAGAGAAAAATAGTTCTTCTGTGGTGTATGGATCCAGTCTTGACATGTGGAAGCGAATCCTGAACAATAAAATATAAAACAAAAATTCATTGGAGGACACAAACTCTACGTAAACGCTGGCCGCCGTCTTTTCTGCTATTCTATCTGCCATTTTTAGAACTGTGTTTTCTGGTATGGATTTTTGTGTTTAATGTACACAGTTAGTGTGCTATACCTGATGAAGGTTTATGCCAGAACGTTGCAATTTGACTTGTCTTTCCATTAAGTGTTACTGCCCAATACCATTTGATATTTATTTGATATGTTTAGAGAAGAATGATGAGAATAGCCAGATGGAATAGCCAGGACGTTATAGAAGATGACAAGAAAAGGAAAGAATTTTTTTTCTAATATCAGGAAAAAAATAATAATTGTTTAGTCATACTTGTATTACAAGAAGGGAACAACTTGAAAATATTGTGATAACAGGAACAAACTGAGGGAAAGCGTGAGATAGAGAGAGAGAGAGAGAAAGAGAGAGAGAAAGAGAGAGAGTGAGAGAGAGAGTGAGAGAGAGTGAGAGAGAGAAAGAGAGAGAGTGAGAGAGAGAGAGAGTGAGAGAGAGAAAGAGAGAGAGAGTGAGAGAGAGAGTGAGAGAGAGTGAGAGTGAGAGAGAGAGTGAGAGAGAAAGAGAGAGAGAGTGAGAGAGTGAGAGAGAGAGTGAGAGAGAGAGTGTGAGAGAGAGAGAGAGAGTAAAAGAGAGAGAGAGTGAGAGAGAAAGAGAGAGAGAATGAGAGAGAGAGAGAGAAAGAGAGAGTGAAAGAGAGAGTGAGAGTTAGAGAGAGAGTGAGAGAGAGTGAGAGAGAGAGTGAGAGAGAGAAAGAGAGTGAGAGAGTGAGAGAGAGTGAGAGAGAGAGAGTGAGAGAGAGAGAGAGCGAGAGAGGGAGAGAAGGTTATGGTTATACAAGGCAATTTCGGCATATGGTTGTAGCAATTCAGCAACAGAATCATTAATTCTTTCCGTACGTTTCGCCGCATAATGCGCTACGCTCAATTTGATTAGTGTCAACGCCATCAAACCACATTCTTTTAACATGTCTTGTATCATCTTGATATTGGGGAAATAAAATACATTGTTCTATTATCTAAACATTCATATATAATATGTTATATGTTAGATAAATATCAATATGTAGTATGATTCTTAAAACCATTAAAAATTTTGTCTCTGAAATCTCTTCCGTTGCGTCGATAAAAAAGGTTCAGTATAGAAAGAGTTAACTGGCAAAATAAAAGGAAAGAGAGATCGCGGACGACAAAGAGAGAAAATACTGGTTAGCTTGGTGTCATGGCATGGAAAACAGTCAACAACAGAATTGATACGATGCACTGTGGATAGAAGATTGTGGAGGGACATCCTACGACAACCGGTATGGCACATGATGATGATGATGATAGAAAGAGTTAAACAGCTATAGGATAGAAAGCTGTGGAAGGATATGATCACATACTCCAGCAGGCACTTGATGATAGTTATTATTTCAAAATCTACATTTCAGTTGTTATTGTCGATTCACTGCAGAAAATTCCCATTTGTCTGCTGTAACAATAGTCGACATCACAGTAGCTTCAATGACATCACAAAAATCTGGCGTTCTCTTCAATGATCGTGGCTGCGGTGTCACTCTTGTCAGTCTCAATAAACTTTGAATTTAGTGCCCTCGTGAGAATATCGGAGGCTGATATTTCTTCTTTCTTCGTAATCGCCTAGATCTGCAGCCTGGCTGATATGTAGTTAGCCTTCTTTTCAGGCGAGACACGCGTGTAGCGGCAAGAATAGCCAGACAACTGAGTATTTGGGCAAGTTAAAAACGTAGCTGATGTAGGAAAGACGAAAATATCGCGGGTTATTGTAAACCAGAACAATGCCCAGTTGCTTCCACTTGGCGACAGATTAAGTGTCTACGAGGAAAAAAAAAGGGGATAGTCTCGGGGAAAACGCAATTTAAAAAATATATTTTTAAAAAGAAACGAAGAAGTTTTAAAACAAGTAAAAATGAAAAAAGAACTACTAAACACAATTAGAGCAAGACAAATGAAATTTTTTGGTCATGTTAAAAGACACAACATTCTAATAAAAGTAATATTAGAAGGGAAAATACAAGGTAAAAGAGGCAGAGAAAGACCAAGACTAACATGGACGAGTAACATCAAAAGATGGACAAGTCAGCCTATGGCAATCTGCACCATCAAAGCAAGAGACAGAGTGGAATGGCGCTCCATGGTAGCCAACCTTTGATGCGGAGATGGCACTCAATGATGATGATGATTTTTAAAAATACAGAAATTAATTGTAATTTTTTTTTCCTTCGCCAGCCTTTACCTCTGACGAAGTCCCTAGACACTAGGAAATGAATTTTGCATGTTATCCATTTTTCCCTGGTAGCCGTGTGCACAGGGGTTCCTCGCCGCACAGGCAGATAACTCCGACTTCGGAGGTACTGATGTCTTTTTCCCGTCGATGAGTAACTGACGTTTCAAGTCGGGCCTCGCTGCTGAGACCAGGGGTGGTTACCGCAGAGAGAAATCATAAATAAAAATCCCAACTGGTGCAGGCACAACCTCTCTGTCTCGAGGCCGGCGTCTTGCCTCGAGACCAACCAGTCCCCACAGTTGTAAATTGAGACGTTACTTAACTACTAGAAGGTAAACGGTTCAAATCACATTTAGGGCAGCTTTGTCGGTCCCCAGATAAGGAATTCTTCCTCTTGTTGTTCCACATCATCTAGGCATATATTGTAATAAGTTCGTAGAAAGCGTTCGTCAGTTCAAGGCCGGTTATATCTCCATACAGCTTGTTCCGATATGATACGATGATGGTCACAGAGCTTTCTCTGTGCATCGTATGTTGAAGGATAAGGAATTAATGTACAAGATCCGCCTGCATTAAAAAAAAACGGTACTTCATTATACACAGATGTCTTGACGCTCGACGTGTGAATCATAATTTGAAAATCACTGCTGCAGATTATCAATAACAGAAAGAGGCAAAAGGAGACAAGCCTTTCTTTAGCTTGTTCTGGTGTGGTGCCGGCGATGACCACAAGAGCTTTCTCATCATACGTTGAAGTTTGGAGGACTTGAACTTAATGTGGAACAACTGTCTGCATTAAACAAAATTACGACATTACAGGACACAAAGATCTATTATTGACGATGACTGAATGACACAAAAAGTGGGATCATGGTTTGAAAACCACAGTTGTATCATCATCATCATCATCATCGAGTGCCCTCTCCGCATCGAAGGTTGGCTACCATGGAGCGCCATTCCACTCTGTCTCTTGCTTTGATGGTGCAGATTGCCATAGGCTGACTTGTCCATCTTTTGATGTTACTCGTCCATGTTAGTCTTGTTCTGCCTCAACCTCGTTTACCTTGTATTTTCCCTTCTAATATTACTTTTATTAGACTGTCTTTTAACATGACCAAAAAATGTCATTTGTCTTGCTCTAATTGTGTTTAGTAGTTCATTTTTCATTTTTAGTTGTTTTAAAACTTCTTCCTTTGTTTTCTTTTCTTTCCATCCAATTCTACATATTCTTCTATAAATCCACATTTCAAAAGTTTCGATTTTCTGTTCTGTTTTGTGGTCTAATGTCCCTGGTGTTATTATGTTACAGTTGTATAGAATATCAACAACAGAAGAAAGAACAAAGTGACAAGCCATTTCTATAGCTATTATACAAAACTAAGTGGGAATTTGTGTGCACATTTTTTCTCGAGGACGTTACATTTGTGGGACACAGGAAGAGCGAACTGTTTTCCACCACCAAGATATCTATTTTCAAAAAGGACTGCAATCAAAACAAAGTTGTAAAGCTCGTACTACCAATTGTGTGCACTTTAGCTGACACCAATCCGCGATAAGATTGCGCAGCACTGAGCTGAGGGCGGGAAGCTCAAGAAAACACTGGGGGGACACTGATTGCGAGTGATGTATAGCGAGCAGTAGAGAAATGAATGTTTTACAGAGCGAACCGGCAATGTTGGGACTAGATTTTGGGGAAGTTGGGAGCACTTAAGTGAGAAGGGGAAGAGAAACGGAGTGTAACACTCGGGGAGAGGGATTCTTCGTTTAGCTTTGGCTCACAGTTCTCTTTATTTTTGTCGTGGGAATAGACATAACACTCGTGATGGCTGAAGGAGAGATGTAGGTCACGAATATTAATGAACAATATATACAAACATCCTTGACCTTTAACGAGATTGCTACAAGCGGTTTGAAGCTGGCTGTTGTCAGTCTTAGTTGTCAGTCTTAGTTGTCATTCTTAGTTGTCAATGTTAGTTGTCAGTGTTAGTTGTTAATCTTAGTTGTCAATCCTAGTTGTCAATCTTAGTTGTCAGTGTTAGTTGTCAATCTTAGTTGTCAATGTTAGTTGTCAATCTTAGTTGTCAATGTTAGTTGTCAATGTTAGTTGTCAAATTTAGCTGTCAGTGTTAGTTGTCAATCTTAGTTGTCAGTCATAGTTGTCAATGTTAGTTGTCAATCTTAGTTGTCATTCTTAGTTGTCAATGTTAGTTGTCAGTGTTAGTTGTCAATCGTAGTTGTCAATGTTAGTTGTCAATCTTAGTTGTCATTCTTAGTTGTCAATGTTAGTTGTCAGTGTTAGTTGTCAATCTTAGTTGTCATTCTTAGTTGTCAATGTTAGTTGTCAATGTTAGTTGTCAATCGTAGTTGTCAGTCTTAGTTGTCAATGTTAGTTATCAATGTTAGTTGTCAGTGTTAGTTGTCAATGTTAATTGTCAGTGTTAGTTGTCAATCTTAGTTGTCAATGTTAGTTGTCAGTCTTAGTTGTCAATCTTAATTGTCAATGTTAGTTGTCAGTCTTAGTTGTCAATCTTAGTTGTCAATGTTAGTTGTCAATCTTAGTTGTCATTCTTAGTTGTCAATGTTAATTGTCAATCTTAGTTGTCAATCTTAGTTGTCATTCTTAGTTGTCAATGTAAGTTGTCAGTGTTAGTTGTCAATGTTAGTTGTCAGTCTTAGTTGTCATTCTTAGTTGTCAATGTTAATTGTCAATGTTAGTTGTCAATCTTAGTTGTCAGTGTTAGTTGTCAATCTTAGTTGTCAATGTTAGTTGTCAATCTTAGTAGTCAGTCTTAGTTGTCAGTCTTAGTTGCCAATATAAGTTGTCATTCTTATTTGTCAATGTTAGATGTCAGTGTTAGTTGTCAATCTTATTTGTCAGTGTTAGTTGTCAATCTTAGTTGTCTGTCTTAGTTGTCATTCTTAGTTGTCAATGTTAGTTGTCAATCTTATTTGTCAATGTTAGTTGTCAATCTTAGTTGTCAGTGTTAGTTATCAATCTTAGTTGTCAATGTTAGTTGTCAATCTTAGTTGTCAATCTTAGTTGTCAATGTTAGTTGTCAGTGTTAGTTGTCAGTCTTAGTTGTCAATGTTAGTTGTCAGTGTTAGTTGTCAGTGTTAGTTGTCAATCTTAGTTGTCAATGTTAGTTCTCAGTCTTAGTTGTCAATGTTAGTTGTCAGTCTTAGTTGTCAATGTTAGTTGTCAGTCTTAGTTGTCAGTGTTAGATGTCAATCTTAGTTGTCAATGTTAGTTGTCAGTGTTAGTTGTCAATCTTAGTTGTCAATGTTAGTTGTCAGTGTTAGTTGTCAGTGTTAGTTGTCAATCTTAGTTGTCAATGTTAGTTGTCAGTGTTAGTTGTCAGTCTTAGTTGTCAATGTTAGTTGTCAATCTTAGTTGTCAGTGTTAGTTGTCAATCTTAGTTGTCAATGTAGTTGTCAATCTTAGTTGTCAATGTAAATTGTCAATCTTAGTTGTCAATGTTAGTTGTCAATCTTAGTTGTCAATGTTAGTTGTCAATCTTAGTTGTCAGTGTTAGTTGTCAATCTTAGTTGTCAGTGTTAGTTGTCAATCTTAGTTGTCAGTGTTATTTGTCAATGTAAGTTGTCAGTGTTAGTTGTCAATGTTAGTTGTCAGTCTTAGTTGTCAATGTTAGTTATCAATGTTAGTTGTCAGTGTTAGTTGTCAATGTTAATTGTCAGTGTTAGTTGTCAATCTTAGTTGTCAATGTTAGTTGTCAGTCTTAGTTGTCAATCTTAATTGTCAATGTTAGTTGTCAGTCTTAGTTGTCAATCTTAGTTGTCAATGTTAATTGTCAATCTTAGTTGTCAATCTTAGTTGTCATTCTTAGTTGTCAATGTAAGTTGTCAGTGTTAGTTGTCAATGTTAGTTGTCAGTCTTAGTTGTCATTCTTAGTTGTCAATGTTAATTGTCAATGTTAGTTGTCAATCTTAGTTGTCAGTGTTAGTTGTCAATCTTAGTTGTCAATGTTAGTTGTCAATCTTAGTAGTCAGTCTTAGTTGTCAGTCTTAGTTGCCAATATAAGTTGTCATTCTTATTTGTCAATGTTAGATGTCAGTGTTAGTTGTCAATCTTATTTGTCAGTGTTAGTTGTCAATCTTAGTTGTCTGTCTTAGTTGTCATTCTTAGTTGTCAATGTTAGTTGTCAATCTTATTTGTCAATGTTAGTTGTCAATCTTAGTTGTCAGTGTTAGTTATCAATCTTAGTTGTCAATGTTAGTTGTCAATCTTAGTTGTCAATCTTAGTTGTCAATGTTAGTTGTCAGTGTTAGTTGTCAGTCTTAGTTGTCAATGTTAGTTGTCAGTGTTAGTTGTCAGTGTTAGTTGTCAATCTTAGTTGTCAATGTTAGTTCTCAGTCTTAGTTGTCAATGTTAGTTGTCAGTCTTAGTTGTCAATGTTAGTTGTCAGTCTTAGTTGTCAATGTTAGTTATCAATGTTAGTTGTCAGTGTTAGTTGTCAATGTTAATTGTCAGTGTTAGTTGTCAATCTTAGTTGTCAATGTTAGTTGTCAGTCTTAGTTGTCAATCTTAATTGTCAATGTTAGTTGTCAGTCTTAGTTGTCAATCTTAGTTGTCAATGTTAGTTGTCAATCTTAGTTGTCATTCTTAGTTGTCAATGTTAATTGTCAATCTTAGTTGTCAATCTTAGTTGTCATTCTTAGTTGTCAATGTAAGTTGTCAGTGTTAGTTGTCAATGTTAGTTGTCAGTCTTAGTTGTCATTCTTAGTTGTCAATGTTAATTGTCAATGTTAGTTGTCAATCTTAGTTGTCAGTGTTAGTTGTCAATCTTAGTTGTCAATGTTAGTTGTCAATCTTAGTAGTCAGTCTTAGTTGTCAGTCTTAGTTGCCAATATAAGTTGTCATTCTTATTTGTCAATGTTAGATGTCAGTGTTAGTTGTCAATCTTATTTGTCAGTGTTAGTTGTCAATCTTAGTTGTCTGTCTTAGTTGTCATTCTTAGTTGTCAATGTTAGTTGTCAATCTTATTTGTCAATGTTAGTTGTCAATCTTAGTTGTCAGTGTTAGTTATCAATCTTAGTTGTCAATGTTAGTTGTCAATCTTAGTTGTCAATCTTAGTTGTCAATGTTAGTTGTCAGTGTTAGTTGTCAGTCTTAGTTGTCAATGTTAGTTGTCAGTGTTAGTTGTCAGTGTTAGTTGTCAATCTTAGTTGTCAATGTTAGTTCTCAGGCTTAGTTGTCAATGTTAGTTGTCAGTCTTAGTTGTCAATGTTAGTTGTCAGTCTTAGTTGTCAGTGTTAGATGTCAATCTTAGTTGTCAATGTTAGTTGTCAGTGTTAGTTGTCAATCTTAGTTGTCAATGTTAGTTGTCAGTGTTAGTTGTCAGTGTTAGTTGTCAATCTTAGTTGTCAATGTTAGTTGTCAGTGTTAGTTGTCAGTCTTAGTTGTCAATGTTAGTTGTCAATCTTAGTTGTCAGTGTTAGTTGTCAATCTTAGTTGTCAATGTAGTTGTCAATCTTAGTTGTCAATGTAAATTGTCAATCTTAGTTGTCAATGTTAGTTGTCAATCTTAGTTGTCAATGTTAGTTGTCAATCTTAGTTGTCAGTGTTAGTTGTCAATCTTAGTTGTCAGTGTTAGTTGTCAATCTTAGTTGTCAGTGTTATTTGTCAATCTTAGTTGTCAATCTTAGTTGTCAGTCTTAGTTGTCAATCTTAGTTGTCAATGTTAGTTGCCAATCTTAGTTGTCAGTGTTAGTTGTCAATCTTAGTTGTCAGTGTTAGTTGTCAATGTTAGCTGTCAGTCTTAGTTGTCAGTCTTAGTTGTCAATGTTAGTTGTCAAACTTAGTTGTCAGTCTTAGTTGTCAGCCTTAGTTGTCAATGTTAGTTGTCAATGTTAGTTGTCAATCTTAGTAGTCAATGTTAGTTGTCAATCTTAGTTGTCAATGTTAGTTGTTAATGTTAGTTGTCAGTGTTAGTTGTCAATCTTAGTTATCAGTGTTAGTTGTCAATCTTAGTTGTCAGTCTTAGTTGTCAGTCTTAGTTGTCAATGTTAGTTGTCAATGTTAGTTGTCAAATTTAGTTGTCAGTGTTAGTTGTCAATCTTAGTTGTCAGTGTTAGTTGTCAATCTTAGTTGTCAGTCATAGTTGTCAATGTTAGTTGTCAATCTTAGTTGTCAATGTTAGTTGTCAGTCTTAGTTGTCAGTATTAGTTGTCAGTCTTAGTTGTCAATGTTAGTTGTCAATGTTAGTTGTAAATCTTAGTTGTCAGTGTTAGTTGTCAATCTTAGTTGTCAGTATTAGTTGTCAATCTTAGTAATCAGTCTTGGTTGTCAATGTTAGTTGTCAATCTTAGTTGTCAATGTTAGTTGTCAATCTTAGTTGTCAGTGTTAGTTGTCAATCTTACTTGTCAGTGTTAGTTGTCAATGTTAGTAGTCAATGTTAGTTGTCAATCTTAGTTGTCAATGTTAGTTCTCAATGTTAGTTGTCAATCTTAGTTGTCAGTCTTATTTGTCAATATTAGTTGTCATTGTTAGTTGTCAATGTTAGTTGTCAGTCTCAGTTGTCAATCTTAATTGTCAGTGTTAGTTGTCAGTTTTAGTTGTCAGTGTTAGTAGTCAATGTTAGTTGTCAGTCTTAGCTGTCAGTGTTAGTTTTCAATGTTAGTTGTCAATCTTAGTTGTCAGTCTTAGTTGTCAATGTTAGTTGTCAGTGTTAGTTGTCAATCTTAGTTGTCAATGTTAGTTGTCAGTGTTAGTTGTCAATCATAGTTGTCAATGTTACTTGTCAGTGTTCGTTGTCAATCTTAGTTGTCAATGTTTTTTGTCAGTGTTAGTTGTCAGTGTTAGTTGTCAGTCTTAGTTGTCAATCTTAGTTGTAAGTCTTTGCTGTCAATCTTAGTTGTCAATCTTAGTTGTCAGTCTTAGTTGTCAATCTTAGTTTTCAATCTTATTTGTCAATCTTAGTTGTCAGTCTTAGTTGTCAATCTTAGTTGTCAGTCTTATTTGTCAATCTTAGTTGTCAGTCTTAGTTGTCAATCTTAGTTGTCAATCTTAGTTGTCAGTCTTAGTTGTCAGTGTTAGTTATCAGTGTTAGTTGTCTGTTTTAGTTGTCAGTCTTAGTTGTCAATCTTAGTTGTCAGTGTTAGTTGTCAATCTTAGTTGTCAATGATAGTTGTCAGTCTTAGTTGTCAATCTTAGTTGTCAATCTTAGTTGTCAGTCTTATTTGTCAATCTTAGTTGTCAATCTTAGTTGTCAATCTTAGTTGTCATTCTTAGTTGTCAATGTTAGTTGTCCGTGTTAGTTGTCAATGTTTGTTGTCAGTCTTAGTTGTCATTCTTAGTTGTCAATGTTAATTGTCAATGTTAGTTGTCAATCTTAGTTGTCAGTGTTAGTTGTCATTCTTATTTGTCAATGTTAGTTGTCAGTGTTAGTTGTCAATCTTAGTTGTCAGTGTTAGTTGTCAATCTTAGTTGTCAATGTTAGTTGTCAATGTTAGTTGTCAATGTTTGCTTTCAGTCTTAGTTGTCAATGTTAGTTGTCAATCTTAGTTGTCAATGTTAGTTGTCAGTCTTAGTTGTCAGTGTTAGATGTCAATCTTAGTTGTCAATGTTAGTTGTCAGTCTTAGTTGTCAATCTTAGTTGTCAATGTTAGTTGTCATTCTTAGTTGTCAGTGTTAGTTGTCAATCTTAGTTGTCAATGTTAGTTGTCAATCTTAGTTGTCAAAATTAGTTGTCAATCTTAGTTGTCAGTTTTTAGTTGTCAATCTTAGTTGCCAGTGTTAGTTGTCAATCTTAGTTGTCAATGTTTGTTGTCAGTATTAGTTGTCAGTCTTAGTTTTCAATCTTAGTTGTCAATGTTAGTTGTCAGTCTTAGTTGTCAATGTTAGTTGTCAATCTTATTTGTCAATGCTAGTTGTCAGTCTTAGTTGTCAATGTTAGTTGTCAGTCTTAGTTGTCAATGTTAGTTGTCAATCTTAGTTGTCAATGTTAGTTGTCAAACTTAGTTGTCAGTGTTAGTTGTCAATCTTAGTTGTCAGTGTTAGTTGTCAATCTTAGTTGTCAGTGTTAGTTGTCAATCTTAGTTGTCAGTGTTTGTTGTCAATCTTAGTTGTGAGTCTTAGTTATCAATCTTAGTTGTCAATGTTAGTTGTCAATCTTAGTTGTCAGTGTTAGTTATCAATCTTAGTTGTCAGTGTTCGTTGTAAATGTTAACTGTCAGTCTTTGTTGTCAGTCTTAGGATTCAATGTTAGTTGTCAATCTTAGTTGTCAATCTTAGTTGTCATTTTTAGTTGTCAATGTTAGTTGTCAATGTTAGTTGTCAATCTTAGTTGTCAATGTTAGTTGTCAATCTTAGTTGTCAATGTTAGTTGTCAATGTTTGTTGTCAGTGTTAGTTGTCAATCCTAGTTGTCAGTGTTAGTTGTCAATTTTAGTTGTCAGTCTTAGTTGTCAATCTTAGTTGTCAGTCTTAGTTGTCAGTGTTAGTTATCAGTGTTAGTTGTCAGTGTTAGTTGTCAGTCTTAGTTGTCAATCTTAGTTGTCAGTGTTAGTTGTCAATCTTAGTTGTCAATGTTAGTTGTCAGTTTTAGTTGTCAATCTTAGTTGTCAATCTTATTTGTCAGTCTTAGTTGTCAATCTTAGTTGTCAGTCTTAGTTGTCAGTGTTAGTTATCAGTGTTAGTTGTCAGTGTTAGTTGTCAGTCTTAGTTGTCAATTTTAGTTGTAAGTGTTAGTTGTCAATCTTAGTTGTCAATGTTAGTTGTCAGTCTTAGTTGACAATCTTAGTTGTCAATCTTAGTTGTCAGTCTTATTTGTCAATCTTAGTTGTCAGTGTTAGTTGTCAATCTTAGTAATCAGTCTTGGTTGTCAATGTTAGTTGTCAATCTTAGTTGTCAATGTTAGTTGTCAATCTTAGTTGTCAGTGTTAGTTGTCAATCTTAGTTGTCAGTGTTAGTTGTCAATGTTAGTTGTCAATCTTAGTTGTCAATCTTAGTTGTCAATGTTAGTTGTCAATCTTAGTTGTCAATGTTAGTTGTCAGTCTTAGTTGTCAGTGTTAGATGTCAATCTTAGTTGTCAATGTTAGTTGTCAGTCTTAGTTGTCAATCTTAGTTGTCAATGTTAGTTGTCATTCTTAGTTGTCAGTGTTAGTTGTCAATCTTAGTTGTCAATGTTAGTTGTCAATCTTAGTTGTCAAAATTAGTTGTCAATCTTAGTTGTCAGTTTTTAGTTGTCAATCTTAGTTGCCAGTGTTAGTTGTCAATCTTAGTTGTCAATGTTTGTTGTCAGTATTAGTTGTCAGTCTTAGTTGTCAATCTTAGTTGTCAATGTTAGTTGTCAGTCTTAGTTGTCAATGTTAGTTGTCAATCTTATTTGTCAATGCTAGTTGTCAGTCTTAGTTGTCAATGTTAGTTGTCAGTCTTAGTTGTCAATGTTAGTTGTCAATCTTAGTTGTCAATGTTAGTTGTCAAACTTAGTTGTCAGTGTTAGTTGTCAATCTTAGTTGTCAGTGTTAGTTGTCAATCTTAGTTGTCAGTGTTAGTTGTCAATCTTAGTTGTCAGTGTTTGTTGTCAATCTTAGTTGTGAGTCTTAGTTATCAATCTTAGTTGTCAATGTTAGTTGTCAATCTTAGTTGTCAGTGTTAGTTATCAATCTTAGTTGTCAGTGTTCGTTGTAAATGTTAACTGTCAGTCTTTGTTGTCAGTCTTAGGATTCAATGTTAGTTGTCAATCTTAGTTGTCAGTCTTAGTTGTCATTTTTAGTTGTCAATGTTAGTTGTCAATGTTAGTTGTCAATCTTTGTTGTCAATGTTAGTTGTCAATCTTAGTTGTCAATGTTAGTTGTCAATGTTAGTTGTCAGTGTTAGTTGTCAATCCTAGTTGTCAGTGTTAGTTGTCAATTTTAGTTGTCAGTCTTAGTTGTCAATCTTAGTTGTCAGTCTTCGTTGTCAGTGTTAGTTATCAGTGTTAGTTGTCAGTGTTAGTTGTCAGTCTTAGTTGTCAATCTTAGTTGTCAGTGTTAGTTGTCAATCTTAGTTGTCAATGTTAGTTGTCAGTTTTAGTTGTCAATCTTAGTTGTCAATCTTATTTGTCAGTCTTAGTTGTCAATCTTAGTTGTCAGTCTTAGTTGTCAGTGTTAGTTATCAGTGTTAGTTGTCAGTGTTAGTTGTCAGTCTTAGTTGTCAATTTTAGTTGTCAGTGTTAGTTGTCAATCTTAGTTGTCAATGTTAGTTGTCAGTCTTAGTTGTCAATCTTAGTTGTCAATCTTAGTTGTCAGTCTTATTTGTCAATCTTAGTTGTCAGTGTTAGTTGTCAATCTTAGTAATCAGTCTTGGTTGTCAATGTTAGTTGTCAATCTTAGTTGTCAATGTTAGTTGTCAATCTTAGTTGTCAGTGTTAGTTGTCAATCTTAGTTGTCAGTGTTAGTTGTCAATGTTAGTAGTCAATGTTAGTTGTCAATCTTAGTTGTCAATGTTAGTTGTCAATGTTAGTTGTCAATCTTAGTTGTCAATCTTAGTTGTCAATCTTAGTTGTCAATCTTAGTTGTCAATCTTAGTTGTCAATCTTAGTTGTCAATCTTAGTTGTCAATCTTAGTTGTCAGTCTTGCATTGCAGCTCATTTTATGGCTGTCTCTGCCTATGATTTGGAATGATCCAGTAGCAAGGAAACGTTATGTTAATTTAGCTCATCACTGTTCTCTGGCATCTTTATATTTATCTAACTTTTAGTTTCATTCCATTTTCAAAAATTGTTTGGCCTCTTCTCCTGGGTGGGGGCCGCGATAGCTCAGTGGTTAGTGAACTGGACTACCACGGACAAGGGGTAGGGTTCGATCCCAACCGACGGCTTCCGTGTTCACCCAGTCTTAAATGGGTACCGGATTTTTTTCTGGGAAAGTAAAGCAGCACGGGCGTAATACCGACCACATTACCCAAAAAATCATGTGCTGAAGGTCTGTAAAATATAGGTTCACTAACACCATATTTCCCTATACGCCACTTGGCGTGACGGGGGTACTTTACTTCTCCTGGGTATTCTTCAAGTTTTACTTCTTTCTTCCAGATTTTCTTTTTTACTATTTGAGATCTTTCTATCTATCTATCTATCTATCTATCTATCTATCTATCTATCTATCTATCTATCTATCTATCTATCTATCTATCTATCTATCTATCTATCTATCTATCTATCTATCTATCTATCTATCTATCTATCTATCTATCTATCTATCTATCTATCTATCTATCTATCTATCTATCTATCTATCTATCTATCTATCTATCTATCTATCTATCTATCTATCTATCTATCTATCTATCTATCTATCTATCTATCTATCTATCTATCTATCTATCTATCTATCTATCTATCTATCTATCTATCTATCTATCTATCTATCTATCTATCTATCTATCTATCTATCTATCTATCTATCTATCTATCTATCTATCTATCTATCTATCTATCTATCTATCTATCTATCTATCTATCTATCTATCTATCTATCTATCTATCTATCTGTCTGTCTGTCGTCCGTCCGTCCGTCCGTCTGTCTGTCTGTCTGTCTGTCTGTCTGTCTGTCTGTCTGTCTATCTATCTATCTATCTATCTATCTATCTATCTATCAATCTATCTATCTATCTATCTATCTATCTATCTGTCTGTCTGTCTGTCTGTCTGTCTGTCTGTATGTCTGTCTGTCTGTCTGACGGTCTGTCTGTCTGTGTCTGTCTGTCTGTCTGTCTGTTGTCTTTTCGAGCCAAAGATGGCACATAGGGCAGAATCACAATCTCAGAAACAGAAACCTTGCGTGCCAAAATGGCACATATTGCAGACATCACTGCTTCTAAAATCTATGGTTCTGTTTCCATAACAATATCCGAAGTATATCTTGCACAAATCTTTTTCATCTCTTCTGGTCTAACACATGACTGTTCCGTTCTTTAGTTCCAAATACAATAATTATTGTCCATTCCTCTAACGGTAACATGTCCCAGTCACACTAGCCTTCGACTTCATAGTGATAACATAAGGAATGGAAATCTATAACTTTATATTACTTCAAGATTAGTTTCTTTATCCTGGTAATTTCTTTCTTTTTAAATATTTTTTTTCCAAAAAGGTGGAAACCAATAATTCCACGTTTATTGAATAAATCGACCAAGTTTCGTATCAAATCAGAGTGCACGGAAAAATATACAATCTCTCTCTGTATTTGTTTGTAGGACCATCTCAATCGTAACCGCGGCGTCTGTCAAAACTTTAATCTCTTCCATTTTTAAGCAAAAAAGATATTAATTGATCGCATAAATTAAGAAGTACTAACGGCGGTCGTCGAAAACAATTTCAGAAAGTTGTAATGCCCAGTCATGTACATCAGACGATAGATTACGGCCCGATTGTTGCTTTGAAATGTTACATCTATACGATATAAACAATAGACGTTAACACATCACTTATTCCTGAACATGTAAAAAAACAAAAGCTTCGTTTACCTTATGAATTATTTTTTGAAAAAAATAAAGTTGGCTACTAAGAGCCTAATCTACAAATGCCAGTGAATTGAATGACACCCTTAGCTGTATTACTTTGCTAAATGTGTGGCATTTCTCTCTCTCCTCTTGTGGTTTACCACAACAACAAAAACAACAAGAAAACTGTTGGAATCAGGCAGTAATCAAGAATTGATCAAGATTGTCTACCTCTCCGTTGCGGCTTAGAAAGCTAATTATCTTGTTCGATCAGGCAAGTGAGCATCGACGAGAGAAACCGGAAAGATAGCACCCATCATTGGAAGTAAGTATACAATAATATATAATATAGCGCGAGACAGGTGTAAGGCTGGATGATGTCTCCACAAAGCTTGGACAAAAGGTAAGTAGAGATCTATATCAGCGGAATGGAAGAAAGGAGGGGGGGGGCGAGGAGCTTGGTAGTCTAGAGGTACGACGTGTGCCCCAGGACAGTAAGGACCGGGCCTCAAAGCCCACCAGAAGCGGTGCTGAGTCACAACAAATTTCGTCGTCGACGTGTGCCGTCTCCGCAACGAAGGTTTGCTACCATGGAGCGCCATTCTGTTCTGTCTCTTGCTTTGATGGTGCAGGTCGTCATAGGCTGATTTGTCCATCTTTTCATGTTACTCGTCCAAGTTAGTCTTGGTCTGCCTCTACAACAAATTTAGGAAACAATAAATCCGTGATTTCTTTATGTTGCTACCTCCTCCCCTGATCTCTTGGGTAGTGAGATCCGATCTAGCTTTCTCGGATAACGGTAATAAACAGTAGATCCCGTGTGCACTCGCGCACGTTAAATAATTCTTTCAAAAGCTTGCGCTTTTGTTATCTTCAATTTTATTCAGTGGCTGATTCAATCTAATCACAATTTCTGGGTCGTTTTTTTTCTCCTGTATCCTGATATTTTCCTCCTGTATCCTGATATTTTCCTCCTGTATCCTGATATTTTCATCCTTTATCCTGATATTTTCCTCCTGTATCCTGACATTTTCGTCCTGTATCCTGATATTTTCGTTCTGTATCCTGATATTTTGGTCTAATGTCCAAACCTTGTAGTACTTTGCTGATCATCATCATGTGCCATACCGGTTGTCGTAGGCGATCATGTCTTTTCACAATCTTTTATCTACAGTGCATCGTATCAGCTCTGTTGTTGATTGCTTTCAATGCCATGACACCAAGCCATCTAGTACTTTCCCTCTTTGTCTCCCGCGATCTCTCTTTCCTTTTATTTTGCCAGTTGTAACCAAGTATTCTAACTTTCATCTTCTCATGATGTGACCGAAAAATGTTGATTGTTTCTTTCTGATGTTTTTTAGGTACTGCCTTTTTGTGTTGGCCTCTTTGAGAACTTCCTAATTGGTCTGTTTAGCTGTCCAGGGAACTTTCAACATTCTTCTGAGAAATCCCATCTCTGTGGCCTCTAATCGTCTTTTCATTTGTTTGTCTACTGTCCATGATTCGCTTCCTTAGGTCAGAATTTTGCTGATAAATATACCATTTGTTTAAAATGCACACTGTTTTTGTCTCCTGTTTGTTTCCTCTATTCCCATAAGAGAGCATCATCATCGAGTGCCTGCTCCGCAACGAAGGTTGGCTACCATGGATCGCCATTCTACTCTGTTTCTTGCTTTGATGGTGCAGGCTGTCATAGATTGACTTGTCCATCTTTTGATGTTACTCGTCCATGTTATTCTTGGTCTGCTTCTACCTCTTTTACCTAGTATTTTTTCTTCTATAATTACTTTTAGTAGGCTGTTGCGTCTTTTAACATGCCCCAAAAATTTCATTTGTCTTGTCTTAATTGTATTTAGTAGTTCTCTTTTTATTTTCAGTTGTTTTAAAACTTCATCGTTTGTTTTCTTTTCTTTCCATCCAATTCTACCTATTCTTCTATAAATACACGTTTCAAAGGCTTCAATTTTCGTTACTGTTTTCTTGTCTAATGTCCATGTTTCTGCACCATACAGGAATACTGAGAAGATGTAACATTTTGCCATTCTTAGTTTCAGCCCTGCTGGTAATCTGTTTTGTTGTTAGCAAATTGTTCATGTCATAAGAGGCGACTAAGGAGGTTGATCGATGGCTTGACAAGCTGTCATTGTAAAAAGTATTGTTATGGAAACAAGCCATAGATTTTAGAAGCAGTGTTCTCTGCAATATGTGCCATTTTGGCACGCAAGGTTTGTTTTTGAAATTGTGGTTCTGCCCTATGTGCCGTCTTCGGCTCGAAAAGACAATAGATAGATATTTTAATAGATAGATTAATAGATATTTTTCATGGCATTAAAATTAGTCATAATTAATAGTCATAATTAATTAGTCATAATTAGCATAAAATTAAGAGAGCATAACGCTCATTTAATGGCTCCTGGTTAATCGAATCAATCTGAGGTCGAATGCAACAGCATTTCTGAAATAATCAATGGAACAGGACAACTAACATATAATCGTCAAGCAGCTGTGCTTTTATATTATGTGGTTGTTTTCATTATATAAAAAAAAAAAAAACAAGCATCAATCCGAGGTAATGTTAGATAAGCCACAATCCCGCACTAACAACCACTGCAGTGCCTAGAACCACCGCTAGAGGGAGTTGGCTAATCGCTCGTAAAGTCAGGGTCACACACGAGATCCGCGACCTACATTCATTTTCCCGCCAGAAAACATTTTACGTTTTACCTTGACCAAAAAATAAAACCCAGCAAGCAAGTAGTGCCCCCGTTTCAACCAAACCGCAATGTTTACAGTGCAGACAATATTACGTTCGGCAGAAATATTTCAGCAGACATGACAAGCTGTTATTGAGGGAGACGCAATTAAATGAGTCAACGCCACATCTGTTCTATAAACACATTTTCCTCACTTCAGTTAATTTAAAAGCTGAGAAACAAAATGGCACATGAAAAAAAAAATAAATAAAAAGAAAGACAGAACGCCTATAGTGACGTCAGATCTTGTTGTCCAACCCGCTTTAGCTTGTAAACATGTTCTGGACGCTTTCGCAATAAGCCAAATAGGGTTTTCTTTTTTCTTTTTTTTGAAACAAACATCCGGGTATTTAAACATCTGAAGGGGTCCAAATTGCCCAACAGCAGCTGTACTGTAAGGTGGCCAGAGACTCATTAATTGATTGTTTGCGCCGGAATCAACGAACCAGAATGGACCGAGATGCTACTGAATGCCTCTGTGTTTTGATCTTGTCACTGATTAACCACTGGTCAAGCGAATGTGGAATGAGCCCCGCAATCAAACAAAACCAAACTCATGTTGAATGTGATCAGCGAAAGCCGCAAGTAACAAGGATAGGTGTAAACGACAGCGCGTCTCTGTAGCGTCTTTTCTAGCCTGTTTGCTGTTAAGATCATTGCCACTGCACACCGGACGAATCTATAGTAGTAAAATAAAGTCAAGTACCTCCGTCACGCCTAGTGACGTATAAGGGAATATGGTGTTAGTGACCATACATTTTACAGACCCTCGGTACACGATTTTTGGAGTAATGTGGTCGGTATTACGCCCATGCCGTTTTACTTTCCCAGAAAAAAAAAATCCGTATCCATTAAAGGCTGGGTGAACCGGACCCCGTCGATTGGGATCGAACCCTACCTCTTGTCTTTTTGTAGACCAGTTCACTAACCTCCGTTACGGCTCCCACGAATCCATAGGTGCTCCAATATCGCCCCCCCCCAACCCTTTGAGAACATTCTAGAAGAATGTAACGCCATAAAGAAACGACAGATTAATTTTGCATATTTTTTTTTAAAATCTCCACTTCTTCTAGTGTGCTATAAAGCCGAGTCCATTCTGTCGTTGTTGACGGAATGCCGCGATTTGATGCGGGCAGGGTGCCCTTTGACTCATTGATGTGGCGGGTCGTAATGGCTTTCTTGACATTCCGGCTCTTATTGGAGGAGGTGGAGTTCGTCTATCCCAGGCAATGCTGGGAGACTACTAGTCCAGCCCAGAGATACTGCAATACTGGGTCCTTTATATTAGTAACAGCCACCACTACGGGGAACACGACGATGCTAACGTCTGTTACCCAGTCTGGTTTGACGCAGACTGTTTCCAGGGGACGCATTGAGGAGGTAGAACTGCTAGGTCTTGGTCAGCTGATGGTGTGCCGACACTGCTATTGCGACCTGGCGCAGGTCGCAGGCACTTCTGCTCCCCCGATATTTTCTGTCCTGAGGTAGATGTCGTACCTCTAGACTACCCAGCCCTCCCACCCACCCCCAGCCTTTTCTACCAGCTTTAATTACAAAGTGACATTTTAAATTATAATCAGTAACATGTTGTTACATCTTGTATGAATGAAGGTGTCCTGAGGCATGTACATTCCTCTCATTATTTAGAATGTTATATGGTTGGAGTGGTTCAAACTCGTTACGCTGTACACAAATATTAACTTTCCAGAATCGTTCATATTTATGTTATTTATATTTTAGTTCAATAACGTTTATGAGAAAACAAAATGTTTAGCAAAATTGGACAAATATGACCTCTTCAGGTGTAAAATAATCATATTTTAACCATAAATATGATACACATTAAGTTGTGCTTTTTTTTTTTTTTTTCAAAATTCAACATTTTTCGGGCACATCATGAGAAGAGAAAAGTTGGAATACTTGGTTACAACTGACAAAATAAAAGGAAAGAGAGATCGTGGACGACTAAGAGAGAAAATACTAGATAGCTTGGCATCATGGCATGGAAAGCAGTTAACAACAGAGCTGATACGATGCAATGTGGATAGAAGATTGTTGAAGGACATGATCACCTACTCCAACCGATGTGGCTCATGATGATTATGATACACATTAAGTTATTACGTCTCTTAATGTCTTCTTTTGTTAAATTTTCTGTGGAGCATGGGTCTTCAACAAACACTTTCCAAGCCGTTCAGTTTCTTGCCATTCTTGACGTATCATTCCATGTCTTCACCATCATTTTAATCTCTACTGTCATCTACTTCTCCAAGAATATTTTGGCCTTCCTCTTTTCCTCCTGGATATTTAAAAAAGGGTGTGTCTTGTGATACTCTCAGTTGGCTTCTGCAGTGTATGTTGTATCCAGCGCCATCGTATTAAATTGTATCTTTTTTATCTGCTAGTATTTGACTGGTAGTAAAAAGTAAAGAGCTCCCTCCGTCACGCCAAGTGGCGTATAGGGAATATGGTGTTAGTGACCATACATTTTACAGACCTTCAGCACATGATTTTTGTGGTAATATGGTCGGTATTACGCCCGTGCCGCTTTACTTTCTCAGAAAAAAATCCGGTACTCATTTAAGGCTGGGTGAACCCGAAAGCCGTCGGTTCGGATCGAACCCTACCCATTGTCCTTTGTAGTCCAGTCCACTAACCACTGAGCTAACGAGGCTCTATTTAACTGGTACTTTTCCATAATTTGTGTTAATGATTTTATCCTGCCATTTCTATCCTTTAATGTAATTTTTTTTCTGTTCTCCATATATCACAGCCATATATTAGAACTGACTTTAAATGTGTGTATTTTTAATGTACTGTAGCCAAATTATACTCAAATCATGTTTCAAAAGGGAAAAAAGTTAACAAAAGTTATAAAGTATATCAACAACTAGTAGTAGTGTTTAGGGCAAACTGTGACAATAATCGAGAAAACACAATAATGGAAGAAACAGCTATTTATATTGACCAGATTTATTTATTTCAGTAATGGACGATTGTTGTACTGAATTCAATGTTTTATTTCATTTGCTATAAATGGTAGTTTTAGTGCTGACGTTGGCAGGAAGCAATCATGATTTCTCAATGGTCTCGTGATAAATTAGGATATTGGAATGGATGTTACTTTATCGAAAAGTTTTCTAATGACTGAATTTGACAATATTGAATAAACAGATCCGATCACAAAATGAACAAGGCGCATTTGAGTTGTCTTTTCTCCTCTCCTTTTTCTTTAGTATTTTCATTTCTGATTTTAACAATATCTCTTCCTCAAGTACTTATATACCATTCCTGATATTGATCTTCCCTGTGCTGTGTTGTGTCACCAGATTTCCCGGATCCCCTGCAGTGAAAGAAACAGGAAGCCCACACAGCCTTAGGTCACTGTTACTTTTGTTGAGCTGCTCAAATGTATCTTTCCAGATATATAAAATGTACATGCTTCTTCTATTATTCTTTCGAGTTAATAAGAAGAAGCTGTAGGGAAACAAAAAAAGCTTCTGTGGTTAAAAGATTGGAATATCGCATAATCCCGAAACTCTCAACTGTCTCAGTCTTTGATATTTTTTTTTTCGCTACGAGCATTTCTCTACTTCAATATAAAAAAATAAAAAAATATGAGTCCCGTCGAGCCAAGTGGCGTATAGGGAATATGGTGTTACTGACCATAATTTTTACAGACCTTCAGCACATGATTTTTTTAGTAATGTGGTCGGTATTGCGGCCCGTGCCGCTTTACTTTCGCAGAAAAAAATATGGTACACATTTAAGCCTGGGTGAACCCGGAAGCCGTTGATCGTGATCGAACCCGACCTCTTGTCCTTTGTAGTCCAGTTCACTAACCACTGAGCTATCGCGGCTCCCTCTACTTCAATAGCTTCTACTAAAATATCGTTCATTCATAAACATTTTCTTTAGCTGCCGTTACGTTTTATGTGAGGTATCACAAATAGAGAAATAAAAAAATACGTCCATAAATAACCATTTTAAGATGAAATGGAATGTACTAAGCTCCGGACATTTATACGGAAAAAAATGCGAAATTTCCAAAGTGATATTACTTGTAACTGTAATGTCACTTTTATATTAAAACAAGGAGCTGCGCCCACCAAACATCCTCATATCTCAGCACTAGTCTGCTCTTTGGTCCTTTTCCACTCTAAAGTTCTCCAAATAATAAATGTTTGGGCAAACGATTGTTGTTCCTATCCTTCCACTGGACGAAATCACCTTAGTCTTCGATTGTTAACTCTTTCAGTACGGAAGGATTTTATCGGTTTAGGTAGAGATTTCAGAGACCCAATTTTTCATGTTTTTAAATATTGATCTACATGTTTATATTTATCTGACACTTAACATATTATATATGGATTGTTAGATAATTAAACAGGGAATTGGATTTCACCAATACCAAGATGATATCAAGATGAAGTCTTATAAAACCTAATATAGTTGAATGACAGTTTACACAAATGAAATTGAGAGTGACGCACTGTGCGGCTAAACGTACATGACCGAAATAGGCATGGCCCATGGTGCGTCGAAACGTACGGAAAGAGTTAATGGTTGCCATGACAAATGGGAGCTTAGATCGTTGCTTAGATCAAATGTGTTGATACTGATGTATCAAATGTGTTGATACTGATGTATCAAATGTGTTGACACTGATGTATCAAATGTGTTGACACTGATGTATCAAATGTGTTGATACTGATGTATCAAATGTGTTGATACTGATGTATCAAATGTGTTGATACTGATGTATCAAATGTGTTGATACTGATGTATATTGTAATGGACAGAACAATATTTTTAGAGTTATTTCCCCTATTATATATTATTATCCACTTCATACATATATTACATAGAATCTCTGTTTGATTCACAAAACTGATACAACTGAGCAATCTGCACGCACAGTTATTTGCTTTCATCTCAAAATGACTTTTTAGTTCCAACCTTGATAGTTTTGGAGCATTTGTGAATGAAGATGCCATGAGCCTGGTACATTGCTCTAATTTTAAAATGGATACTTTATCGATTTTTTTTCGCTATGTGGCAGCACACACACAATACGTATTTTTATTTTAAACTGATGTGAATATGCATGTATTTCTGACTTTTTAATAATGAATGCTCGTAACAAAAATTTCAAAGTTTTGTCAATGTCAGAGTTTCTGCGATGAAATATTCAATTTTGAAATCCAGAAAAGTTTTTACATTTTAAGTTTAAAAAAAAACAAACTATCTTTACGACACATATTACCATTGCTGGTGTATGTCGGAGGGTGGCGGTTGGGGGGGGGGGGCATCCTATAGAACCAGAGGGATAAAGCCGCTTGGTTAAAGCAGTCACCACGACGTGTGAGATTCAGGATTTTTATTTCACCCCCGAATTAGAAATAATCCTTTCTGTCTACCGCGGGTTTCGAACACCGTTCGTCGGCTTTTCAGCTAGCGAAACAGTGGTTTTAGCCGCACGGCCACGCGCACCTCATTTTAAGATTCGGCTTCTTATAAATATTTTGAATTTGAATATATTATAGAACAAGCATTTATATGTGATCTTCATCATCATCATCAGGTTCTATACAGGTTGGCGTTGGCGATTATCTGTCTCCACAGTTGTCGGTCCTACATGCCTGCCATAATTTAAGTCGATGATCTTTTATTATACCATTTGAATAAGCTGTTCAATATGTTTTTTAATCTCTTGATTTTCCTCTGCTCTTCTTTCAATTCATTATTCGGATTGTTATAGTATTTTTACGGCCTTCTTTTCGCATCTCAAGCCCTATAAATGTAGATTGTCTCTTTTCTTATAGTTATGATGATACTTCTTGTTTCTCCAGCACTTTTAAAACATTCTTCAATAGTAATCTTTGCTATCCATGGAATTCGCGGGGGTGCACAAGCGCCTGCGACCTGCGGTCGCAATAGCAGGGTCGGCGCACCATCAGCCGACCAAGTCCTAGCATATCTACCTCCTCGTGGTCTCCCCTGGTAACAGTCTGCGTCAAAACAGGCTGGCTTAAAGAAGCTAGGATCGCCGTGTTCCCTGTAGTGGTGGCTGTTACTGATATAGAAGACCCAGTATTGCAGTACCTCTGGGCTGGACTAGTAGTTTCCCAGCGTAGCCTGGGACAGACGACCTCCAACCTCTCCAGTAAGAGCCGGGAATGTCAAGAAAGCCATTACGACCCGCCACATTTTAATAGTCAAAGGGCAAACAAGCTCGTATCAACTCGTGGCAATCCATCAACAACAACAACCATGGAATTCGTAGTATTCTTCTTATAAACCACATCTCAGCTGCCTCTAATTTTAGTTGTGTTTTTTTGTTCATCGTCCATGATTCACTTCTATATATTAGAACAGGTTCTATGGTGCCTTTAACCACACGTCTTTTAACATCAATTGACAATGATTTGTTTCAGATGTTGTTTTTTATTCTGTCTTTGCTTGTTCTATCCAGCTTCTAGTTTCTTAGTGCATCTGCCATCTGCTGTTATTATTGCTTCCGTCTAGTTCAATCGATGGACTTGTTTCTGCATTGTTCCATTTAGTCTTGTTCTACGTTCTTCTGTGTTTATATATATACATGTATATATAAATATTATCATAGTCTCTGTGTTTTTTGTTGTTGAGGGTAAGGTCTTTTTGTTCACTTTCTATCACAATTTCATCTATGAGATTTTGTAGATCTTGTTGATTTTCAACTATCTATATCATCTGCATACCGGAGGTTGTTGTATCCACCCACTTTAATACCAGGCTTGTTCGTAATTGTTATTACAAAATATTTTCGTTGTACAAATAAAATAGATCTGGTGACAATACATTTTCTTCTTAACACTCCCTGCCTTATTTGTTGGAAAAAATACTCGATGTTTGTTTTCAAATCTAATGGCTGCCTCTTGTTTCAAATATGTTTAATAATCCTTCGATCTTTATCTATATGTAAGACACACATGACGAAATCAACTAAAGTACTACAGTCCACGTGCCTTCTTCAGTTTTCAATTAACCACTGCTGCTCGCCATTTTCTTAACCATTTTCGGCCCAACACAATCGACTTCAGCAGGACTCTCTTAACTATTTTCGACCCAACATAATCCACTTCAGCAAGACTCTCTTAACCATTTTCGACCCAACATAATCGACTTCAGCAGGACTCTCTTAACCATTTTCGACCCAACATAATCCACTTCAGCAGGACTCTCTTAACCATTTTCGACCCAACATAATCGACTTCAGCAGGACTCTCTTAACCATTTTCGACCCAACATAATCCACTTCAGCAGGACTCTCTTAAACACTTTCGACTCAACATAATCGACTTCATCGGGACTCTTTTAACCACTTTCGGTCCAACATAATCGACTTCAGCAGGACTCTCTTAAACACTTTTGACCCAACATAATCGACTTCAGCAGGACTCTCTTAAACGCTTCCGACTCAATATAACCGACTTCAGCAGAACTCTCTTAAAAACTTTCGACCCAACATAATCGACTTCAGCAGGACTTTCTTAAATGCTTTCGACTCAATACGATCGACTTCAGTAGGACTGTCTTAACCACTAACGGACACGGCATTCAGTGACGTTAACACCTTGTAGCTCCTTGTCCGGCGCCAAAACATTCCCTCCATTTTACATTATACATTCCCCACAGATGTTCAATGTCTGGCAGACATTGTTCTTTCTTCTTATTTCCACCTTTCTGCCAGACTAACCCCGTCAGTTTCCAACACCCCGTTGGACTCAACTGCAGATCATTTTCTATGATTGTTTCTGGGTCTATTAAAGACAAATAAGAGCTTTCCAACTCGTCAAATCACCACTTCTCATGTTTAAACCTTTTAAACACTCATATGCTGACCAACATGCTTAGATAATTTCACCCTATGCGCAAGTTGCATAAAATGATAAAAAAAAATCACTTAACGTTTTCTTTTCTATCGTTCTATATCATTCAGACTCATTAAAAAAAAAAAAAAACAATAAGAAAAAGCACATTGAAAAAAAGGGAGCCGCGATAGCTCAGTGGTTAGTGAACTGGACTACCACGGACAAGGGGTAGGGTTCGATCCAAACCGACGGCTTCCGGGTTCACCCAGCCTTAAATGGGTACCGGATTTTTTTCTGGGAAAGTAAAGCAGCACGGGCGTAATACTGACCACATTACCCCAAAAATCATGTGCTGAAGGTCTGTAAAATATAGGGTCACTAACACCATATTTCCCTATACGCCACTTGGCGTGACGGGGGTATTTTACTTTTTTCACATTGAAAAAAGCTACAATAGGAAAACATACATAAAAAAACAACAATAAGAAAACATACATAAAAAAAACAACAATAAGAAAACATACATAAAAAAAACAACAATAAGAAAACATACATAAAAAACAACAATAGGAAAACAAACATTAAAACAATAACAATAAGAAAACACAAATTGATCAAAGCGGGCAGCTCTGTAACTGTAATATCTGTAACTTGGTATTGGTATTACACTGTATCTCCCATACGCTGAGTAGGGTGGTAAAAATATCCTCAACCTTCCTAAAAAGAGCTATAATAAATAAGACCATTCAATCTTAACAGTGCTCGTATCCCTTTCAGTAGCTGGCGAATAGAGTCAGGTGCACGTTTTCAAAGCTGACACTTAATCGTTAGGGAATGACATAACAATCTTAAAGTCATAATCTCAGCGTGCATCCTCTTCATCAACCGAAGCGTTAAGATATGACACACGTCAGATAAAAAACAAAAGAAGAGAGAAGAAACGGTTGTTGAGAAAAGCCAACCCACAATTTCTCTTATTGACATCACAAACAATGTTGTATACTTTATGTTTTATTTTTTAATTTATACCCAAGGATTAAGCGAACAAAAACTTTTATTTAGCGAATAAAACCAAGAAAATCCTAAAATAAATTTTATTTACAACAGTTTACTAACGGGAAAGTACAACTTCAACATTCCAAACATTCCATTAACGAATAGTTGTAATTTTTCTGTAAAATAGGAAGATAAGGTGAAATGTGCAATGATAATAATTTTGTTGGTGCATTCAATGGTTGTTGTGTTGGAGTTGGAATGTGACAAGAATGCGTAGGGGGAAAATGTTTAACTGCAATCTCTTCACCACCCTTTATTGGACATAACGCGAGTTAACGGAAGTTATCGCGTGGTAATAAAGTAGAGCAATAGAAGGGGCGGGGTGGGAAATTACAAGAGCAGTGGTTCTCAAACGATTACTATCTCATTTTAAACCACAACTTAGTCATCACCAATGTTTTCTAACCCATTTTAAACCACAATTTAGTCATCACCAATGTTTTCTAACCCATTTTAAACCACAACTTAGTCATCACCAATGTTCTCTAACTCATTTTAAACCCCAAATAAATTAGTCATCACCAATGTTCTCTAACCCATTTAAAACCACAACTTAGTCATCACCAATGTTCTCTAACCCATTTTAAACCACAACTTAGTCATCACCAATGTTCTCTAACCCATTTTAAACCACACCTTAGTCATCACCAATGTTCTCTAACCCATTTTAAACCACAACTTAGTCATCACCAATGTTCTCTAACCCATTTTAAACCACAACTTAGTCATCACCATTGTTCTCTAACCATTTTAAACCACAACTTAGTCATCACCAATGTTCTCTAACCCATTTTAAACCACAACTTAGTCATCACCATTGTTCTCTAACCCATTTTAAACTACAACTTAGTCATCACCAGTTAGTAAAACCACAGAGAGAATATGATTTTGTTACCTTCACTGATTCACTCTTAGATGTGAATGTGTAGTTTACACAAGAGGAGACGTTTTCAACTACAGTGATCCCATTTAAGGCAATTCTGGGATAGCAAGGCAAGTCTCCTTTATAGCAGCAGAACTTGATGTTCTCCGCTCCCTTCTTGTAGCTGCCGCCACACGATTCTGATGTCTCATTAACTTGGACATCATTCAAGAACAATGTCAGATTAACATTCCATAGATATGGCTCTGCTGATGAAGTGCTTGGTGCAACAGTTGTATCAATCATACTGGAGGCTCCTGGTCTGTGGTCATTAATATCACAGACGGCACATGATGTTGTTATATTCAGTATTTCTTTCTGGGGTGTAAATATGTGGCACACACATGGAGAGTGGTTTGTGGTCACAGTAATCCCATTAAAGACAATTCTAGGGTAGCATGGCATAGCTGTTTCAGAACAGCACAATCCTGTGATGTTTTCTGTGTGAGCTATAAAGCTGCTGCTGCTACACAATCCTGACCAATTATAGGTGTGGACATTATTCACTTGCAATGACAAAACTGCTTTGTTTACATTATAAACCTCTGGAAGTGAATCATTTATGGGACTAATAGTACAATTTATTCTTCCATCGGGGATATCTGCATTGAGTCCCCCACAAAAAAGGTCTTTGGTCAAAAAGCACATATGCTTTGAGTTAAACACAAAATGAGCCCACTTCATAGATTCAAAATGATCCTTGCCAATGCCATCCGTTTGCACAAGTTTGGTCCTTAGCTACCAATGTCACAAACGTCTGAAACGAAGCCATCGAATTAACGACTTTATCTACAGCGAAGGTTAACGAACTGTGAACAAACATTTATGTTCAAACCCTTGAAAACATTTTCAAAAATCTGCCAACTCGCTGCAATAACATATATCGTGGTTTTCAATGTAAACATTGCTTAGTCCAAAGCTCGAATTAAGCTGCCATTTTGGTGCGTCCAACATAGCGCAACTTAACGTCCTCTAATTAAGGGTGGCTGGTGAGAAAGTGTATTCCTTTAGTCATCTGGCGAACGCGAAGCAAGCAAGCAACTGATTTGTAATTCCAAGAGTTATTTTATGTGATAATATTGAACATGGAATCTCCATTTTATCGTGCGACTCCATAAAAACTGTGTACTAGATTTTACCTATATTGAAATGAGAGATCTCTAGGAATGCACAAACCGCATCGCTCAAAGTGTGCTTGGAACTATACATTCTCTGAGTTGAGCGCGTTAACCTGAAAGTCTCAACAACCCCTTTCTCGTTCTCTTCATTTCATCTTGTACTCTTTTCTGGTGTCGAAGGAGATACAAAGTTCTGGGTCTCGCTCTTTTGACAGCTTCACTCATTTTTAGTTGATGTTCTTGTAGCGTTTCTTTGATGTTGTCTGTCCATCTTACTCCTGGTCTGTCTCTTACACTTTTCTCCTTTTTTAATATGTGCGTTGTATGGTAAGGAGTCTTTCTTTCTATATCGACAGGCCAGTTTATATGTCGTTTCTGTATGTAGCTTAAGATTGGTTAAATTTCTGCTCTATCTCTTATAATATAATTTTTGATTCTGTCTTTTCTGTTCACGCTAAACGTTTAACTCAGAAATCTCATCTCTGTGATGACAAGCTTTCTTTCATGCCTTTTTTTTACTGCTTTGTTGGACAGGCTAATTCAAAATAATATCAGTCAGTATCTCTGGGCAACATAACAAGGACTAACCATGGACAACTGTAAAGGTAAAGTACCAGACTTGAACCGGCGTTTTAGCACGTGAGTTTCCACCCATATGTGCTCGGCCGCCTATCCAAAAATGTTCGGAGATTTCTGGATAGTGTCGCTTCAAGCATCGACACTCACGATGCGAGGCGACATTCCTCACTTTCCCAGAGTAATACCCTGGTACCCATTTCTGCCAACGGCTGGGTCGACCGTGGTGGTATTTTTTTTACCCACTCACGAGTACAATTCACACTGCTCCCAGCGGGAATCGAACACGGGTTGTCCGAACGTCGGTAGTCCAGTCGGGTAGTTTTCCTAACTAGGCTACCGAGGTGCCCCCCCCCCCTCTCCCACCATGGATAACTGTGTAATCTTCTACTTTAAATTCAATATTACATTATAAACTTTGTAAAGAAATTATTCTTTTGATCATCAAGTGTCATCAGTGTCATCAGTGTCATCGGGTCTCGTGTCCTTTGCTCTTGTTGCTCTTATCACAGACCGTTTAAAAGAATCTCTGCTTCTAGCCAGATCTCATGCAGAACGTTGTTCTCATCACAAACTTTCTCAACGAATATCGATTTCTCAACCAGATCTGTCACTTCTGCTGTCAAGTTCAAAGTCTCTTTGATGTATTGAAACCACCTTCTACTTATTATGCCCATGTCTCATCTTCCAGGAACTATGCCTTCCATTACTGTTCTTTCGTCTTTACTTTGTCGTTTAACGTGGTTATAGTATTTTAATCTTCTCTATGAGATGGTGTTTATAAGTCACTTTTTTCAAAGTTTACGTCTTTTAATATGCTTTCATTGCTGGCTTTCATTATCCAAGGTGTTCTAAGGATTTTTACTGTAACATTTTGTATCGAATGAATCACTTTTCTTCAAATGTTAGGAGATAAGCACAAATATCATATATACAAAATATGAAATACTATGTGTGACCTCTATCTTCAATGTTACCCATGGTTCATAATCACGTGCTGCTATTGGAAAGCTACATTCCCTCTGTCGTTTACATTTTGCCATCGATATAACTTCGAAAATTCTTAAATTGAAAGAAAATACTCTTAAATAAATACAATTTAAATAGCACGATCACTTTTCGCGGTATTTATTAATAATATTTCAGGTCCATAACATCTAATGTATAGAGATGAGGTATTAAGCATTGCATGATTTGGTCGCATTATGTGAACACACAGTAGTTTGTGTTCTTTCTCGTTGAAATAACCCCTCTTCCCCTCTCCCTTTTTACTAGCATTCAGTAGGTCATATAGGTCCCCAATCATCTCTTCAGCTGGATCGATTGAAGATTGTCAGGTTTAGATTGAATATATGCTCACATTTTGGGAGAACTGTTCGCCATTGATTGATTTCTAAAAAAAATATTTAGTTTTTGCATTTTGTCCTTGTCAGCCTTACCCCTTCTTCACTGTCTGCCTTCAGTAATATATTGCGTGGGAGTTGTGTTTTATAGCAAGCTGTGATATTTGCGTCTTTCTGTCCAACACATCGAGGCGCTGTCTAGTATTATGGTTCTATTTTAGTAATTGCTCAGGCAAAAGCAGGTTTTCAAAAAATAAGGAAGATACTATGCAATCCATTTTTGACAATCGAAACAAGAAAAAGAGTTCTTAAATATTATGTAGAGTCAGTCTTGACATACGGATGTAAATCATGGACAATAGGACAACAAACAAGAAAATCACTGGAGGATGTAGAAATGTGGGTTTACAAAAGAATGTTGAGAATACCATGGACAGCTAAGAAGAGTAATGAAAACGTTCTGAAAGAGGCCAAAACAAAAAGAGAGCTAATTTACAATATTAGGAGGAAACAATCATCATTTTTAGCCATGAATGAGAAGAGAACAACTGGAATATATTGTAACAACTGGGAAAATTAAAGGACGAAGAGATAGAGGAAAGCAAAGAGAAAAAAATACCAGACAGCTTAAGAGAATGGCTTGGCAGAAGGTCAACAACAGAAATTATAAATAACTGTCGAGATCGAAAATTGTGGAGAGACATGATCACCTACGCCAGCAGGCCCGGTACTTGATGATTTTAGTAAATGTGTTCATCTGACGTAATGTAGATAATTATTCATTTAATAATTAAGGACGAACCGGTCTAAAACATGAAGAAACGTCAAGCTTAGCACGTGACCAATATTGGCCAATTGACGCATACGTTCTATTGTAAATATGGCGCGTGACCAATTTTGCATCCATGTGATATTGATATAATAAACCTGTATAAATGAGAAAAGAGCCATACAAAAACGTTGGTACTTGTTCACCCAATCGATTACCTTTAGTCTAGGGACGAACTATTAGAGAATATGTCAACGAGCCAGGCTTCGCTAGACTTACTCTTTAGGAAGATTAATAATCTCAGAGATGTACGGTGATCTTGGGAAGCTCTTCAGATGGGGGTATATAGGCTAGTCTACATAGTGATTAAGTTCATGATTAGGAAGCTATCGCGGCTTCCTTGGTGTAATAAATTTGATCATTATTTCCTTGTCCTTTTGTGTCGGCGGTCATTTTCTGAAGAAGGCCGCATGTAGGCCGAAACGTCAGTCTTTTGTTGTGTTACTTCTTGTAAAGCTGTCAGCATACATTGTATGAGTGTACGTTACACCCCACTACAGGCTGTCAGCATACATTGTAGGAGTGTACGTTACACCCCACTACTGGCTGTCAGCATACATTGTATGAGTGTACGTTACACCCCACTACAGGCTGTCAGCAAACATTGTATGAGTGTACGTTACACCCCACTACTGGCTGTCAGCAAACATTGTATGAGTGTACGTTACACCCCACTACTGGCTATCAGCATACATTGTATGAGTGTACGTTACACCCCAGCACTTGATCCTTCACGAGTAAAAGCTACTGACTGAGATTTGACAAACTGTTCATTCTGATAATTCTTTTATGTTGTTTTCGAACCCTTCCTCTGGGTGTCTGATCTTCTTTTGCCTGATATTGTGCGCTGTCGAATGATCTTAGCAAGACCTGTATATCTTTAAAATACAGAAAACATCGTTATTCGAAAATATTTCTAGGACCTGTTGATTATCTATTTTAAATAATAGTTTTATGACATTAATTACATTTTGTAAATGAATAACATGAAAATAATTACTGAAAAAAACAGAAGTTATCTAAATAGAAAGACAAATGAAGACGCTAAACATGGCAATAGAACATCAAGTTATAAAGCAAGTAACACTCTTTAAATACCTTGGAACAATATTCTCTGAAGATAGTAAAATCGATAAAGAAATTGATATACGATATGCAATAAGGAAAACCAAATATTGGGACAACTATACCCTATACTTCAACACAAAACAATACTTATTACCACCAAAAACATCTTATACAAAGTATATTCATTCCCACATTGTGCTACCAATGCTAAACATAGTCACTTACATCTAAGAACAAAAAAGCTTGTCACAATAGAGATCCAATTTATCAGAAAAGCACTCTGATTAATCAGTAAAATAAAACAGAATCAGAAATGACATAATAAAAGAAAGAGTAGAAATTGAGTCAATGCTAAGCTACACACATGAACAACAAATAAACAGGTTTGCTCATCTAGAAAGAATGCCGTGTGGTTTCTTACTATATAAAACATATATTAAAGGAGAAGGCAGAAAGGCAAGAGGGACACCGAGAGTGAGATGAACAGCCAACATCGTAACAAGAAACGTTACAACAGCATCAACTGACAATGAGTTAGTTATTTAGTTATTTATAGGTCATCATCATTGTTCTCCGAACATGTCCATAGGTGCTCAGATCCCCTCCTCAGCAAGTCCCACAGCGTCCAGAGACTGACGACTCCAGTTCTGTGTTGGTTGATTAGTTTTCTTTTGCGTCTACTAAGTTTTTCATCCGAAGAAGTGACGTGGACTCATGGTTGTCGAAGTCCTGTGCCCTTCCTACAACTCGGAGGGCGTTGATGACATCCGCCCAGTCCATTGGTTGACCATCTTCAACATCAGCACAGGCTGTCCCCTCTTTTATTTCCCCGTACTCCCGCATGTCCAGGGACGTAGACAAATGTGACTCTACGTATTTTTGACTTCTGCAATGACTTTAACCATTGCATGCACACAGAGCCCGCCTTCACTTTTCTTATCATGCTCATCGAATCACTCAGTATACATGCATGAGTGTAGTCTTGTGACTCTAACCATTTGAATGCCTTGGTCACTGCCATCGCCTCCATTGTCATGCTACTCGGGGTCATGACGTATGCACCACTGTCTTCTTTGACTATTCTGCCTGCCGAGCGTGCTGTAAATGTCCATGCACACCTTTGGTGTCGTATTACAGATCTGTCTGTATAGATGACTGCGTCTTTCTCTCATCAGTGTTTGCTCAGATGAGACTGATGACTTCCGCACTGGTCAATATTGAGTTCTGCTCCCTACATTTCCTGTCGAGTGTAGCAATACACGAAAACGCCCCATGAAAGACGTAGGCACCGGTATCAACTTCTCGCCAGTGTTGATATTTGGGTAAGCACAAAGACCTGTGAGAACACCAGACCCAAGGGTCGACCACGTAAAAGATGGGTCGATGGAATATTAGAAGCACTAGGAAACATAACAGCAGCAGAGGCGAACAGAAGAGCAAAAGACCGCAAATTATATCTCCCATCGACGCTGAAAGGCAGATGAGAAAGGAAAGAAGAAGACACAGACCTGTTTGATGACTTGGTCTTCTGCTCGGCTTACCTATAGTTTGCTTCTTTTTAGCCTGTCACCTTTCCCTGTGTTGAGCTTATTGTGCAATGGATACTCTTTATCTGCACTTTATTTCAGGTATGCTTGTGCCCTCCCGATCTTGATCCTGCCATCTATGGTTAGAAAATCAAGAAGATACTTACTGCTACACAGGCCAAGATAATGCGCATAGTCTCATTCTGTATTTTCTCCAGTCTGTCAATAAGCGTTGAACTGACAGTAAGAATTGTCAGAGCGTAATCGATTGGTGCGAGGACTAGTCCCTAGAACAGAAGGGTTAAGTAGTCTCTGCTCGATGACGGTAAATCCTTAGCTGGCTTTTGTTATCACATTGTCGACGGGGTCCTGAAAACACAGGCTGCAATTAACGTACGTCATTAACCTGTCCTTGGTTACCTCATCAGCTCCCATTCGTACCACCGGTGTTTCCGTGTTAACAAGGAGGGAGAATCATGCAGCTGATACTTTATTAGAATTATCCAAGTCTCCTGATACGCCACATGAAAAGTTTAATTCCAACAAGTGACAAAATATACATCATGCAGCTGATACTTTATTAGAATTATCCAAGTCTCCTGATACGCAACATGAAAAGTTTAATTCCAACAAGTGACAAAATATACATGGAAAACAAACCAGTAGAAGAGATCGATCACTTCATCTATCTTGGAAGTCACATTGATCGAGAAGGGGATACGAGCAAAGAAATTAGAATCAGACTGGCTAAAGCAGCAATGTCTTTCAGAAGCCTTGAAAAGTTGTGGAAATCAAAACTCATTAGCACAAACACAAAACTTAGGCTATTCATATCAAATGTACTATCAACCCTTACGTATGCGTGTGAAAGCTGGAAAACAACAAGAGATATAGAAACAAAGTTGAACGCATTCGAAAATAAATGTCTAAGGAAAATACTTGGTATAGAATGGAACGAATTCAAAACAAACGAGGAAATTAGAGAAATCGCCAATCAACCACTAATATCTTCAGTAATAAAGAAAAGACGATGGTCATACGTTGGACATGTGATGAGAAGAGATAATAATCGAATAGCAAAGCAAGCCCTCATATGGGAAACAACAGGTAAAAGAAAAAGAGGAAGACCCAGGGAGACACTGAGAAGAACATTGATGAGAGAGGCAAGAGCAGCAGGAATCGGCTCCCTCAATGAGATAGAACTGCTTGCACAGAACAGAGACAGATGGCGAGATTTGATAAAATATCTTTAAAAGAAAACTGCTAGAACAAAAATTCATATAGGAGAAGGTGTATCTTGGTCTACGCCCTATGGGCCGGTTACGGCTCGAAAGGTCAATAGATAGATAGATAGATACGCCACACTAGGAAAGAATGCGATCGAGTTCGTTTCGCAGCGTGGAGACGAATTCCCGTCTGTCTCTTCCCTGTCGATATACCAGAATATCATCAGCAAAAGTCATAGTTCTTCCCCTCCCATTCAGTTGTTGTTCCGTAATCGTTATTGTGTAATCGTTATCGTTTGAATCGTAATCGTTAAATAGAACTGGTGACAATGGCGAGCCTTGTGGCAGTCCTGGACAAATAGATGTTGGCTCGGATGACCAACTTCCTCATCGAGTATCACTTTACTCTGAAATATTGCTGCAGCGATTTATCTGATGAGGAAGGGGTGCACCGCCAGTTTGAGGAGCATATGCATGAGGTATTCAAATGGTACTCTGTTGTATGCATCCTCCAGATCTATAGTACCAGCACATGTCTCCTCTCATCTGCGGAATCCTTCGACATCATAGGCGAAGACTGCAGCATTGAGCAATTTCTCTCTGCTATATTTATAACTACCGAGTGTGGATGGGAATACGCCTTCATGGTGATAGGTGAGGACACGGGCAATTATTTTTCTCAATGTAGCTTACCGGCGGTGTTCTGCATCTTGATGATTCTGTGGGCACTGATATGAAAATGGTCATTGTTTGGCTTCGGTAGTGGTTGTAAGTAGCTGTGTAGCCACTTCTCCTAAATCTGACCACTCTGAATGCTAGTATTAAATTCTTTGGCCAGTTTTTTCAAGTCATTGTCAACTAAATCGCCTATGTCGTACTGAACACCATCTGGACCAGGAGCAGTGTTGTGTGATCTTTTATATGTAGTGGAATGGCATTGGTTGTGATTGTGAGATCTTCTCCCAGCACTATAAATCGTAAAACAATTCTGAGAGTGAACCCCGTATCCTCTTTCTTACAGCCTTATTTGTTTGGTCAGTCTGCTCAGTGTAGCGGACTAGAAGGACCTTCCTTCCCTTCGCTCTCATCAGATTTGTGCCATATCTGGCTTGTGCTCTGGAAGTCTGGTATGCCTCTGTGTCGTGTTGTGCCATTCATGCTCCGATGAAGGCGCCAGAACGTGGCACGCCATTTTTCTGACCACACTATTTTGCAGAAATCATCCCACTCAGCCTTCTTAGCCTGTTTAACACATCATTTCAAGTGCATCATTTTATGGTCGACCTCTTCTTTCTGACGCTCCGAGAGCTTATAGTTGTGTTATATTTGTGTTTTGTTCTTTCTTTCCTTGTGCTTTTCTGCCACGTTTTGTCTCTTCTTCTGTTCCACCAGGGCGGCTCTAACAATGAGTGAAGCTGTAGAAGAGGCGTGAAGCTGTAGAAGAGGCGTGAAGCTGTAGAAGAGGCGTGAAGCTGTAGAAGAGGCGTGAAGCTGTAGAAGAGGCGTGAAGCTGTAGAAGAGGCGTGAAGCTGCAGAAGAGGCGTGAAGCTGTAGAAGAGGCGTGAAGCTGCAGAAGAGGCGTGAAGCTGTAGAAGAGGCGTGAAGCTGCAGAAGAAGCGTGAAGCTGCAGAAGAGGCGTGAAGCTGCAGAAGAGGCGTGAAGCTGTAGAAGAGGCGTGAAGCTGCAGAAGAGGCGTGAAGCTGCAGAAGAGGCGTGAAGCTGCAGAAGAGGCGTGAAGCTGTAGAAGAGGCGTGAAGCTGCAGAAGAGGCGTGAAGCTGCAGAAGAGGCGTGAAGCTGCAGAAGAGACGTGAAGCTGCAGAAGAGGAGGCGTGAAGTTGCAGAAGAGGCGTGAAGCTGCAGAAGAGGAGGCGTGAAGCTGCAGAAGAGGCGTGAAGCTGTAGAAGAGGCGTGAAGCTGCAGAAGAGGCGTGAAGCTGCAGAAGAGGCGTGAAGCTGCAGAAGAGGCGTGAAGCTGCAGAAGAGGAGGCGTGAAGCTGCAGAAGAGGCGTGAAGCTGTAGAAGAGGCGCGAAGCTGTAGAAGAGGCGTGAAGCTGTAGAAGAGGCGTGAAGCTGTAGAAGAGGCGTGAAGCTGTAGAAGAGGCGTGAAGCTGTAGAAGAGGCGTGAAGCTGCAGAAGAGGCGTGAAGCTGCAGAAGAGGAGGCGTGAAGCTGCAGAAGAGGCGTGAAGCTGTAGAAGAGGCGTGAAGCTGCAGAAGAGGCGTGAAGCTGTAGAAGAGGCGTGAAGCTGTAGAAGAGGCGTGAAGCTGCAGAAGAGGCGTGAAGCTGTAGAAGAGGCGTGAAGCTGTAGAAGAGGCGTGAAGCTGTAGAAGAGGCGTGAAGCTGCAGAAGAGGCGTGAAGCTGTAGAAGAGGCGTGAAGCTGCAGAAGAGGCGTGAAGCTGCAGAAGAGGCGTGAAGCTGCAGAAGAGGCGTGAAGCTGTAGAAGAGGCGTGAAGCTGTAGAAGAGGCGTGAAGCTGTAGAAGAGGCGTGAAGCTGTAGAAGAGGCGTGAAGCTGCAGAAGAGGCGTGAAGCTGCAGAAGAGGAGGCGTGAAGCTGCAGAAGAGGCGTGAAGCTGTAGAAGAGGCGTGAAGCTGCAGAAGAGGCGTGAAGCTGTAGAAGAGGCGTGAAGCTGTAGAAGAGGCGTGAAGCTGCAGAAGAGGCGTGAAGCTGTAGAAGAGGCGTGAAGCTGTAGAAGAGGCGTGAAGCTGTAGAAGAGGCGTGAAGCTGTAGAAGAGGCGTGAAGCTGTAGAAGAGGCGTGAAGCTGCAGAAGAGGCGTGAAGCTGTAGAAGAGGCGTGAAGCTGTAGAAGAGGCGTGAAGCTGTAGAAGAGGCGTGAAGCTGCAGAAGAGGCGTGAAGCTGTAGAAGAGGCGTGAAGCTGTAGAAGAGGCGTGAAGCTGTAGAAGAGGCGTGAAGCTGTAGAAGAGGCGTGAAGCTGCAGAACAGGCGTGAAGCTGTAGAAGAGGCGTGAAGCTGCAGAAGAGGCGTGAAGCTGTAGAAGAGGCGTGAAGCTGCAGAAGAGGCGTGAAGCTGCAGAAGAGGCGTGAAGCTGCAGAAGAGGCGTGAAGCTGCAGAAGAGGCGTGAAGCTGTAGAAGAGGCGTGAAGCTGCAGAAGAGGCGTGAAGCTGTAGAAGAGGCGTGAAGCTGTAGAAGAGGCGTGAAGCTGTAGAAGAGGCGTGAAGCTGTAGAAGAGGCGTGAAGCTGTAGAAGAGGCGTGAAGCTGTAGAAGAGGCGTGAAGCTGCAGAAGAGGCGTGAAGCTGTAGAAGAGGCGTGAAGCTGCAGAAGAGGCGTGAAGCTGTAGAAGAGGCGCGAAGCTGCAGAAGAGGCGTGAAGCTGTAGAAGAGGCGCGAAGCTGCAGAAGAAGCGTGAAGCTGCAGAAGAGGCGTGAAGCTGCAGAAGAGGCGTGAAGCTGTAGAAGAGGCGTGAAGCTGCAGAAGAGGCGTGAAGCTGCAGAAGAGGCGTGAAGCTGCAGAAGAGGCGTGAAGCTGTAGAAGAGGCGTGAAGCTGCAGAAGAGGCGTGAAGCTGCAGAAGAGGCGTGAAGCTGCAGAAGAGGCGTGAAGCTGCAGAAGAGGAGGCGTGAAGTTGCAGAAGAGGCGTGAAGCTGCAGAAGAGGAGGCGTGAAGCTGAAGAAGAGGCGTGAAGCTGTAGAAGAGGCGTGAAGCTGCAGAAGAGGCGTGAAGCTGCAGAAGAGGCGTGAAGCTGCAGAAGAGGCGTGAAGCTGCAGAAGAGGAGGCGTGAAGCTGCAGAAGAGGCGTGAAGCTGTAGAAGAGGCGTGAAGCTGCAGAAGAGGCGTGAAGCTGTAGAAGAGGCGTGAAGCTGTAGAAGAGGCGAGAGGCTGTAGAAGAGGCGTGAAGCTGCAGAAGAGGCGTGAAGCTGTAGAAGAGGCGTGAAGCTGTAGAAGAGGTGTGAAGCTGCAGAAGAGGCGTGAAGCTGCAGAAGAGGAGACGTGAAGCTGTAGAAGAGGCGTGAAGCTGTAGAAGAGGCGTGAAGCTGCAGAAGAGGCGTGAAGCTGTAGAAGAGGCATGAAGCTGTAGAAGAGGCGTGAAGCTGCAGAAGAGGCGTGAAGGTGTAGAAGAGGCGTGAAGCTGCAGAAGAGGCGTGAAACTGCAGAAGAGGCGTGAAGCTGTAGAAGAGGCGTGAAGCTGCAGAAGAGGCGTGAAGCTGCAGAAGAGGCGTGAAGCTGCAGAAGAGGCGTGAACCAGAACTTTGTCTCTTCCTCGACACCCGCACGGGTAGAAGAGGAGGTAAAGAAAGAAGAGAAAAAAAATGACATTTTATTTTAATAATGTTTAAGTAGATTAATTTTCTCGAGAAAAAAAAACTTAAAATGTTTATTTTGTCCCGTTTCTGGTGCGGAACAAAAACATTTCTCGCTGTAAAACTCAGCACAGGTTTAATCTTCAATTTCTTCTATTCAGGATCGAGGAGCGAGAAATTGTTAGTGACTTGACTACCAATGACAAGAGGTTGGTTCGATATAGGACGACATCCTCTAGGTTCAGTCTTAAATGGACACTGGGTTTTCAGGCATAATGCTGACCAAGCTACCCCACAACTGTGTCTGGATCGGAAGAAAATGTGGGCACTAACACTAACTTATTGATACATCACGCGACGTAACTGCGTTCTTGCTTCTACAGCTCAACTGGAATCAAATATACTGCAATTTTGTAGAGGTTATAATTCTAAACTGAGCTACACAACAACGCAACTAAAATACCAATGACAAACGCCTGTGATAAATATTTGTTTTGCTTCCGTGCATTTTGGCGAGGAAATTGTGTCACCAGAACAAACAATGAAAGGCCGGTTCACCGCTTCAAGCCTCCACCCAATTCTAAAAGACAACAACAAGAAACACACCTGATGCTTCTGTATGCACACTCTGATGCACATAAACATACACACCATCTCATTACCCACCCACACACTCTGGGAAATATTACCTTCCACACCAAACTCTTTCCAGGACAAAAGTGCAGGAAGTGCGTCCTAATTCCTGACAAATCTGACCTGATTATTGCACAAAGCAACAGGTGACAAACATGAAATGAAAAATATCAATTTGAAAAAAAAAATTCAATTCTAGAAATGTTTCCTATATTTTCATGTAAGAAAAGTGCATGTGAAAATATCAGAAGCAGGATATCACATATAAATGTTAGTTTATCACATTCTCTGTGAGAAAGATTGTATTGCTTTTATGAAAGTGGGTTTGTTTAATACAAAAGAATATTAATAAACTTAAAAATATACCCAAGAGAGATTTAGTCTTTTAATCCCGTTCACTTCTCATTGTACCCATTCTGGTGTCGAGAGTTATAGTTCTCGCCCTTCTGGCAGATTCAATGATTGTTACTTGATATTTGTTGCAGCGTTTCTTTGATATTGTCTGATTGTTGATTTTTGTCTTTGATCTGTCCATGATACTCTGGGCCTGCTTCTTGCTCTTATCTTCTTTTAATATATGTTTTGTATGGTAATGAATCGCATGGCATTCTTTCTAAATGAACTATCCACTTTATTTGTTCTTTCTGCATGTAGCTTAGGATTGTGTCTGAAACTTCAAACGCTTTTCTCAGACGTCTCACCTCTGGTGGAAATCTTCCTTTTATATTTAGTCGTAAGTGGCCATGTTTGGCACATATAGCACAACGTGGGAATGAATATACTCTGAATAAAATGTTTCCTGGTGGCGATATGTATTTTTTTGGTGTTTTAAGTATATGTAATAGCTGGCTACTCAACACAAAAATAACATGCACATTAAATCGGTGATTCTGACTGATGCACTGTCAGTAGTAATATCAGCTCTAAAAAGCCTCAAGAACAATGAACTAGATGACTTTAGAACAGCCCTGGACCAACTATGCAATAACTTCCAGAGAGTAGTCATTCAATGGATACCATCACACTGAACGAATGCGCAGACAAATTAGCTAAAGAGTGAGGGAGATTACCACAAGAGAACCATCCGCTCAGTTATGATGAAGCCAAATCCATCCTCGAAGGTCAGTACCATGAAAAATGGAAACGAGAACACCCAAAGCATAACGAGAGTGACGGATACCACCAACTACCAAGGAGGGATCAAGTCATCACACTTCGCCTACGCACTGGCCACAATAGGGTGAGAAATTACATTTTCACCAAATTCAAAATAGGTAATAGGTACAACCAGCCTATGTTCTTGTAAACTGGACAATTTGACTACAAAACAAGTTCTACAGGATTGCCCCAAGTACACAGACCTGATAAGAGCAATGTGGTCCACACCCACCTCTCTAGAAGAGAAACTATATAGGGCAATCGAATCACTTAAACAGACAGCTGGCTTCATGAGAGGGTCTTGAATCCTACTCTGAATGAGTCTTGATCGCAGAGAGAGACTTGATTAATAACTTGGAGCTGTGCAGAAAAAGTTTAACGTCTGCTTTTATCTTCCTAATTTAGTTTTACAGATTGAAAGTATAATACTTTAAACTATTTATGGCTATTATTGCACTGCAAAGGAAAACGTTATTGTAAAAAAAAAATTAAAACAAAACAAATAGTCACTTTATCAGTTAGATAACAGGGTAGCAGTATAACTAAACATACTTAGAATACTAATATAACATAAAACATTTGTAACAAATAAATCTGCTTCCAACTTTATCCAATATAGCAGTTTGTAATTTACCAGTTAATTATCATTAATAACACTATAGCCTACAATGGTCAGTCAACTTGACAGTTGAATGTGGACAAACTCGTTTTCCTGGATTTCCCCAGGAAAGTGGAAGTAGAAAAGACCTACACATACACATACCCCAGGAAAGTGGAAGTAGAAAAGACCTACACAGACACATACCCCAGGAAAGTGGAAGTAGAAAAGACCTACACAGACACATACCCCAGGAAAGTGGAAGTAGAAAAGACCTACACAGACACATACCCCAGGAAAGTGGAAGTAGAAAAGACCTACACAGACACATACCCCAGGAAAGTGGAAGTAGAAAAGACCTACACAGACACATACCCCAGGAAAGTGGAAGTAGAAAAGACCTACACAGACACATACCCCAGGAAAGTGGAAGTAGAAAAGACCTACACAGACACATACCCCAGGAAAGTGGAAGTAGAAAAGACCTACACAGACACATACCCCAGGAAAGTGGAAGTAGAAAAGACCTACACAGACACATACCCCAGGAAAGTGGAAGTAGAAAAGACCTACACAGACACATACCCCAGGAAAGTGGAAGTAGAAAAGACCTACACAGACACATACTTGGAAACGAAATCTTGAGACAGGAATCCCAAAATCTGTTTCTTCTTCTGAATCGATCATCACTCATTCATGTTGGGATTGCGGATTCTCTAGTGACATCTGCCGTCTGTTTCAAGGTTTTGCTTGCATGTTGTTGTTCTTTCAATGTAGTTGATGTGGACCAGGTTCTCCTCCTCGCCTATGTATTGGAAGCTCTCTTCTAGAAAATGGCAATGGCACAGACTGGTGGTACCTGTGTTGAGTTCGGAGTACATGTGGCGCCTGTTGTGACCTGTGCGGGAGCGGAGTATGAAAACTTGGTTTCTATTTGAGAGGTGGCGTAAATCTCTAAATGATATTTCACATGGACACAATCTACAAGAGACATCAAAGAGAGTAAAGGATTTAAGAACTCATGTTGATGGCCTATACTCAACAGAGGGTGAAAGAGGTAAAAATATTAGAGAGAATGGTCAACAAATAATCTAAGAAGTTTTAAAGTAACAATGCAAATATAAACGATTGATACACATGTTGTTAACAATGGGACTTCTACATTGCTTTCACACTTTACGAAGTTTTGGCAATATGATGTTGATGTCATTAAAAAAAAACAATTATTAACGTATGTTTTATGAGCGATACGGTCGACATTACGCGTCTTAGTCTTCAGGTCGCCCCTCTTTTCCAGAAAAAAAAACCCATTTTAGCCTGGGTGAACCTAGGAGCCATCGATTAGAATCGGATCCGCCTTCTTGCCCTTATTAGTTGAGTTCATTAACCACTGATCCATCGGGACTCACTGACTATAAAAAAAGAGACAGACAAAATAAATGAGTTCTATTCTCCTGAAATGATTATGACTGCTGCTGCCGAGTTTTTGCATTGTGTAGTAGTACTCCTGTGTAATACTGAAAGTGAATATTGAAAGTGCCAATAGGCACCACATAAATACATTAATGACAGGTTACGATTACAGGAACACAAATACGCGAAACAGGTTTTAAAACCCCAGTAACAGCGAGGAAATAACGAGAGCAAATAAACTTGGAGGTCATAGAGGCAGATTTTGACACAGTTTTTTTTTTCTTTTCTTAAAGGGATTGAGGCAAATGGTGTTTCTAAAAAAGTAAAAAATAGCGCAGCTACCAGAATGAACAATTGGAGAAGGTAAAAGCAGTAGCAAGATGTGCAGAAAATAACAGACTGCTAGCCCAGAATAGAAACTGCAATTTAAAAATATATACCGTTACTTTATTTAAAGTGCACATCATCATCATGTGCCATACTGGTTGGCATAGGCGATCATGTCCTTCCACAGTCTTCTATCCGCAGTGCATCGTATCAGTTCTGTTGTTGACTGTTTTCAATGCCATGACACTAAACTATCCAGTATTTCCTCTCTTTGTCGTCCGCGATCTTTCTTTCCTTTTATTTTGCCAGTTGTAGCCAAGTATTCTAACTTTCCTCTTCTCATGATGTGCCCAAAAATTGTGGATTGTTTCTTTCTGATGTTTTTTAGGAGTTCTCTTTTTGTGTTGGCCTCTTTGAGAATTTCTTTATTGGTCTTTTTAGCTGTCCAGGGAACTTTCAACATTCTTCTGAGAAATCCCATCTCCGTGGCCTCTAATCGTCTTTTCATTTGTTTGTCTACTGTCCATTATTCGCTTCCATTGGTCAGAAATGGCTGCGATCTCCGACTAGTAGAGTCACTGCCAAGAAGGAAAGGAATGGCAAACTACCTTCTTATATTGCCTAGACTAATCACGACAGACCACAACTTGCTATTTACAGCTAAAGTGCACATATTTACTCTAAAAGATAGTAATCTCAAAAAAAAAAGAGAAAAGAAAGAAAGATAATTGTTGCTGTGACTGTCTGTCGGATTTCCTTCATTTACATCTTCATATCTTGATTTATCGATACATGAGTTATTATCAACAGAACTTTGAACTTTCTGAAATTCAAACATTTGTTCTATTGACTACATGTTCCATTGAACATTCTGACGTGCAAGTACACAACACTTCTGATTAATGTATTGCACCCCTTTAGAGAAAGCAACAAAATTGACTAGAGTTTTGGATCCTGAAGAAAGAACATTCTGAAGTGCGATCATACAGCACGACTGATTTGAGAATTGAATCACAGAGAACATTCTGAAGTGCGATCATACAGCACGACTGATTTGAGAATTGAATCACAGAGAACATTCTGAAGTGCGATCATACAGCACGACTGATTTGAGAATTGAATCCTAGAGAACATTCTGAAGTGCGATCATACAGCACGACTGATTTGAGAATTGAATCCAAGAGAACATTCTGAAGTGCGATCATACAGCACGACTGATTTGAGAATTGAATCCCAGAGAACATTCTGAAGTACAAATAGTGTTTAGACTTAGAAACTAGTGCCTTAATCTGTTATAACTTGGTATAGGTCAGCTTTCAGACCATGAACTATCAGATCAGACCACAAGAGTGAGGTGCCATGCATTCAAAACTTACCTGTAGAGCATCTGTACAAACTTGCTCCCCTAAAGTGTTTCCACCACAAAGTGGTAAAGAGGTTGTGTTCCCCTATCCCCATTCCTTGGTTGCAATACAACTAAGGAATCACCCAAGCTGGACACGGTCATAAGGTTGGAACCAGGAAAATCGAGACAAAAACATGTTGAAATCAGATACACAAGTCTGCATGCCTAACATAACAGGTCCATGTCAATTCCTAACATTGAAGCGTCACAATCTAGAAGAAAACAATATAGTTCTCATCCCGCAAAATCTCGCCGGGCAGCGAGAGTACTGGACCATTCTGTCTCGAAAGAATCCATTCAATGCTACCCTATGTTTCTGTGGAGTCAAGACACAGAGAAAGCGCAAGAGATACTGACTTATCAACACTAAGAAGGTTCCTGTGGCCATCACCGATACCATACCGGAACAAGGTGTATGGAGATGCCACTGAGCTTGACCAACGCTTTCTTCGAACTCTTTAAGAGTGATGTCTAAATGCGCACGCAGAAGATAGCAGGATAATATCATGACGTCTGTAATTGACACTATAAACATCTGTCTGTTTTGATAGATGTGGAGCAATAGATGTGGAGCGATAGATGTGGAGCGATAGATGTGGAGCGATAGATGTGGAGCGGTAGATGTGGAGCGCTCGTTTGACTATAATATAATCGTGATCAGGTGCAGGTGTGACACTTTCTTGTCGACTCCATTGGAAAAAGAATGTATAACTGGCTTAATGAACTCACAAAAGTTATTAACCGCCTTTCTCACCCACTTACTAAAAATACTAACAAAAAGGAACTCCGAAGAAACGTCAGAAAGAAACAATCAACATTTTTCGGCCACATCATGAGAAGAGGAAAGTTGGAATATTTGGTTACAACTGGAAAAATACAGGGAATGAGAGATCACGAACAACAGAGAAAGAAAACACTAGAAAGCCTTGTGTAATGGCATGGAAAAACAGCCAACAGCAGAATTGCACGGTAAATAAAAGATTGTAGATGTATACGATCGCCTACGCCAACCGGTATGGCACATGATGATGAGTAATTAGAACTGTGCAAATTAATATTCATTTCTAATTGTCATAAAACTCAAAACTGCAGCTATTTCACGCAAAACGATCAGTATAGTATCATAGAATGATCATATCGTTTTGTATTATGACTTGGCATGTGCTGAGAAGAGAATTTCAAAGCAGGATTTTATATGGGAAACATCAGGAAAGAGAAAAGAGGGAGATCTATAGAGACACGGAAAAGAGGGAGACCTATAGAGACACGGAAAAGAAGGAGACCTATTGAGATACGGAAAAGAAGGAGACCTATAGAGACACGGAAAAGAAGGAGACCTATAGAGATACGGAAAAGAAGGAGACCTATAGAGACACGGAAAAGAAGGAGACCTATTGAGATACGGAAAAGAGGGAGACCTATAGAGACACGGAAAAGAAGGAGATCTATAGAGATACGGAAAAGAAGGAGACCTATAGAGACACGGAAAAGAAGAAGATCTATAAAGACACGGAAAAGAAGGAGATCTATAGAGACACGGAAAAGAAGGAGATCCATAAAGACACGGAAAAGAAGGAGATCTATAGAGACACGGAAAAGAAGGAGATCTATAGAGACACGGAAAAGAAGGAGATCTATAGAGACACTGAAAAGAAGGAGATCTATAGAGACACGGAAAAGAATGAGATCTATAAAGACAAGGAAAAGAAGGAGATCTATAAAGACAAGGAAAAGAAGGAGACCTATAGAGACACGGAAAAGAAGGAGATCTATAGAGACACGGAAAAGAAGGAGACCTATAAAGACAAGGAAAAGAAGGTGACCTATAGAGACACGGAAAAGAAGGTGATCTATAGAGACAAGGAAAAGAAGGAGACCTATAGAGACACGGAAAAGAAGGAGACCTATAGAGACACGGAAAAGAAGGAGACCTATAGAGACACGGAAAAGAAGGAGACCTATAGAGACACGGAAAAGAAGGAGACCTATAGAGACACGGAAAAGAAGGTGATCTATAGAGACAAGGAAAAGAAGGAGATCTATAGAGACACGGAAAAGAAGGAGACCTATAGAGACACGGAAAAGAAGGAGACCTATAGAGACACGGAAAAGAAGGAGACCTATAGAGACAAGGAAAAGAAGGTGATCTATAGAGACAAGGAAAAGAAGGAGACCTATAGAGACAAGGAAAAGGAAGGTGACCTATAGAGACAAGGAAAAGGAAGGTGACCTACAGAGATACGGAAAAGAAGGAGACCTATAGAGACAAGGAAATGAAGGGGACCTATATAGACAAGGAAAAGAAGGTGATCTATAGAGATACGGAAAAGAGGGAGACCTATAGAGACACGGAAAAGAAGGTGACCTACAGAGACAAGGAAAAAAGAAAGACATATAGAGATACGGAAAAGAATGCTGACATAAGACTGATTGTAGAAAACCAAGGCTGGCAGGCACAGGCTCATTTGATCAAACACCTCGCCCAGAATAGAGATGGAAGGCGGGCCACAAATATGACGAGCGCTATGTGGCGTGTAGCAGCGCTGGAAGGACCAAGATCAAAGTTATGACAAGTCATATCATATATTTCATTACAACACTACACTGCATTATATATAATTATTCTTTTGATATGTTTTTCTTTGCTACCCTATGTTACTCAACGTTATTTTATGGTATGTTGTGTTATGTTATTTTACATATTAAATATAAAGTATTTATTTAAATTAGAAATTTTGCAAGTAAAATATCTTCAGAGGAAAACAAATGAGCCTGTTTTTACCAGTTGTTATTTCAATTGTCTACTCTTTCGAAAAGTTTACTTTTCAAACATCACTGACTTTGAAACGTGCGGACGAAAACGGTTGAAATTTAAACTCTGAAGATAATTATTTAGAAACGATTTAATTGGAAAAGAAATCTGTGACTGGAATGTTAGGTATTTACATACCAGAGCAGTAATGCGCGCATCAGTGCATACCAGTTCTAAAAATTAGCACTCAAAATACATTGAAACAGCATGTTAAAATTACCGCATATATTCAAATAAAATCTTCAACGCAGCAGGTACGTTATTTTGTCCTCAGGAAACGGAATTCACAGTTTTGTGAAGACCAATTCATTTTCTGTGGACGATGTACGACAAAAAAGGACCAAACATCCTGGTAAAAAATGGGACGAACTAAAAGAAAAATATTGTTTGTTTATAATTGTTACACTCAATGTGTAACGTTAGATACAGTCTCTCTCTCGTGCAGGTAGATTGTAATTGAATTTCACCATCGCGTGTCACTTGCATTGTTGGTACTTCCTGACAGGCCGTAATTAATCCATCACTTGACACGTTACTTCCCTGTTATTACTTTCTCGTATTCTTGCCTCTTGCTTTTAACAAAACCCATCCATAATGGCGTACAGAATGGCATCACATCTCTTTAAATGCCTAAAATACTTCTCTTGCCTAATCATCACCTGGTTCATTTCATTTCAAGAATTGAAAAGAATATATAACTGTCTTTTGCATTTGTTTTCTTTTTATCTCGTGCCTTATATCCTTGAAGTTGGTATATCAACTCGCCATTGGCAAACACGAGAGGAGAAAAAGGTAGATAGACTGTAGCACGGAGCACATGTCAAGATAACATAAGATATGGCTGATCCTAACTTACCTTAATGCTCTGTGTCTTTTGTTACCATCATGTTCGTTAAACGTGGATGTTCCCCATTTATTTCTGAAAGGTTATATGAATTAACATTCCTTCCTTCCTTCCTTCCTTCCTTCCTTCCTTCCTTCCTTCCTTCCTTCCTTCCTTCCTTCCTTCCTTCCTTCCTTCCTTCCTTCCTTCCTTCCTTCCTTCCTTCCTTCCTTCCTTCCTTCCTTCCATCCTTCCTTCCTTCCTTCCTTCCTTTATTCTTTCATTTCTTCCTCCATACTTCCTTCATTCCTTTCTTTCATACTGCCTTCCTTCATTCATCCCTTCCTTCCTTCATTGTAATAATGTTTAGAGAATGTGGTCTTCGACAACCATGGCATTTACAATCACTCAACGATAATGACTAGAAATGTTGTTCACAGATAACTATGTTAATTCAAATCGCTCAGTGATAAGGACTACAAAGTTGCGCTCCACAGAACTCCCTGACTGAGAATCCCGTAAACATACTTGCCAAAACTTTGATAAATGGCAATGTAGACTAACACCTTCGACATACAGCACATAACTACTACATTATCGTCGCATTTTTAGCCTGTCCATGGAATACATAGAAGCCGTCTGCTTTGAGATTTTAGTCTCTACAGGGCGCGGGTTCAGTTCCAGATGTGATGATTTTTTTTTTTTTTGTATTGAACAGATAAGTCTTAGCTGTCTATTCCAAACCTCAACAATCTATCCCAAACATCTGCAATCTATCCCTAATCTAGACAATCTACCCCTATACACGACAATCTACCCCAATGCTCTACAATCTACCCCTATGCTCTACAATCTACCCATATGCTCGATAATCTACCCCTACGCCCGACAATCTACCCCCATGCTCGACAATCTACTCCTATACTCGACAATCTACCGCTAAGCTCGACAATCTACTCATATGCTCGTCAATCTACCGCTAAGCTCGACAATCTACTCATATGCTCGACAATCTACCGCTAAGCTCGACAATTTACTCCTATGCTCGACAATCTACCGCTAAGCTCGACAATCTACTCATATGCTCGACAATCAACCGCTAAGATCGACAATCTACTCTTATGCTCGACAATCTACCGCTAAGATCGACAATCTACTCCTATGCTCGACAATCTACCGCTAAGCTCGACAATCTACTCCTATGCTCGACAATCTACCGCTAAGCTCGACAATCTACTCATATGCTCGACAATCTACCGCTAAGCTCGACAATCTACTCATATGCTCGACAATCTATCCCAATGCTCTACAATCTACTCCTATGCCCGACAATCTACCATTATACCATTATGCCCGACAATCTACCCCTGCGTTGGACAATCTATCTCTATGCCCGACAATCTACCCCTATGCCCGACAATCTACTTCTATTGTCTACAATGTACCCCTAATCTCGACAATCTACCCCTATGCCTGACAATCTATCTCTATGCCCGACAATCTACCCCTATGCCTGACAATCTACACCTATCCCCGCCCAGAATAATAAAAAACAAGATTAGTGTATGATGGTCCCCTGCTAACGTGAAAACAGTTAATCTCACTGCATATATAGACTGTTGGATTCAGGGAATTGTATGCAGAAGATAATGATGGACAAGAAAAACAAACAAACAACAACCTAAAGGTGACAGACCTACACAAATCCTGTGAAGACAGAAATTCCCAGTGTTCCCAGAACAACACTTCAACATATATGTTCGGAGTGTCATGATGATGACCTGCAAATAAATCAAGAATTTCAACATATTATAGCTGAAGACCACGGATTAAGCAGTATAAAAATAAACACAAATTGTTATTGCCCTACATATAAGCCACCCCATAAAGCCAATAACTGCTATAGCTCCCCACTCCCAAGAACAAAGAAGAAACAAAAATCTCTCTCTCAAAATTAGTACTTTGGTGAAGACATTTCTTTCTTAATGTTCTCGCTTGAGAGTCCAAATAGGACAGGAATGTTGACTCGTCAATTGTGATGTCTCTCTTTAAATTTGAGGAACTGGACATTTCTTTCTTAATGTTCTCGCTTGAGAGTCCAAATAGGACAGGAATGTTGACTCGTCAATTGTGATGTCTCTCTTTAAATTTGAGGAACTGGACATTTCTTTCTTAATGTTCTCGCTTGAGAGTCCAAATAGGACAGGAATGTTGACTCGTCAATTGTGATGTCTCTCTTTAAATTTGAGGAACTGGACATTTCTTTCTTAATGTTCTCGCTTGAGAGTCCAAATAGGACAGGAATGTTGACTCGTCAATTGTGATGTCTCTCTTTAAATTTGAGGAACTGGACATTTCTTTCTTAATGTTCTCGCTTGAGAGTCCAAATAGGACAGGAATGTTGACTCGTCAATTGTGATGTCTCTCTTTAAATTTGAGGAACTGGACATTTCTTTCTTAATGTTCTCGCTTGAGAGTCCAAATAGGACAGGAATGTTGACTCGTCAATTGTGATGTCTCTCTTTAAATTTGAGGAACTGGACATTTCTTTCTTAATGTTCTCGCTTGAGAGTCCAAATAGGACAGGAATGTTGACTCGTCAATTGTGATGTCTCTCTTTAAATTTGAGGAACTGGACATTTCTTTCTTAATGTTCTCGCTTGAGAGTCCAAATAGGACAGGAATGTTGACTCGTCAATTGTGATGTCTCTCTTTAAATTTGAGGAACTGGACATTTCTTTCTTAATGTTCTCGCTTGAGAGTCCAAATAGGACAGGAATGTTGACTCGTCAATTGTGATGTCTCTCTTTAAATTTGAGGAACTGGACATTTCTTTCTTAATGTTCTCGCTTGAGAGTCCAAATAGGACAGGAATGTTGACTCATCAATTGTGATGTCTCTCTTTAAATTTGAGGAACTGGACATTTCTTTCTTAATGTTCTCGCTTGAGAGTCCAAATAGGACAGGAATGTTGACTCATCAATTGTGATGTCTCTCTTTAAATTTGAGGAACTGGACATTTCTTTGATACAAAAAAAATTGTTTGTTAAATAATGCACCGACACTAAACGGTTAAAAATGTTTCACAGAAGACGCCATCGACCGGAGCCAATCGGATGATTTCACAAAGCACACAGGACAAGGGGTAGCATTTTATTTGTTGACTAATCACAGGGGTCATCAGTCTTTTGCTGATTCTCGCTTCTTGGAGCACAGAGACAAAACAGTGGACGTTAAACAACATATGTCTTCTAGAAGATGGTTTATCATCTCATTAGTTATCTTTTACGACAGGCAAGCCAAGTTACATTGTGACATAATAATTCCTTCTTAATTGGCCAGGAATCTGTCATGAACTGTTGCGCTAATAAGATATAACAGACAAAAGTTGTTTGTTTTATTTAAATTTACTTTGTTTATCTTTTCATCGCTCCCGTGCGGTATAAGCTATGTTTTTTTTTAAAATAAAATATACATACATAATACTGACCACATTACCCCATAAATAATGTGCTGAAGGTCTGTAAAAATTATGGTCACTAACACCATATTCCCTATACGCCACTTGGCGTACGGGGGCTCTTTACATTTTTTTTTACTTTCCAGTCCTCTTTATAGTAAAGCAGATGTATACATTTTTATATTTGTTTGTCCACGTTTCATCCAGCTTGACAGTTCCCTCGCACCATGTTTGTGCATATCGTAGTTCACAGATTTTTTGCTTTAATCTCAACAGTTGCATTTTAGTTTCAAATCCAAAAACTTTGCCATATTAATGAATGAGGATGTTCTGAGGAAACTCTCCACTCATTCTTGAGATTGATATTTTATAGGAGTGGTTCAAATATGAGACACTTCACAAAACTATGAAAATGTTTGCTTCGTTTAATTTATGTTATTGTTACTTTCGTTAAGTAATGTTTATGCTAAGAAATATTCTACAATCTGATAAGTTTGCCCTTTTCAAGTGTAAAATAACAATAATTTAACCACAACTATTGTTAAAATGACAATAATTTAACCACAACTATTGTTAAAATGACAATAATTTAACCACAACTATTGTTAAAATGACAATTATAACTTCTTTCTTGATCAACTGTAATGTACCTTAGCAGAATTATGCTCAAGTCGTATTTCAGAACTAAAAGAAGTATCAAGCATACTAAAACACCAGCAACAAATAGTTGTGATTTGTAGTTGAATGTGAGAATCGTTGCTTCCTGTAAATGATAACAAACCTCATATTATGTCCCTTTACCACTCTCTAAAGGGTTAAGGACAAACACCAGTGAGTTGGGGACTCACACAGTAGAAAAAATAATGCGCTGTTGCTTGGCCACTAATAATTAGAAGGTGAATAGAGAAATAAAAGCCCATTTCTAAACAGTCGCCTTCTTTCTTCTTTTCCCAGGAGCCCAAACTCTATAGATACGTCATTCAGTAGTAACTACTTCCGGTGTGACTCAAAATTTACAAATTAATACTACATTTACCGAAAGAACGCAGAGGCGTGAGACCTCTTCTGTTTGTGAAGTCCACAATTCTCGGTACAGAAACGGTTGCCAAGACACAACTGGTTGGTAACAGTAAACAGCTCCATCACTTCCTGGTCTGTTTGTGTATGTTCTCTTGTTTGCGTGTGCGTTTTAATGTTTGCTGCTCGCCCAGGAACAAACTAGCGGGAATGTTTGGCATTCATGTTCGGTTTGCTTGTCAAATGTGTGTACAAACACAAAAAGACACAAAGTGGATACTGCTGCAAGCCGCCTAAAGAATTCCCGACTAAAGACTGCTTGAGATCTTCACAGAGGGAGATTGTGTTCTATAGAACAAAAGATGCTTTCATTCTTGCGTTCCCACGCCTTCAGTCTCGTTAATTTCTCATTTGAATTAGTCAGAATGTTTTTTTTTTGTTTTGGGGGGAAAGGTTCAGGGAGAGCATGAGAAAGAGAGAGAGAGAGAGAGCGAGTGAGAGAGAAAGAGGGGGAGAGAGAGAGGGAGAGAGAGAGGGAGAGAGAGGGAGAGAGAGGGAGAGAGAGGGAGAGAGAGTGAGTGAAAGAGAGAGAGTGAGAGAGGGAATGAGAGAGAGGGAGTGAGAGAAAGCGAATGAGAGAGAGAGGGAGTGAGAGAGGGAGTGAGAGAGGGAATGAGAGAGAGGGAGTGAGAGAAAGCGAATGAGAGAGAGAGGGAGTGAGAGAGGGAGTGAGAGAGAGAGGTTAGTGAGAGAGGGAGAGAGAGAGGGAGTGAGAGAGAGAAAGCTAGTGAGAGAGAGAGCGAGTAAGAGAGAGAGAGAGCGAGTAAGAGAGAGAGCGAGTGAGAGAAAGAGGGAGAGAGCGAGAGAGAGCGAGTAGGAGAGAGAGAAAGAGAGGGAGTGAGAGAAGGAGTGAGAGAGTAAGAGATAGGAGCGAGTGCGAGAGAGGTTAGTGAGAGAGGGAGTGAGAGAGAGGGAGTGAGAGAGAGAAAGGGAGTGAGAGAGAGTGAGGGAGAAAGAGCGAGTGAGAGAGAGAGAAGGAGTAAGAGAGGGAGTGAGAAAGAGAAAGCGGGTGAGAGAGTGAGGGAGTACGAGACAGAGCGAGTGAGAGAAAGAGATAGAGAGAGAGCGAGTGAGAGAGAGAGAGAACAAGTGAGAGAGAGAGAAATAGAGGGAGTGAGAGACAGAGAAAGGGAGAGAGAGAAAGGGAGAGAGAGAAAGGGAGAGAAAGAGAGGGAGTGAGAGAGAGAGAGGGAGTGAGAGTGAGCGAGAGAGGGAGTGAGAGAAAGAGCGAGTGAGAGAGAAAGAGGGAATGAGAGAGAGAGAGAGAGAGGGAGAGAGAGAGAGAAATAGAAAAAGAGTCCATGTAACTTTGAGGTAGGACATTAAACTTGATGCCAGAATGTCTCCAATGAGAACAATTGCAGCAATCAAGTTTACTTTTTTTGAAGTCTATGACCTCAAGTGTCATGTACCACCGATGACGGACGCCATAATGCGGCGATGCGGTGTTCAAGAGGAGCCCGTAAGGAACCCTTGGCAACTGACACATGAAAAAAAAAAACGATTAGAACTTATGCCACTGCAATGGCCACATTTATTAAACAAAAAGTAAACTTCCCACCATCTTTCACTCAAATACCGCCAGTGCCACGGAGTTCGTGATCCACATTAATATATCTCATTCTCTAATAGAAGGAATACTAATGGGCGTTGTCTGAGTAAACAACGATGGTTCGAACAAAGAAACACAAGAACGTTTCTTACTACCCACTTTGACCTTTATTCTCCGTCATTCCGTTAGCACGTTCGTGTGTTTTGATATATGTAGTTTGTTTTACTTTTAATTAACGCAGCGCATTTTGTTTCCTAAAGGCGCTATAAATTGTGAACTCTCCTGTTAACCAATTGGGTATTTTTTTTCTTTTGCTTTTTTTTTCTCTAACGTTCACCCGATGACAACTAAAGGAATCGATTGACCTTTTCGTCATCCGTTCTGAGAAAAGGGCGTTAAATGGGCGTAGATGCGTTGTGTTGAGGTTTCCAACATAACTGTGATATTTACGCGTTTCGGACCAACACATCCGGACTTCAGCATGGCAATTTTTAGTACTGGTTGCCTTTTATCTTCGATACCTACTCGTTTGAGCTAATAAGGTTTTTTTCTGTTTATAGAGATACTGCGAAGAGGTGGAGTATGGTTTGGATGGTTCTAGTTCACCGATCCTGGCGCAAACCATCAGCTTTGTGTTGCTGACAACTTCTAGCGCTGTTGCAGAGAGACGCCTTGTCTCCAATCAAGTTGTCCAGGGCTGAATAACAACCGTGTGAATGTTTTTGTTTTTGAGTAAAATTTATACAGGAAACGACATTGCAGATATAGACAATACTTCAGGCGAACGAAAGATAAGTAAAAAAAAAAGTAAAGTACCCCTGTCACGCCAAGTGGCGTATAGGGAAATATGGTGTTAGTGACCCTATATTTTACAGACCTTCAGCACATGATTTTTGGGGTAATTTGGTCGGTATTACGCCTGTGCTGCTTTACTTTCCCAGAAAAAAATCCGGTACCCATATAAGACTGGGTGAACCCGGAAGCCGTCGGTTGGGATCGAGCCCTACCCCTTGTCCTTGTAGTCCAGTTCACAAACCACTGAGCTATCGCTGGTCTCGAACGAAAGATAGATAGATATTCCTGATCGTTGGCGTAGGGTCAACCAAGCTTAAAGAAAGAGGAGATAATACCGATGATCCACAACATGGGGACTGCATATTTCCTCTTGGAAAGTACACGCAATTCGGCTTGATGTTATGCTGACCAGACCGATAAATTGTGCCGACAGTCATTAAAGAATATGGACACTAACATGTTACTCCCAAACGTCACTAGAAGAGATACAGATAAGCTACACATCTATTTTTCTGTCCTCTCGCATATTTCTGTTAAGTGTGTCCTAAACATCTGTAACTAGTTGCGAAAATCTGGTTAGTAAAATTATATGGAGAAGTCTGACTTAACAATAATATTGAAAACATTTTTCTCTTAAATATTTCATATTTCTTATTAATAAAAACTGACAGGAAACTCATATTTTGTGTAAATAATGTTTGTAAAACATATTTTTATTTTAAATGCTCATTAATGTTGAATATTTTTTTTTTCATTTGAATATTACCAGAATTTGGTATACCATTTATACATTCATTCTCATCCTTCCATTTTAAATACTTTTATTTTTTTCCTCCATCAATTTCTCTCTGTCTGTCAACTATGTCACGTGGTTGTCCGTTTCTCTCTGTATTAATTCTTTTGCCTGTTTTTATGTCTTTGTGTATCTTGAGTTCACTTTTGCTACGAGTAATAAAGTTATTTTGTTCCATTTTTTTTATTCGTTGTATTCATTAATACATTTTAAAAATATTTTCATTTTCTCCTGTACTAATTGTATCCAAGAAAGCCGCTTTTTTTGCATTAATTTTCTCTGAAGCCACCTATTTCAGCCATGCAATCTAAAAGCCACCTGTTCACCTCCTGAAATATTTGATTATTTGAAGGTAGAGCCGATTTGTCTTATCTCTCAAAAAGATCATTCTTTCAGCAGTAAATGTTACATCAATATGTTTATTTGTAAAACACAAGAAAACAAATAAGCGTTCATTATTTTAATTTCTCGTATTGATTCCCCGACCTGTCTTTTCTTGTGACTTTCAGTTATCTTTTTAGTCATCTCAACCCTGTGGTGAAGATTTTCTGTTTCTCTTTGGCTATGTAATGCCCGAACTGGCATTTCTCTTCTTTACGTTCACTCAATGACTAAAGGAATAGATAAACTTCCTCGTGATCCGTCCTTTAAGAGAACATTACATGGGTGTAAATGCAAAGCGTTGCCGTTTGAAGTGAAACTGTGATATTTGTACCCTATTTATTTAGTATTGGGTTGTCTTTTCTCTCGATCCTTTCTCAATTTGCCAGACTAGACTAGTTAGTCTGTTACTATGGGTACCGCGAAGAGGTGGAGTTGGGTCTAGATAGTTCTGGTTCAACGATACTGACGTAAGAAATAAGATATGAGGCCGCTGGCAGCTTTCAGCTCTGTTGTTGAGCGAATCATTTGCTCTCTAATTTTCATAAGTTGTCAGCCACCATTTATCACCCGTTGATCCTGTTGGATGGTTCTGCCATGATCGCTACATCTTGTTACCTGTCGTTGTCATCACGATATCTTTTTTATTTAAAATTAAAAAAGAAAACTTGCATTTGGTATTAGTCACGGGTGACTATATAAGTTACATATAATCCTATATGTGAACTGGACTACAAAGTACAAAAGGTAGGGTTCGATTCCAACCGACGGGGTCCGGTTCACCCAGCCTTTAATGGGTACCGGATTTTTTTCTGGGAAAATAAAGCAACCCGGGCGTAATACCGAACACATTACCCAAAAAAATCATGTACCGAAGGTGTGTAAAATTTATGGTCACTAACACCATATTCCCTATACGCCACTTGGCGTGACGGGGGTACTTTACTTTTTTTTTTAATGATCCTATATAATATATAATTTACATAACATGTTTTTGTTCTTTTAATGTTGCATTTGGCCTCCATTATACGACCTGAGACCAAGAGAGGTACTGTAAAGTGGCGTTTGTATGATCAGTCCACTTTCATCTGTGTATTTTTATACACCTTCCACCTTTCAATCACGGTTCCCATTAAAAAAAAAGTTTTGACCAGATCGTTAGAATCACATGAAATCTATCCCCACCAACATAACCTTTCTTTTTTCTTTACAGCCCCTGAAGTGTTTTCTTTGAAAGAAATGCGCGTAGCAACGTTGAATTGGATAGTTATGACCAACGAATAAAGCGTTATGTTCGACGAATAAACTGTTATGATAAAATAAACAGATAGTTATGATCAACGAATAAACTGTTATGATCATCAAATGAGCAGTTATGATAGACGAATAAATTGTTATGTTCAACGAACGAGTAGTTATGATCAAGGAATAAACAGTTATGATCAAATGATCAACGAGCGAGCAGTAATGATCAACGAACAAATAGTTATGATCAACGAATAAACAGTTACGATCAACGAACGAGTAGTTGTGATCAACGAACGAGCAGTTATGATCAACGAATAAACTGTTATAACCAACGAACGAGTAGTTATGATCAACAAACGAGCAGTTATATTCAACGAACGAGCAGTTATATTCAACGAACGAGTAGTTATAATCAACGAATAAGCTGTTATAGTCAACGAACGAGTAGTAATGATCAACAAACGAGCAGTTATGATCAACAAACGAGCAGTTATGATCAACAAACGAGCAGTTATGATCAACAAACGAGTAGTTATGATCAACAAACGAGCAGTTATATTCAACGAACGAGTAGTTATAACCAACGAATAAGCTGTTATAGTCAACGAACGAGTAGTAATGATCAACGAATGAACAGTTATGATCAACGAACAAATAGTTATGAACATCGGAAACCTCAATTATGAACCCAAAGAGGCATGTTACTACTTATTGTTAATTAAATATGGCTAATTGTGGCTGCATGAAACGTTCCAGATGCCAAACTGAACACATTCTTTTAAATCCCATCAAAATACTAAGCCAGGTCAGTGTTATCTTTAATTATCTTCTTCTTTCCTTCCTCAAAAGCCATCGTCGAGAGGAGACCAAGCTTGCCATATTTTACTTTTCTGTTTTATTCCTCTCCTGGTATGCTTCCTAGTGTCTCTAATATTGTATCAATCCATCATTTTCATGGACGCCACTTTGATTTAGAATCGTTGTAGCGTTTCTTGAAGACTCCTGTCGGATTTAGTTTTTCCTCTGTCTTATCACTCGGCTTAGCGTTTTCATATATTAGCTCTCTATGTATTAAATAGCGGGAAATATTCCTAGCCGCTATTTTCTGACTCTTCACTTCTGATCTTATTTCCCAGGCTGTGTTCCTGTTAAGCGTCTCTAACATATATCATTTCGGTGGTAATTATTTTTGTGAAGGTTCGTTCTCTTCATAGGTCTGTGAAAGCATAACATGATCCGGTGGAGATATATTGGAAATACAAGCGCGCAGACAAAATATAAACACATCGCAAACTGCCGATAACACACTTTAGTAGCACGACGTGGAAACAAAACGACATAAGGTGGCTGCTACTGTTGTGCCAGACAGGTAAATTAAACAAAACAATGATATTCGAGGCAGAAAGTCAAATGGGGCAAGAGCAGAATTGTTATACAAATAAATAGACTCCATGTAAGAAAGAAAAGACAGTTTTATTTGTTCTCCGAGTGGAGAACAAAGTATTGCTTACCTTGTGTTGTTTCTTCTTCGTTTACGTGATCTGCGAAACGGCCAGAACGTCCGCGGCTGAGACCAAGCAACACAAATATAAACGCTCTTAAATCAAAGCAGAAACAGCATCAGCAAAAAAAAAAAAAAAAAAAAAAGACCCAGTGGATCACAAGTCTCCATTAAATCTCTTACTTTCATTTATCCTTAAGTTGAGTTCAATTTATTATTTACACCAGCTATTGTGTAATCTATACCTGAATCTTATTTTCTTCTTTGTGTACTCTGTATTTTTTTTTTTTTCGTGGAAAATTCTTTAGATTTTTGGAAGAAGCTTGATCTCTCATGCGTGCACTCTTCTGTGCTTGGAGATTTTCTTGTACTCCCCTTAACATCGTCTTCTCTTCGATTGTCTTATAAAGGACGTGACGTCACGGGTTATTGCAGCCACAAAATAATAATGCTATTGTATCCAAGAGTAAAATGTTCTTTAAACAAACAAAATATCGACATGTTCCTATGACATTTAGCAAACTGAGCTGCACTGTGCTTTGTATCTTGCAGTTTGTACATCCATCGTCAGCACTCCTCTCACTCTTTCTGCCACACTCTCTCGTAAAGTATTATTATCAACATCATCATCGTGTGTGTTGTCGACTAAAGACTGCGGTCTTCCTCCACTCCATTTCCTGTCCTCTATCATTTACCATCATTTACATTGTTAAGTCTTTTTGACGTCATGATACTAGACAATCCTTATTTTGGAGCTGCGTGGTCCAGAGGTAAGGCATCGACTTCTAGACTAGAAGGTCCGGGGTTCGATTGCTACAATAGGCGGTGGACAATTTTATTATTTAAAAAAATATAATCTGTGGTTTCTTCATGGCTTTGCCCTCCCCTAGTCTCTGGCTAGTGAGATCCATATCAACCCTCGACGATAACGGCGGGAAAAAAGGAGGTCCCGTTTAAGAAACCTTGATAGTTAAATGTCGAAAAAAGTCGGTCATAAATTGCCACTTCCGGGGCACAAAATTGCAATGCAAATCTATCAATGACGAAGTCGAACGTTTATGGCACGGATGTTGCGACGTTGTCGGAAACTATCGACAGAAAGCATCCACACCTACTTAACGAGCGGACGCTAGGAAGAAAAGAAAAGTCATCAGACTGCGAATTCTCTTATTGTATGTTAAGTTGTTAGATAATCTGCTAAATCGTTCTACATACAACAACAATCTTAATGAATGTCTGTATATGGGCCACTGCAAGAATTACAAAAGACAGTAAAATTTATACAGGAAACGACATTGCAGATATAGACAATACTTCAGGCAAACGAAAGATAGAATGAATGTCTGTATATTATACATAATATAGTTGTAGTTAGTCGAAGGTCTCAGCATCACTGCAAACGAACTAAAAATCCTTAAATGCTCAACCGCCAGTGCCAGTTGATTCATTCAAATTAAAATTGCATCTCATTGATTGATCCAAACAAAGAAAGGTAGTTACGGTATTCATCATAGCGGCCACAGCACATGCCAAAAGACATAAGGCGTAGCCGCACCGAAAGTGAACGCAACTATCTGTCCTTCGCCATACATATCACCATTCATCGTAAGCAATCGGAATGTCGAAACACGATCCAGATGAAAAACACACCTCACGGTGTGCATAGAGCAGTAAACTCAATAGCTTCGGCAACAAACCGGAGTTGGAATCTGAGGAAACTGCAAAAAGGATCACTTTTCAGACAGAGTCTCAATGGTTCATGCCGCCTATCCGCCACATTGACTGGAAGAAGTCGATCTTCGTTAGTAGCCTCCATTGGCTGTTTTACCGAGCAGCCTTTCTCACGATTGACTCAGCAAACATGTAAATGACACATTCGTCAGCGAAATGAATAAGGCAAGCCAGTGGTGGGAGGGGTCTCCCATCTTTTCTCATGCTTTTAACTTATAACTTTGACTTGATTTCATTTTCGAACGTTGTTGTGCAGTTTCTTGAAATTATTCTCCGTGTGCTGCGTCTTATAGCAGATTTCCCCAGGTCCCCCCACCCCCGCCCCTAATGTAAAGTTAACGAATGTTCAATAAACGTTGCCAGAACACCAGAACCCACGGGTCGACCACAAAAAAAGATGGAGTGATGGAATATTAGAAACACTGGAAATATAACAGCAGCAGAGGCGAACAGAAGGGCAAAAGACAGCAAGTTATATATCCCATCTACGGTTAAAGGCAAATGAAGAAGGAAAGAAGAAGAAAAGAAGAAGAAGCAGAATGAGAATGTAAAGTTAACTCTAAGACGCCTTGACGAAATCATTGTATCTGTTTTGTTCTACCCACAGACCGCTTCCGTTTCGTTAGTTCCTTATGGAACATTTGCTATGGATACAGGTTTTCCTTATTTTCAAACATGCCCCAGCCGATCTTAATCTTCGACTCTCTAGTGTTGTTGGCTCTCGGATGGAACCTATATGACGCAGGAAATCTAAGTTAATTACTTCGTTCTGTCATTTGATATTCACCATTTTCTGAAGACAATGCTGTTTCGAATTGTCTCGTGTCTTGAATTGGTTTGTTCGCGTTTCAGATCCATACAAATGTGAGATAAACACGCAGAGTTAGTACGTTTATATATTTGCAGTTGTTGTTAATTTCGTGTTTTGTTCTCACCAAACGTTGCAGCTGTTCTTGCTGATTCGTGTATTTATTTATCCTTCAAGAAAGATGGCAGCTGTGACCGTAGATCTGAGGTCGAACTTACATGCCAGTAGCAACTATTGTTTCCAGTATAGCAGTGACCTCTAATTAGCCCAAAAATCATGTGCCGAGGGTCTGTAAAATTGATGGTCACTAACACAATATTCCCTATACGCCACTTGGCGAGACGAAGCTACTTTACCTTTTTTTTTTTAGCAGTGACCATTTCTCTTATTTCAGCATTAGTCTTGGATTTATTCCATTTAATGCAAAGTAAATATAGCAGTATATAGAGCAAAACAAAAGACAATATATATATATATATATATACAGACAGAGAGAGAGAGAGAGAGAGAGTATGGGAACAAAAAAGAAAACTTTTATTTTTAAATTTGGAAGTATTGCGAGAAAGATAAAAACCACAACAATAATCAGGTTAAAATAAAAGATAATGAAAAGGAAAGAGGGTAGATCTGAAATGAATTACACAATAATGTGAATAATAAATGTCGTGACCAACTAGTGTGTGTAGCAGATATCATGTCAAATTGTGAAATTTTGAGAAGAAATGAAGGCGTCGAGAGCAAACAATGCAGTTTGCGATCCTTTTTGAAGCTCTTTTCTCGCACTTTCTCCCCCTCTCTGTAATCTTTCCTAAAGTCTTTACTTTAGTCTTTATTCTCAGTCCATCTTTTTCGTGATTTGACCTTTATTCTGTTGTTCTCATTGATAGCTTATTGTGTCATATTTAATTATTTATGTCTTATAACGTGGCAAACTTACTTTATTTCTAATCTCTTTGTATATTCTGTACCAGGCACAATTAAATGTCTATGTCTGTTACAGAATTATCATGTTTTTTTAAAGTCCAAACCAACTTTCTGAAATACCCAGGAGGTCGTGCCCTGTGACACGTGGTTCGTGTACTGGTCTAAGATCTTTCTAGTACCAGGATAAAGGGTACGAAGTGAACATTGACTGGGTCTACTGATGATGCTCCAGATACAAAAGTATTAGTAACGTTTCGTGATATATTCGTGACATCCAAGAGTGTGAAATAAAAACTCAAACCCAAACACAGCGTGACGCCTACACTAGACAAGCAGCCTGTATTCTCTAGTCCTATAAGTCCCCTTCGGTAGACCTCAGAAATGCCGTTAAGAAAATAGGAGAGTGAACTAATATTTCACTTTTCTAGACCATTGCACTTGGAGGTGAGGTGGCCGGTTCTCTTCCCCTCTTGTCATTATTTTTTTTTCGCCTACTCAGAAGAGCAGGTACCCGTTGCTATAGTAACTAGATCGACTGAAGAGCTGTGTTTGGATCACTACATGGTCAAGGCAGCCCTTACATACACCACTACTACAATACTGATACTTTCACAAAGAGAAAATAAGAATCAAAATATTATCATCATCATCATCAAGTACCGGGCCTGCTGGCATAGGTGATCATGTCTCTCAACAACTTTCGATCTCGACAGCTATTTATCATTTCTGTTGTTGACCTTCTGCCAAGCCATTCTCTTAAGCTGTCTGGAATCGTTTCTCTTTGCTTCCCTCTATCTCTTCGTCTCTCCATGTTTCCCAGTTGTTACAATATATTCCAGCTGTTCTCTTCTCATTACATGGCCAACAAATGATGATTGTTCTTCCTCCTATTGGATGTTAGCTCTCCTTTTGCTTTTGGCCTCTTTCAGAACGTTTTTATGACTCTTCTTAACTTGTCATGGTATTCTCAACATTCTTCTGCAAAAACACATTTCCACAGGCCTCCCCCCCACCCCCCACCCCCCACCCCCCACCCCCCGCCTCCCCAGGGATTTTCTTGTCTGTTGTCCCATTGTCCATGTTTCACATGCATATTGTAAGACTGACTCTACATAACATTTAAGAACTCTTTCAAAATATACCCAATGTATAAATATTAAATTAGAGTTAAGAGTTCAATGGACAGCTAAATAGACCAACGAGAAAATTTTCAAACAGACCAACAATAAAAGAGAGCTGCTAAAAATATCAGAAAGAAACAATCGTCATTTTTCGGGCGCATCATAAGAAGAAGAAAGATGGAATACTTGGTTGCAAATGGTAAAATACAGGGAAAGATAGATGGCGGACAACAGAGAGAGAGAAGATACCGGATAACCTTGTTTTTCCTGACACGGTAAAACAGTCAACACAATTGATACGCTGCATTGTGATCGAAATTGTTAAATGACGTGATCTCCTGCGCCAACTGGTATGGCACATGATGATGATACGAGAAACTCCCGTTGCCTACCGGAAGTGCACAATGTAAAAACTCGAACCCAATCAGAAGTTGTAAGATTATTTCTTCGGTTCTCGTTTTACATTTTATCTGAATACCAGGTGATTATACGGTTATAAATCAGACATTCCGATGAAGTCACGAGAATGCTGCTTGGGGTAAGAAAAAATAACCAGACATGAGAAATGTAGAAAAACAGTTATTTAAAGAACTTACGTGCATTCCATTTAACGATTTGGAATTTATGTAACATACACGATGACATTTTTTTTTGGTCAGAGATATTTGGTTTTATATTTGGCATTTAACAAAAATTGTATTTAAATACAGTTCATTTTTTACGAGTTCACTTCGTTAATTCTTCTTCTTCATCTTCTGATATGTGAAGTTTTCTGTGTCAATAGGCTATACAAATAGATGTATTATAGAAATGAAATTAAGTTTAGCATGTGTTTGTTAGTACAACATAAGTACAACATAACGTCTACAAAAGTTACCCCCTTCATCTACCTAAGGAGAAAAATGTCTCGTTATGGAAACACAAATGACGTAATGACCTGTATCGGGTTGAGATCAAGTGCCTTTAACAAACTTACAAGTATTCAGAAATTTGAAATAACCACCAAGCTCGCGGAACTCACTGTTCAACTGTTGAGTCTCTCTCTCTCTCTCTCTCTCTCTCTCTCTCTCTCTCTCTCTGCGATCAGGACTCAATCAGAGTAGGATTCCAGACTCTCACATGAAGTCAGCTGTCAGGTTAAGTGTGTTGATTGCCCTCACAGACAGAACATCACAATTAGAGACTGCCAGATCCACTCTGATTGAACACCCGTTAAACCGTTACACTGTGTTTTTGTGGGCCAGTGGCCCAGTGCATCCGATTTCAGCCAGCATTTTATTCAGGTTTGCTTTCCTTAGCCTTTGGGGCCCGTGCTAAAATGTGGATGCTAACGCTGGAAAACCACTAAAGCTGTAGAAAAGAATATAATTAACTAAGAAATGTGAAACTTTACAACACATGAAACTGTAAGAGAAGAAGCTAAACTAGTACTTCTCAAGATATGTACGGAGAGGGTGCTGGGAGTACATTGGTCATGTACACAAAATGGACGAAAGAAGAATCCCTCGCCAGACTTTCATGCGGACACATGGTGACAAATAGAAAATAAGGAAGATTAATAAGAATTTTAAGAAAAAACAATTAATAGAAAGGGCTCCACAATGAGCTTAAGATGAAAAGAAATTTAAAAAAAAACAGTTAATTGAAAGGGCTCAACATAGAGCTTAAGATGAAAAGAAGACTTGAAGACCTAGTAATGAATCGTCAGATATTTTTCGTTTCTGCCCTATATACCGTCTTCAGTCAGAGAGAAACTGAGAAAGGCATAGTTCGACTATCAATGAGCTTTCTTTAGATCAAAATTCAGTCTTTACGTTATCAAATTATCAAAGACATGTATGATGGTTACACATGTGCAGTTCGAACAGAGGAAGGACTGAGCGAATGTTTCCCAATAGAAACTGGGGTTAAACAAGGATGTATTTTATCGCCCTTGTTATTTGGAATTGTTATGGACTTCATAATGAAGAAATGCTGCACTGGTAATAAAGGCATCGAATGGATACAAGGAGACCATTTGGAGGACCTCGACTTTGCTGATGACATAGTTCTCATCAGCAATCAGATAAAAACGATGCAGGAAAACACAAATGAACTATCATCAATAGCCAGCAAAATTGGGCTTGAGGTCAATCATGAAAAGACTAAAGTCATGAAAAGTTTAATTCCAACAAGTGACAAAATATACATGGAAAACAAACCAGTAGAAGAGATCGATCACTTCATCTATCTTGGAAGTCACATTGATCGAGAAGGGGATACGAGCAAAGAAATTAGAATCAGACTGGCTAAAGCAGCAATGTCTTTCAGAAGCCTTGAAAAGTTGTGGAAATCAAAACTCATTAGCACAAACACAAAACTTAGGCTATTCAAATCAAATGTACTATCAACCCTTACGTATGCGTGTGAAAGCTGGAAAACAACAAGAGATATAGAAACAAAGTTGAACGCATTCGAAAATAAATGTCTAAGGAAAATACTTGGTATAGAATGGAACGAATTCAAAACAAACGAGGAAATTAGAGAAATCGCCAATCAACCACTAATATCTTCAGTAATAAAGAAAAGACGATGGTCATACGTTGGACATGTGATGAGAAGAGATAATAATCGAATAGCAAAGCAAGCCCTCATATGGGAAACAACAGGTAAAAGAAAAAGAGGAAGACCCAGGGAGACACTGAGAAGAACATTGATGAGAGAGGCAAGAGCAGCAGGAATCGGCTCCCTCAATGAGATAGAACTGCTTGCACAGAACAGAGACAGATGGCGAGATTTGATAAAATATCTTTAAAAGAAAACTGCTAGAACAAAAATTCATATAGGAGAAGGTGTATCTTGGTCTACGCCCTATGGGCCGGTTACGGCTCGAAAGGTCAATAGATAGATAGATAGAATGTATCGTAACCATGCTGAGTTATTCCATAAGAAGCAGCCATGAGAATATATAAGGATGTCACGCAGAATAGCAAGCCATTTTAAACTGATTCCACCAGGAAGAGAACTTCAATGTGCTAGGTTAAAACTAAGATTGTGTGCTAATATTATTGTATGCCTGCTGTTGTGTTCATCAATCAGAGCTTTCACAAGTTTCCACAGAAACGTGTCCGTTTGTGTCCGTTTTTTTTCTAGATTGAGTCTCTCTGTTTTGTCTTTCCAACTCTGTCTTGCTGATATCTTGACATCTCTGCTTTATTTAGCAGAGATTGCTTTATAGGCTATGTTGTTTTGGGTGTTTTGTGATATTTCTGCTAGTTCTCTGCAGAGTTCAGTTCCTCCTCTAGTCTTTGTATTTCCTTGTTCCAAAATGACTTGTAGTTTATTCTTGTTATTATAGGAATTGATTCTTTAGCAGCAGCTCTCAGGATTGCCTTTGTTAACTCCTCTATCATATTATTGACTTTCGTTTGATGGGTTTTGATGGGTGCAGTATAGGCATCTGTGAACTTGGCAAACTTTTCCCAGTCGCCTCTCTTGTAGTTTCAGCTAGGGAGTGGTACTTGTGTCTCCTGTTTGTGAGTAAGATCCACTGCAAGTTTGACTGGTCTGTGGTCACTGTCTCAGCTTGGGTGACACTGCAGGAGCTTTCGCTCCCGCTGGCATAGCTCCTTGGATCTCACGGGCGCACAAGCCCTCCAACCACAACACGGTGAGCCTACTGTGGAGGGAAATCTACACACAAAAAACAAAAGAGAATAATCAACAGCCCAAACTATATAGAAGAGAAGCAGTACTCCTCGGCTCAGAGCCTTGCAACGAGAGACCTATATTTCTGCTCACTGCCAGGTAAACAACTTAAGATTGCTGTAAAGTTAGGGACAGACTTGAGTTCCTTCAATTAACACTGTCTTGCTCCTGTCCTCAGTTTCATCATCGCACTATTTTTCCCCACTCAGCATTTACTTCAGGCAAATGAAATCGAATACCTAGTCCTATCGGATATTTGCGATAAAATGAAAGTCCAGTATAAAAAGTTGAGCATACAAAAGAACCACTGATAGTGGAAAATATAAAACAGAAAGTTGCTTGCTGCTAGTTTGGTAAAGTTTCGAAAACATTTCTAGCTTCATTTAAATTAGAGTAGCCCGTGTTTCCGGTGTTGGTCAAAGGATACCGTGTGCAGAGTGAGGTATGGTGTGATCACAGTGTGTGAGTGAAGTATTGTGTGATTACAGTGTGTGAGTGAAGTATGGTGTGATCACAGTGTGTGAGTGAGGTATGGTGTGATCACAGTGTGTGAGTGAGGTATGGTGTGATCACAGTGTGTGAGTGAGGTATGGTGTGATCACAGTGTGTGAGTGAGGTATGGTGTGATCACAGTGTGTGAGTGAGGTATGGTGTGATCACAGTGTGTGAGTGAGGTATGGTGTGATCACAGTGTATGAGTGAGGTATGGTGTGATCACAGTGTGTGAGTGAGGTAAGGTGTGATCACAGTGTGTGAGTGAGGTAAGGTGTGATCACAGTGTGTGAGTGAGGTATGGTGTGATCACAGTGTGTGAGTACGATGATTTCCTCAAATGTATCGTCTTCCTAAAGCTTCTTTTAAGAGGAAGAAAGTGCGGGGCATGAGGAGAAGAAAAAAGAAGAGCGACAAGGAAGTAAGATGAAGATGGGGAAATACAAAGGAAGATGATGAAATGAAGTAGAAGAAAGGGAAGGCAGAGAATAAAAAAAAAAGGAAAAAAAGAAAGAGGAAAAGAAGCTGATAGAAGGAGAAGAAGAAGAAGAGAAAAAAAGGAGAAGAAACAGAAAAAAGAATGGAGAAGAAGGAGAAGGGGAAGAAGAAGAATGCGAAAGTCGGAAGGAAAAGACAGATGAGAATGAGACGAGGAAAACTGAGAATTAGGAAAAGAAGGAAATTAATGAGGAGTAAGCGGAGAAAGAGGAAGCAGAAGAGAAGGAGAAGGTGGACAAGAAAATGAGGAAGAGAAGAAGAGGAGGAGGAGAAAAGAAGATGAGAAAAAGAAGAAGAAATAGAAGAGGTAAGATGAGAAGGATGAGAAAAAGAGAGAAGATAAGAAAAAAAATATAAATGAGGTGAGGAAAAGCGTTGAACAGGAAGAAGGTGAAGGAAAAGGAGAGCAAGAAACAGAAAAAAGGAGCAGAAGGGGAACAAAGATGAAGATTAGGAAAGGAAAAACGGGAAAGAAAGCGAAAGTAGAAAACAGGAAGGAATAAGAATACGAGAAGCAGGGGGGAAATGATAAGATGAAGGATGAAAATGAGAGGAGGAAAAGACGAAGAAGAAGAATGATAAGGGGGAGAAGAAGAAAGAAAACGATACAATGATAAGGAAAATGGGGAGAAGAAAAAAGAGAAGAGTAGGAGAAGAAGAAAAACGATGAGGGAAAGGCTACAAGATAAAAGGAGCAGAAAAAGGGGTAGGTGAAAAAGACGATTAAGAAAGAAGATAACAAAGAGACGGTGGAGAACAAGAAAGATAAGGTAGAAATGGAAAAAAAATAAGAAAGAAGAAGGAGGATGCGGAAGGTAATTCTAAAAGCCGGGTTGTCCCCTGTAGACAAATAATAATAAATGAATATTATTATAGAGGGAAACTTCCGAACCCCGTACTCAGTGGCACAGCGCCTTGCCACGAAAAAGCCAGACACTAGGGAACACTGCCACTCAGTACGGGTTCGATCCTGCCTTGGTCCATATTTTTTTCTGTTGTTGATTATTTGTCATTTTTCCGAGTGCTGTAAACATACCTCTTCCCCTGAATTGATTCACTTTGTCCCCTGTAGACCTGTTCAACAACTGTTGTGGCTCAAATATATTGCAAGAAGTATAGCGGAAATAGAATTGGCTCACTTTTTCTGAACTCAGTCATAAATTCTATTTGGACGCTGAGCTGTGTTCCAACACCATTTCAACTCTCGGTTGATTATGTTAACCCGAGCGAGTAATAAACCAGCCGGACCTTAACAATGTTAGGACGGAACACTCAACGGGGGACGGATGTTGTGTCACTATTGACGCAGACTTGTCCAGCATTTTAATCTCAGCTTCCTTCAGAACGAATCCTTGAATTGGCGCCTGAGACTACAAGAGAAAGTCTGCTCTCTCTTTAATAAAGTATTGAGGCTAGTGGGACAGTTTCGTTCGCACTTAACACGGTTTCTAGAATTTCATTTCACGATCTTATAGCTCTCGTACTAGCCTCGAGTCTTTTATCCGGTGGTCAAGGGGGGTTATAATATAAATAATAGATCGCGTCCAACGGCTACTGTTCAAGTTGGTTCGCTTCGCTAGACACTCGTAGATTTATTGCCAGGAAATTCTGGGGCAGAATGGCAAACCGCGAATTTTAATGATAATAAGACACAACAATTAGTGGTGTGTTTTTTGTCTCCATTTAACTCTTTCCGTCTGTTTCGACGCACCATGCGCCATGTTGATTTCGATCATGTACGTTTAGCCGCACAGTGCGTCACTCTCAATTTGATTAGTGTAAACCGTCATCAAACCATATTTTTTTTACATGTCTTGTATCATCTTGGTATTGGTGAAATCTAATTCCTTGTTTAATTATCTAAAAATTCATACATAATTTGTTAACTCTTTCAGTACGTTTCAATGCACCACGCACCAATCCGATTTGGGTCATGTACGTTGAGCCGCACAGCGCGTCATTCTCAATTTGATTAGTGTAAACTGTCATCAAACCATATTCTTTTTATACGTCTTGTATCATGTTGGTATTGGTGAACTATAGTTCCTTGCGTAATTATCTAAAAATGTTTGTATTATATGCAAAGGGTTAAATAATATAAATATGTAGATTAATATTTAAAACCATGAAAAATTGTATCTCTGATATCTCTACCACTAAATTGATACAATCTTTCGGCTTTGAAAGAGTTAATGTGGAAAAGAAAAGGTAATTATAGAGAAAGTACGGCAGAACTTAGTTTATGTGAGAGTGATGCAAACATAGCAAGAGAAAATGCCAGTGGCTTGTTATCCGGGTTTCTTGGATTATTATTATACATGTTTGCACTTTCGTTGACTGTCCACTGGCCTTTCTTCTTTTTATTCTTCTGCTTCTTTTCCTCCGTTTCACACTTTCCATGTTTGAATGTTACGTTACATGTTTCATATCTCAAGTTTCTGCTACAATTTTGTCTCTTGTGTCAAGGCTTTGCTACAATGATTTTATGCTTGAAGGGTTTGTTGATACATAATGTTGGTAATCCCCCGTTTTTTTTTTTTTCGTTCGCCAGCTTTGACCTCTGACGAAGTACCTAGAGACTAGCAACTGAATTTTGCGTGTTAATCCATCAATCCCTGGCAGCCGTGCGCACAGGGGTCCCTCGCCGCACAGGCAGATAACTCCGTCTTCGGAGGTTCTCATATATTTTCCGTCGATGAGTAATTGACGTTTCAAGCCGGGCCTCGCTGCTGAGACTAGAGGAGGTTGCCATAGAGAGAAATCATAAATAAAAATCCCAACTGATGCAGCCGGGATCTGAACCCACAACCTCTCTGTCTCGAGGCAGGCGTTTTGCCTTGAGACCAACCAGTCACCCCAAATTACTTTACTTACACACTTTTTTAATCCCCCGTTTGAATGGTATATTACATTCTTCTGTGTATGAAGGCTATATTGCACTTTCCTATGTAGCAAGGCTGTATAACATTTTGATCTGTTTGAAAGATATATTGCAATTTTCTATGTATCAAGGCTTTATTACATTTTTAATTTTATGAAGACTTTATTACATTTTTCTATGTCAGAGGAAAGCAGGCTTATTCTGATGGCGAGGTACTGTGTTGAAAAACACGAGTTTTAATCTTAGTTTAGTCTGTCCATTATTTTATGTAATGTCTGTTTTGTATGTGGATTTGTTTATATTGCCATATAATACTGTATATGTAGAATGTAATACTACTGTACTCTACTATATGTATATTTATCCTGCCAACTGCCAATTAATATATATATATATATATATATATATATATATATATATATATATATATAATTCTATTTATTGTTATCACTTTTTGATGCAGTAAGGAGCCGTGGTAGCTCAGTAGTTAGTGAACTGAATTGCTAAGGACTTGAAGGCGGGTTCGATCCTGCTCGATAGCTTTGCCCGACCTTGAAAAGGTACCATATTTATTTCTAGGAAAGTACACCCACATGGGGAGTTATACGGTCTTATCTAAGTGTGCCGGAGGTCTGTAACAAATATGGGCACTAACACAATATTTTTTCGGTACATCACATGTATAGACTGGGGTCTTTTATTTGGCCTTTTGTTGCCTTAAGGAACTAGTCTATACCATTCTCTCTTAGTCTTGCCCTGTAGCTAATCGCAGTCACTGGTCTACATGCCTAATGTAACAGTGCAACATGATCATCACGATAGACGCGACACACAAATCAATCTCCCTAAAGCAAAAAGACAAGTCATCTCCGTACCCAAATATACATTTCTGTAGTGGGATACCTTGGACCGAAGAGTGTTATATATTGCAGTATCTTTGTTAACAACAACACGTCGAGTCTGTCTTCTTTTTATTTTCTTCCTTTATTTGTTTTTCAGCGTCGAGAGAAGATATAGTTTTGCTATTTTTGCTCTTCTGTTGACGTCTCCTACTGTTACTTTTCCGTATTTCTAATAGTCCATCAATCTTACCTTTTCGTGTTCGGACCTTTGGTTTGGTATTGTCATAGTGTTTGTTGAAGGCTCGTTGTGTTGTGCTTTGGTATTGTCATAGTGTTTTCTGAAGGCTCGTTGTGTTGTGCTTTAGTATTTCTGTCTCAACATGTGGATAACCATTTCAAATGTTGTTTCTTTATGTATTCAATGGCAGGAATTATTCCTAGCTTTTTTCTCAATTCTTCGTTTCTGATCTTATCATTCAGGCCTTTTATGTCATGCGCTTAACACATCTAACTTCAGTCGGGGTTATTTGTATCTCTGGTCGTGAGTCTAGCACCTTGGTCTGGCATTAGTAGCACAATATATCTATGGCACCTTGTTATCCTTTTATAGGCAAAAATGAAGAACCGTCTGTCCATCCGCTATCCGGCGTGCCCTCTATCTCTGTCTATCTAGATATTTGTCTGTCTGTCAAGCTATCTTGTCTCGTGTCTTTTAATGTGAAAGATCTTGATTTACGTTTAATAGGGAAAAGACAAGCACGGTCAACAATACTGCATTGAAGCCTTCGGAAGCATCAGATAACGCTTAAGAAAATAGCTAAGTAATAAATATTTAGAATTGCTTGCTTGCGTTCGCCCTCGTTGACTTAAGGAGTGTACCTCGTCATCATTCGCCCTTAAAAGGACGTTAAGTAGGCGTGTCTGCGTTGTGTTGTGGTTTACAGTATAACTGTGATATTAACGCCCAACACATCCGACTTCAGCACGACATTTTTGAGTACCGGGTTGTCTTCCCTCTTCGATCCCTACTCGCTTGGCCAGACAGACTGGACAGGTTAGTCTGTTACTAGAGGCACCACGAAGAGGTGGAGCAGGGTAGGGATGGTTCTGGTTCACCGATCCTGGCGCAAGTCATCAGCTGTGGGTCGCTCGCTGACAACTTCCAGCTCCGCTGCTGGGAGGTGCGCCTTCGCCTCCAATATTTAGAATAATAATAACAATAATATGTAACTGTACTCAAGTTTATGATTTCAGCTGAAAATAAATGTTGGATTGTTATGTGACTCCAAAAATAAAATATTAGCATTGAGAAATAGGAAGTTAAGCTTTTGTATTAAATGTTATAGGTTATGTACATATAGTAACTCATTAATTTAATTAAACATTTCTGTAAAGGGGTAGAAATACCTGTTTCGAATTAAGCAGCAATAATATTAACATATGATTGTCAATCTTGTTTCCCTTATCATTCTCTCTCTCTCTCTCTCTCTCTCTCTCTCTCTCTCTCTCTCTCTTACTTTCTTTTTTTTTCTTTCTGTACTTTCTTTCTTTCTCTCCATACTTTCACAAAACTCACACACAGACACATTTTCATACACATATTTCAGTCTGTACTTTCCTCGTTGTGTATCGCACTCTTTCTCTACTATCACTCATTTCTTCCCCATCCTCCCTATTTCCAATCTATATGCTCTCTCCAATCTCTCCTCCCTCATTCTCTCCAAAATCCCCACTTCATTACTTCTCTTCAAGTGAGAAGCACAGCACTTAATGTTTCTCCCATTAACACAATACCCTCAGCAAATTGTTATGACGCGAGAGTTGACTCCTCCACTTGACTGCAAACCACCCCTCCCCCCCCCACCCCTCTCTCTCTGTACAGCACTAGTTGTGCACGCTGCTGCATTTGTCGACATTTCGATCGGTCGTCGTTTTGACAAGAAACCAGGTCAAACGATCTGTGCATGCTGTCCAATGCATGGGCGTACTTTTGAGTGAAGTGGTACTAGGGCAAAAGGGGGGTGGGGGGAGAGGGGGGCGAGGTCTATGAATAGAGGGAGCGGCGTCGTAAATTGGACGCCTGCTTTCCTTTTGAATGGAAAGGGTTCCCTGCCCTCCTCTTGCCAGGGGTATATGGAATAAGTATCATGAGCAAGCACATTTTTGGAAGCCGCTCATTGGTTAGTTAACTGGACTACAAAGCAAGGACAAGAGATCGCGTTCGATCCTGATTCACGGCTTCCGGGTTCACCCAGCCTTAAATGTGACCGGATTTTTTATGGGAATGTAAAGTGGTACGGGCGTAATACCAACCATATTACCCCAAAAATAATGTGCCGAGAGTCCATAAAAATGATGATAACTAACACCATATTCCCTATACGCCATTTGGCGTGACAGGGCTCTTTACCCACTTGGCGTGACAGGGCTCTTTACCCACTTGGCGTGACAGGGCTCTTTACCCACTTGGCGTGACAGGGCTCTTTACCCACTTGGCGTGACAGGGCTCTTTACCCACTTGGCGTGACAGGGCTCTTTACTTTACTTACAGCACATTTTTGGACGCTGTAGTGGTATCAAACAAGATCACCTGTAATACTTAGGGGAAAAAAAATAAACAAAATCTGGTGCCAAATTTTAGAGGCTTGGTGAACCTTGTCATGTTACCTCCGAAGTCGGAGTTATCTGCCTGTGTGGCGAGGGACCACTGTCCACACGCCTGCCAGGGAAAAAACGGATTAACACCAAACATTTATTCAGTTCCTATTCTCTAGGGACTTCGTCAGAGGTAAAAGCTGGCGAATGCAAACAAAAACAAACCAAAAAAATCTTGTCATGAAAAAAATCCACCACCTCTGAGAATCGAATCTGGACCCTTCTTTTCAAGAGGCAAGCATATTAATCATTCAGCCACCGAAGCTGCCCATTTGAATGCAAAGATACAATATGGAGAATGCATATCTCTCTCATTCGTTGCACGATTATTACTCGACTCTTCCACTATTAGAAGAGTGTTAAATGACGTTTTTATGCTGTGTCGTAATTTACAATAAACTGCAATATCCTTGACCCAAATAATCCGATTTCACCATGGTGCTTTTTGGGCGCTAGGTTGATTTCACTCTTCGATTACCCTGCTCGCATAGCCAAATTAGTCCAATTTCAAGTCACACCATTCTTCTTATTCTTCTGCCTTTTTAGCTCACATTGGAGCATAGGTCTTCAAAAACACTTTCCAAACCGTTCTATTTTTTGCCATTCTTTTAAGATCATTCCATATCTTTCCCGTCATCTTTATCTTTGCTTCTATCTGTCTTCTCCAAGATTTCTTTGGTCTTCCTCTTTGTCGTTTCCCCTGTGGATTCCAAATAGGGCCTGTTGTGTAATACTCTCAGTTGGCTTCCGCAGTGTGTGTCCTATCCAGCGTCATCTTCTTCGCTGTATCTCTTTATCCACTGGTATTTGACTGACCAAGAGGCCTTTATCCTTCTGGTTCTATCGTTGCCCCCCGACATACACCAGCAATGGTAGTATGTGTCGTAAAGATAGTTTTTTTTTTATTTCCATAATTATGTGTTAGTGATTTTGTCCTGCCATTTGCGTCCTTTTATTCTGCGTAAGCATCCATTAATGAAAGTCTGTATTTTCATGATTGTCAATTTTGTTTTTCTCCATGTTTCACAGCCATATAATAGGGCCGACTTTACATTTGAGTTGAAAATTTTTATTTTTTCTATTTAACCTAATTTCTTGGGATTTCCATATGTTTCCCAGTGCTACGAAAGCTCCTCTAGCTTTTGATATCCTTATTTTGGTATCATTTTCTGTTCCTCCCTCTTTATCTATATTACTGCCCAGATATATGTAAGATTGTACGTCCAGTAAAGGTATTTCTTCTAATTTTATTTGGTTATTACCAACTGCATTAATTCTCATAATGTTGGTCTTATCTCTATTAATCTTCAGTCCTAGCTGGTGTGATCTCTCATCAATGATATGCTCATTTTATCCTGCATCTGTTGATGGCTGTGTGATAGGAGAGCTATGTCATCAGCAAAGTCTAAATCATCAAGTTGCTTGGTCAGTGACCACTGGATTCCATTTCTGTTGTTTTGAGTTATTTTCATGATCTATTCTATGGCCAGTAGAAAGAGAAATGGAGACAGAAGGCATCCCTGCCTTACTCCTGTTCTTATTTCAGATGCTTCTATAAGCTGTCCTTCATGCACCACACTATATTTCGTTCCTTCATACAATGTTTTTATCAGGTTAATAAATTTATGGGGATTCCGTAATGACTCAGCAACTTCCAAAGCATTCTTCTGTCTAAACTATCAAATGCCTTTTAGTAATGTATGAATCCAATATAATGTGGGGATTTTAGTTCTAAACTTTGTTCAGCTATTATACGTAGAGTCGTTATTTGATCAGCACATGATCTGTTCTTCCTAAAACCTGCTTGTTCATCTCTCAAATGTTTTTCTATGGCCTCTTTTAGTCTCTCCAAAATGATTCTGCTTAATATTTTTCCTGGCACTGATAGTAGCATAATTCCCCTATAATTTGTGCACTCATGTAAACTTCCTTTCTTTGGTAGTTTGATCATATAACCTTCTTCCAGTCTTTAAATACTTCTTCCCTCTCCCACATTTTATGTAATAGATTATGTAGCATCTTGGTAGAGGTGTTAATATCTGCTTTGATGGCTTCCAAAGGAATTTCATCTGGTCCTGTGGCTTTACCATTTTTTAATAGTTTGATGGCTTTCATTATTTCATCTTTGCTTGGTTTTCCACAGTTTATGTGTAACTCTTATTCTGCTGGTTGTATATCTGGAGGATTATTTGAGCCGGGTCTGTTCATAGAATTTTATTTTGTTTTTAAGTCATTCCATGATGAAGAGATTTAGCTATATCTTGAAAATTTTTGGTTCATAAATCTTGACTCAAACAGTCAGCTGTAAGTCGATGACAGCTTTCGAATGATAAACTGTCTCATCTTGGCACAATGATGCGTTCAATTGTTAATTTCTATGCGTGCGAATTTTTACTTTTATGAATGCAATCTTTATTGTTATGTGTGTGATCGTTAATTTTGAAAATGATAGGTCGATGGTCTTCATTTAATGTTCATATACTTAATTGCAATACCATTTGTCACGTGATTTCGTTCTTCTAGTTCGTCTTTAAAAAAAAATATATAAATATATGTATGCTCTGTTGTTAATAGAAGAGATATTTTAATATTTTGCCCCTACCGCACGTGTCCTCTTCTCTTGGACAAAGCCCAGCAAGTAACGATACATCTGATAAATACTTAGAACTGAGGGAGCCGCGATAGCTCAGTGGTTAGTGAACTGGACTACAAAGGACAAGGGGTAGGGTTCGATCCAAACCGACGGCTTCCGGGTTCACCCAGCCTTAAATGGGTACCGGATATTTTTCTGGGAAAGTAAAGCAGCACGGGCGTAATACCGACCACATTACCCGAAAAATAATGTGCTGAAGGTCTGTAAAATATGGGTCACTAACGCCATATTTCCCTATACGCCACTTGGCGTGACGGGGGTACTTTACTTTTTTTTTTTTACTTAGAACTGAAGCATTCGTTCCGTATTTTTCATCCAATAAAAATCAAGTAATTTTACAATATCTGTTTCTCTGTTACTGTCGTGTTACCGGAAATAAGAAAGAAAGAAAGAAAGAAAGAAAGAAAGAAAGAAAGAAAGAAAGAAAGAAAGAAAGAAAGAAAGAAAGAAAGAAAGAAAGAAAGAAAGAAAGAAAGAAAGGAAGAACCCGGGGTACGCCCTTGAGCGTGACACATAGAGGATATGACGTTAGTGCTAATATTTTTTTGACAAATTGGCATAACTTTAGGTAGCATAATCAGCACTTAGTGGGCGTATGAGAAGACTTATCAACCAACACAGAAATGGAGTCGCCAGTCGCTGGACACTGGGAGACTTGCTGCTGAGGAGGGGATCTGAACATCTATGGCCATTTTCGGAGTGCAATTATGATGACTCACAAATAGCTCAATAACATGATCAGCAGTACCTTAGGTCGTCTTTATTATCGTGAAACAAAAGTGGGCCGATTTAACGGTGAATGGTCCTAGTGGGAATGAATCTAGAAACGTTCTGATATTTTGATGGTTGTTTATGTGACCACATACAGGCCAAACAGAGCGATTGTGTCTGTTGTTGCTTTACAAGATATACGAAAGCACATGACTTATGATTGCTTAGTTGACAGTTTTGCCAAGCACAATAAGAAATATGTTATATATAATTACTTGAATTATATATGGAGCTTGAGAATAAGGGTCGCATAGCCGTGCAATAACAATGTGTTTTTTTAGGTTAGAGACCAGATGAGGAATCCCTATTTTTTTTTTACATGCTGAAAAATATTCATAAAATAGTTGTAAATTGTGTAGAATACTTTTTCTCTTTTTGTTTGTAAATTATGTAAAATATTTTTGTTTGTAAATTATGGGAGTACTTTTTTGTTTGTAAATTTTGTAGAGTACTTTTTGTTTTTGCTTGTAAATTATTTAGAGTACTTTTTGTTTTTGTTGTAAATTATGTAGAGTACTTTTTGTTTATAAATTATGTAGAGTACTTTTTGTTTGTAAATTATATAGAGTACTTTTTTTTTTTTTGTAAATTATGTATAGAATACTTTTTGTTCGTTTACTCTTAAAACATATCCAATACCAGATCAGATTTGATACCACATGCAAATATTATGCATTGCAAGTGAGGTTTTTATTTGCTAAAATATTACATGAGACAGATCTCAAATGGGAGCCAGATGGAATTTTAAAAAAAAGAGGTCGATCTAGAGAAGTAATAAACAGAATACCGACGAGGATAATTTTTATTTTTTTTTAAAGTGGATTAAAAAAAAAAAAAAAACAATAGGCGTCTTCAGCTCTATTGGGGATGCCGAGGAGCTTACCATGAGCAGGGAAAGTTTGGTAAGATAGAATGCGGGTTCTGCGCAAAGTGTGACGCTAAATCAAAGATCGTTTCACATTGAGAGTTTGCTACATTATATACTATATGATGCTCGAAAGGACACTACAGATATACGAGCAGACAGACAAACACACAGACAGACAGACAGACAGACAGAGACAGGCAGTCAGGCAGGTAGACAGACAGACAGAAAAACAGACAGACAGACAAAGACAGGCAGGCAGGCAGACAGAAAGAATTGTGCAAATTTGCTCTCCTGTCATGTCTCCACCACGAAATAGCTGATAACCCTGTATGATCTATAACGACCACAGCTATACAGATGCTAATATTGCTATCAGACGAGTCACCCAAGCCGGATAGATAAAAGAGCTGTAGCTGAAGAACAATAGAAACAGTCAAATTGAAATGGGATGCAGGGGCGTCACGCCGAACTTAACAGTGAACTTAGATGACCTCACAATGTAATAACAAACCGATATAGTGCTCGTCCCATGGAGTCATGCAGGGGCGACACGCCGAACTTAACAGTGAACTTAGATGACGTCACAATGTAATAACAAACCGATATGGTGCTCATCCCATGGAGTCATGCAGGGGCGTCATGCCGAACTTAACAGTGAACTTAGATGACGTCACAATGTAATAACAAACCGATATGGTGCTCATCCCATGGAGTCATGCAGGGGCGTCATGCCGAACTTAACAGTGAACTTAGATGACGTCACAATTAATAACAAACCGATATAGTGCTCATCCCATGGAGTCATGCAGGGGCGTCATGCCGAACTTAACAGTGAACTTAGATGACGTCACAATTAATAACAAACCGATATAGTGCTCATCCCATGGAGTCATGCAGGGGCGACACGCCGAACTTAACAGTGAACTTAGATGACGTCACAATGTAATAACAAACCGATATAGTGCTCATCCCATGGAGTCATGCAGGGGCGTCATGCCGAACTTAACAGTGAAACTTAGATGTAGTCACAATGCAATAACAAACCGATATAGTGCTCATCCCATGGAGTCATGGAGGGGCGTCATGCCGAACTTAACAGTGAAACTTAGATGACGTCACAATGTAATAACAAACCGATATGGTGCTCATCCCATGGAGTCATGCAGGGGCGTCACGCCGAACTTAACAGTGAAACTTAGATGACGTGACAATGTAATAACAAACCGATATGGTGCTCATTCCATGGAGTCATGCAGGGGCGTCATGCCGAACTTAACAGTGAACTTAGATGACGTCACAATTAATAACAAACCGATATAGTGCTCATCCCATGGAGTCATGCAGGGGCGACACGCCGAACTTAACAGTGAACTTAGATGACGTCACAATGTAATAACAAACCGATATAGTGCTCATCCCATGGAGTCATGCAGGGGCGTCATGCCGAACTTAACAGTGAAACTTAGATGTAGTCACAATGTAATAACAAACCGATATGGTGCTCATCCCATGGAGTCATGCAGGGGCGACACGCCGAACTTAACAGTGAACTTAGATGACGTCACAATGTAATAACAAACCGATATGGTGCTCATCCCATGGAGTCATGCAGGGGCGTCACGCCGAACTTAACAGTGAAACTTAGATGACGTCACAATGTAATAACAAACCAATATGGTGCTCATCCCATGGAGTCATGCAGGGGCGTCACGCCGAACTTAACGGTAAACTTAGATGACGTCACAATGTAATAACAAACCGATATGGTGCTCATCCCATGGAGTCATGCAGGGGCGTCACGCCGAACTTAACAGTGAAACTTAGATGACGTCACAATGTAATAACAAACCGATATAGTGCTCATCCCATGGAGTCATGCAGGGGCGACATGCCGAACTTAACAGTGAAACTTAGATGACGTCACAATGTAATAACAAACCGATATGGTGCTCATCATATGGAGTCATGCAGGGGCGTCACGCCGAACTTAACAGTGAAACTTAGATGACGTCACAATGTAATAACAAACCGATATGGTGCTCATCCCATGGAGTCATGCAGGGGCGTCATGCCGAACTTAGCAGTGAACTTAGATGACGTCACAATGTAATAACAAACCGATATAGTGCTCATCCCATGAAGTCATGCAGGGGCGTCACGCCGAACTTAACAGTGAACTTAGATGACGTCACAATGTAATAACAAACTGATATGGTGCTCATCCCATGAAGTCATGCAGGGGCGTCACGCCGAACTTAACAGTGAAACTTAGATGACGTCACAATGTAATAACAAACCGATATGGTGCTCATCCCATGGAGTCATGCAGGGGCGACATGCCGAACTTAGCAGTGAACTTAGATGACGTCACAATGTAATAACAAACCGATATAGTGCTCATCCCATGAAGTCATGCAGGGGCGTCATGCGGAACTTAGCAGTGAACTTAGATGACGTCACAATGTAATAACAAACCGATATGGTGCTCATCCCATGGAGTCATGCAGGGGCGTCACGCCGAACTTAACAGTGAAACTTAGATGACGTCACAATGTAATAACAAACCGATATAGTGCTCATCCATGGAGTCATGCAGGGGCGTCACGCCGAACTTAACAGTGAACTTAGATGACGTCACAATGTAATAACAAACCGATATGGTGTTCATCCCATGGAGTCATGCAGGGGCGACATGCCGAACTTAACAGTGAAACTTAGATGACGTCACAATGTAATAACAAACCGATATGGTGCTCATCCCAAGGAGTCATGCAGGGGCGTCACGCCGAACTTAACAGTGAACTTAGATGACGTCACAATGTAATAACAAACCGATATGGTGCTCATCCCATGGAGTCATGCAGGGGCGACATGCCGAACTTAACAGTGAAACTTAGATGACGTCACAATGTAATAACAAACCGATATGGTGCTCATCCCATGGAGTCATGCAGGGGCGTCATGCCGAACTTAGCAGTGAACTTAGATGACGTCACAATGTAATAACAAACCGATATAGTGCTCATCCCATGAAGTCATGCAGGGGCGTCATGCCGAACTTAGCAGTGAACTTAGATGACGTCACAATGTAATAACAAACCGATATAGTGCTCATCCCATGAAGTCATGCAGGGGCGTCACGCCGAACTTAGCAGTGAACTTAGATGACGTCACAATGTAATAACAAACCGATATAGTGCTCATCCCATGGAGTCATGCAGGGGCGACATGCCGAACTTAGCAGTGAACTTAGATGACGTCACAATGTAATAACAAACCGATATGGTGCTCATCCCATGGAGTCATGCAGGGGCGTCATGCCGAACTTAGCAGTGAACTTAGATGACGTCACAATGTAATAACAAACCGATATAGTGCTCATCCCATGGAGTCATGCAGGGGCGTCATGCCGAACTTAGCAGTGAACTTAGATGACGTCACAATGTAATAACAAACCGATATAGTGCTCATCCCATGAAGTCATGCAGGGGCGTCATGCCGAACTTAGCAGTGAACTTAGATGACGTCACAATGTAATAACAAACCGATATAGTGCTCATCCATGAAGTCATGCAGGGGCGTCACGCCGAACTTAGCAGTGAACTTAGATGACGTCACAATGTAATAACAAACCGATATGGTGCTCATCCCATGGAGTCATGCAGGGGCGTCATGCCGAACTTAGCAGTGAACTTAGATGACGTCACAATGTAATAACAAACCGATATAGTGCTCATCCCATGGAGTCCCGCGAGACAGTGTCATCAAATTGGAGCTGAAGGATGCTCTCTTTACAATTATTATTTACCACTAAAAGTGCATGACGACGACGAAGAAGAGGAAGAAAAAAGAATAGAAAGTAAAAACGAATAAGAAGAAGTAGTATTCGGAGAAGAAGGAGAAGGTAAAAGAAGAGGGAGAAAAAAAGAAGAAAAAATTAATAAGAAGTACTAGAAGGAGTAGAAGAGCTAGAAAAAAGTTGAGGAAGAAGAAAAACAAGTACAAGAGGAAGAAGAGGAGGAAGAAGAGGAAAATATAAGTGGTCATAAATGATTAATCGGCCTATTTGTTTCGCCATTTTTGACTCCATTATTCTGTCGATATTGTATATATTTTCTGTGCTAACGGGATTTTTTAAATAACAAAATTATTTGCCCCTTGTTTACGTTGTTTTTTTGTACCCGAAAAGTACACAGAAGTAAACAAACCGATATATGCCTGCTTTATAGACTACACCAAAGCTTTCGACAGAATACACCATAACCAACTTATAGACTGCCTAAAGGATATAAATCTAGACGACGCAGACTTACGACTAATATGTAATTTGTACTGGGAACAAACAGCAATAATAAGATATAACAAGGAGAACTCTACACCCATGGACATAAAAAGAGGAGTAAGACAAGGATGCATCCTATCACCAAGCTTGTTCAATCTATACACTGAGCAAATCCTTAAAAGCATCTCAGAGATACCAGGCCTAAACATTAATGGGAAGATAATCAATAACCTAAGATATGCTGATGATACTGTTCTACTAGCAGAAAATCATAAAGACCTACAACAATTGCTTAATGTGATAAACATAACAAGCAAAAATATGGACTAGAAATGAATATCAAAAAGACTAAAACTATGATCATAAACAAAGAAAATTCTCAAGACCTACAATTAAATATCACAGTTGAGGAATACATCTGTAGACAATCCAGAGTTACAACTATCTGGGACATATTATAACCAATGATGGAAAATGCAAAAACTGAAATAAACAAAAGAATAGGTATGGCAAAAAGTAAATTTAATGCCATGAAAAATATACTAACATCAAAACAAATATCAGCAGGGCTGAAACTAAGAATGGCAAAATGTTACGTCTTTTCAATATTCCTGTATGGTGCAGAAACATGGACATTAGACAAGAAAACAGAACAGAAAATTGAAGCCTTTGAAATGTGGATTTATAGAAGAATAGGTAGAATTGGATGGAAACAAAAGATAACAAACGATAAAGTTTTAAAACAACTGAAAATAAAAAGAGAACTACTAAATACAATTAAGACAAGACAAATGAAATTGTTGGGTCATGTTAAAAGACACAACAGCCTACTAAAAGTAATATTGGAAGGAAAAATACAAGGTAAAAGAGGCAGAAGCAGACCAAGACTAACATGGACGAGTAACATCAAAAGATGGTCAAGTCAATCTATGACAGCCTGCACCATCAACGCAAGAAACAGAGTAGAATGGCGATCCATGGTAGCCAACCTTCGTTGCGGAGAAGGCACACGATGATGATGATGATGATGATGATTTGCCCCTTTACCTCAATGAATATTTAAAGTGGCCGCCCTTGAGAATTACCACTCATTGTTTTAGTTGACTCTGTTGGTCATATGTCCGTTGCTCTGGCAATTATTGCTATAGATTTGTCCTAGGGTAGACGGGAATATACATTGTGACCTTGATCATGGTATTTCATTTTTTTAGACGATTTTTTTTTTCAGCCGGCGTGGGAAGAGAGAGAGAGAGAGAGAGAGAGAGAGAGAGAGAGAGAGAGAGAGAGAGAGAGAGAGAAATGAGAAGCTAGGGAATGGTTTAAATTAAATACCGAGGGAGGCAAACAAAAATAGCAAAGAAATAAAGAGAGACAGGAGTGAGAAAAAGGATAGAACTAAAAATATCTAACCAGACATAAGTAGAAAAAAAAACTTACAGGCAGGCAGAGAGGGAGAGAGAGAGAGAAACAGAGAGAGAGAGAGAGAGAGAGAGAGAGAGAGAGAGAGAGATAGTTGAGAAGAGAAGTGAAATAAAGAGAGGTCGAGTGATGTTCAAATACAGAGAAAGGCATACAGTAGGAGCAAAGAAATATTGAGGGAAAGGAGTGGGGAAAAGGATAGAACTAAAAAATGGAATGAGACAGAAGCAGGAAAACAGACAGAACAGAGAGTGAGAGATGGAGAGAGAGAGAGAGAGAGAGAACGACATAGACAGTGTAACACAGGGACAGAGAGCAAGAAAGAATAGTTTCCGGGTTTATTTCCTTTCTTGTTATCACTTCTTATTTACTAATGTATGCATTGAGGTTAGGACGATAGATTAGAACAGCGATTCCCAAATTGATATTCCACAGAGGTTTATTTCCTTATGAATTAGAGCAATGAATCCCAGATTTATGATTCGCTGAGGTTTATGTCCAAGCAACTGAAAACTAAAGGTTTGTCCTTTTAATTTTAGTTAGGGTCTGGATAGAGAAATGAAGTATTTCTTTTTAGGCAGTAGGCAAACAATTTTCAGATCAGTAACGGGAAAAAATGCTATTTTATCTCTCTTTCGTTTGTCTCAAAAAATTGTCTATATCTGCAATCTCGTATTTTGTATACATTTTACTGTCCTTTGTAATTCTTGTAGTGGCCCATACAGCTTTTTCTGTAGTGTTGTATCTATGGGCCAATGGGTTTTCCTCTGTCTACTATCTTCAGTGTAGTCTTGAAGTATGTGTTCTGCAATCTGGGACGCCTGTCCACATGTACATGTATTTGAGGTTTCAATCTTGAATTTGTATTCATATCACTAGAGTCGATTGTGCCCTGTTCTGAGGCGTATAATGATAACTTGTTCACATCTACTCCTATTATTAAAGTCATCCTGATTTGGGGCTTGTCGTCTTTCGATTGATTTGATTATCTGTTTCTTTTGATTGCATGTAACTGGTGCATCTATTTGTGACTGTTGCGTCTTCCCTTGTCAGTTAAACTGCTCTCTCATTTACCTGGTATTCCACAGTGAGATGGGATCAGCAGCAGGACGACCCTGAGGTGCTTGTAGAGTTCATTCAATAAGGTCTGCACATGTGGGAAATAATGGGAATAATTTAATTGCAAGTAAAATTAAAATAAAGTGCAGCACACTCTCTGCATATCTACATCATGTATAATGACAGAATGGATATATTATATGTATATGTATATATATATATATATATATATATATATATATATAATATATATATATAAATATATAATATGCTATATATAGCACAGCGTAACGTAACATAACAACCCAACACAACACAACATAGCGTGACGTAAATGAGTGTAATGTAATATAAAGTAATGTTAGAAAAATAAGTAAAGAGCCCCATCACGCCAAGTGGCGTATAGGGAATATGGTGTTAGTGATCATAATATTTTACAGACCTTCGGCACCTGATTTTTGGGGCAATGTGGTCAGTATTACGCCCGTACCGCTTTACTTTCCCAGAAAAAATCCAGTACCCATTTAAGGTTCGGTGAAACCCCGGAAGCCGTCGATCAGGATCAAAACCAACCTCTTGTCCTTTGTAGTCCAGTTCACTAACCACTGAGCCATCGCGGCTCCATAAAGTAATAAGATGTAATATAGTGTGATGTAATAATACAATAAAATATACAATACAATAAAACACAACACAGTACAACACAACACACAATACAATACAATACAATACAATACAATACAATACAATACAATACAATACAATACAATACAATACAATACAATACAATACAAAACAATACAATACGATACAGGAGCCGCGATTGCTCAGTGGTTAGTGAACTGGACTACAAAGGACCGGAGGTAGGGTTCGATCCCAAACGATTGCTTTTGGTTCACCCAGCCTTAAATGGGTACTGGATTTTTTCTGGGAAAATAAAGCGGCACGGGCGTAATACGGACCACATTACCCCAAAAATCATGTGCCGAAGGTCTGTAAAATTTATGGTCACTAACACCATATTCCCTATACGCCACTTGGCGTGACTGGGGCACTTTACTTTTTTCTTTTACAATACAATACAATACAATACAATACAATACAATACAATACAATACAATACAATACAATACAATACAATACGATACAATACGATGCGATGCGATGCGACGCGACACGACATAAGACAATACAATACAATACAATAGAATACAATACAATACAATACAATGCAAAGCAATGCAATGCAATACAATACAGTACAATACAGTACAATACAATACAATACAATACAATACAATACAATACAATACAATACAATACAATACAATACAATACAATATAATATAATATAATATAATATAATATAATATAATATAATATAATATAATATAATATAATATAATATAATATAATATAATATAATATAATATAATGTAATGTAATGTAATGTAATGTAGTGTAAAATAATATAATATAATATAATATAATATAATATAATATAATATAATATAATATAATATAATATAATATAATATAATATAATATAATATAATATAATATAATATAATACAATACAATACAATACAATACAATACAATACAATACAATACAATACAATACAATACAATACAATAATATAATACAATACAATATAATATAATATAATATAATATAATATAATATAATATAATATAATATAATATAAAAAGTAAAAAGTAAAGTACCCCCGTCACGCCAAGTGGCGTATAGGGAAATATGGTGTTAGTGACCCTATATTTTACAGACCTTCAGCACATGATTTTTGGGGCAATGTGGTCAGTATTACGCCCATGCTGCTTTACTTTCCGAGAAAAAAATCCGGTACCCATTTAAGGCTGGGTGAACTCGGAAGCCGTCGGATGGGATCGAACCCTACCCCTTGTCCGTGGTAGTCCAGTTCACTAACCACTGAGCTTTTGCGGCTCCCATAATATATAATATAATATATAATATATAATATAATATAATATATAATATAATATAATATAATATAATATAATATAATATTATTATAATATATTATATTATATTATATTATATTATATAATGAGATGCGATGCGATCCGATGTGATGTAATATATATATTTTTCACTCATGATACCCACACATTCTTGTATACAGAAACATCATGACTGTACTCGGACAGTGTCCACTAGGATTTCGACTTCTTGCTCGTTAGGATGATCTCAGCATGGAGAACGAACTCCGTTACACCAAATGTAATTGTGTGCACCACAACAAACTTACAACCTATACGTTAGAATTAGAAATACTCTGCACAGTAGTAATGACATATGTAGAGACAATAACAAAATAGTAGCAGGAACAGTAATTCTAGGTGAAGTAGAAGTAGTAATTGTAGTTTTTGTAGTAATAAAACAATCATCATTTTTTTGGGCATGTAATGAGAAGGGAACAGCTGGAATATATTATAACAACTGGGAAAATTGAGGGACTAAGGGATAGAGGGAAGCAAAGAGAAAAGATACCAAACAGTTTAATAGAATGGCTTGGCAGAAGGTCAACAACAGAAATGATAAATAACTGTCGAGATCGAAAGTTGTGGAGAGACATGATCACCTACACCAGCAGGCATGGTATTTGATGATGATGATGAGGATGATGTAGTAACAACTGTAATAATGATGTTAGTAGTAGTAGCTGTAGTCAGGGCTGGCTCAAGATACTGGTACCTCGAGCAGTTTCTTGGAGGTCGCCATGAAGGATCTTCACAATTTTTAGTTTTTTTGTGTGAACATTTTTATAATTATATTTAAAAAGGGCGCCGACGTTCAGTTTGTCCAGGGAGTCAGCATTCAACAACTGCAGTTGTTGTTGCAGTGCTGGCAGTAGTTGTAGTGGGGCGGATGTTATAACAATAGCATCAACATCATCAGAAGTTATAAATTGTCGACCCCCACATCTACCACAAATTGGTTACCAAAAATTTCTAAAATGTTGCCGGTGGTGGCGGATCGCGGAAGTTTGAGAATCCCTGTATTAGAACATTTGTTGAGTAAAGAGGACATAGGGTGAAAAGTGGAGGGAGGGATGAAAGGGGGTGGGGGGCGCTGGTTAATAATAGCTAAGTGGAACATATTGGTAGTAGGGTGACGGTTATGAGAGGGGACTCTATGGAAGGAATGGAATATTAGATGGGGACTGTAGATTGCAGAGGTGGGTGTAGGAGTGTTTGTTGCGGGGAGGAGTGTGCTTTAATACGGGATAGATAAGAGGAATTGAAAGGAGGTGTTTAATGGGATTTTTTAAATTTTATTTGAGGAGGATGGGAAGTGGGTTGGTTAGTAGTAAGAGAGAGAGAGAGAGAGAGAGAGAGAGAGAGAGAGAGAGAGAGAGAGAAAGAGAGAGAAATAAAGGGAGAGAGCGTGGGAAGGGAGGGATTAAGATTAACAGAGTGAGAGACTGTATAGAATGGATATGGGTAGTAACTGAATGACAGATAAGGATAGATACAGAATAATTGTGGGACAAATAAATGGAGTAATTGAGCGCATTAGATAAATTAGAAAGTTAATAGTAGTGGTGGTGATGTAATATGAAAGGTATTAATTGTAGTATAGTTTGTAGTAGTAGCAGTTGTGATAGTAGTTGTATAATATTATTTGTAAAATAGTAGTAGTGATAGTAGCTGTAGTAGTTGTTGTAATAGTAGAAATGGTAGCAGTAGTGGTAGTAGGTTGATAGTGGTTGTAATAGTAGCAGTAGAAGTCGTGGTAGTGGTATAGAGCTGTAATGTTATTTATTCTTTATAATATCTTTGTTCTCTCTTGACAGCACATCAGATTTATTTTAGTTGATCACAACAGGTAATTCAAGACAGACACTTTTTCTGAATACATAATGATAATCATGTTATTGATCTCTAGGCACAATCATCGACTAGTGGTTGATGCACTTATCTTAAATTAATGTTAATTAATTCGGGACTTCTCTGAGGCTACCGGCGATGACTATGATCAGTCCCAAGTGCATTTCTTGTATACAACATTATTCAACTTACGTTCATGAGGAATGTGAAACAACTTGAATTACTCTTAAGCACGTGCACAACACTAAAGTTCATATTCTCATTGTTATACTCCTACTCTCTATCAACTTCTACTAATGACTTCTCGCAACTGTTTGACTGTTCTAACTCTAACTCTAAGTGTTCTAACTGTAACTGTCCTGACTCTGACTAACTGTAACTATCTCTCTGTCTAATTCTCATTCCTGACTAATAATTCCTCACTAATTTTCCTGACTAAATTATTTTTCTGACTGTCTCAAACATATAGTGTTAAAGTTTAAATACTCCAACCACTCTCTTCGTCTGAAATCAGCAGCCAATCAAAACTGCCGTAATGTGACTTCTGGTCACTTGAGTTGGTCACTCCTCGTTATTCTGTGACCGATACTTCAACTCTTCCCCAGATTGACGAAAACAAATTGTTTTTTGCAAAATCTCTATGATCTATCTGAGTAATGGTTACCTCATGACAATGACCTTTCCCATAGTTGGATGACAACTTATTTATCAGACGGGCCAAAGTCATGGGGTCAACGCATGCTATATTGTAATTTCCCCAACCTGCTGTTGTGGAAATCGTGGAAATTTCCATGGACCTAAACTCTCAGTATAATTCTACCTTACCTTCCTCCCCACTTTCTGTGTGTCCACTACCCACTATAAACATTTACTCCCTTAACTATGTTTCTGCAACTTGTTATTCTTCAAAATTTCCATTCCTTAACTTTAAACTAATTACTGCTGGTCGCCACTATTTGTTACTGCTATTGTCTATTGAGAAGCGGGTAACAGCTAAGTTACCTGCTCCCATGCTTCGCTAGCTATACTATTACAGTATTATTATTATTATTATTATTATTAGTAGTAGTAGTAGTAGTAGTAGTAGTAGTAGTAGTAGTAGTAGAAGTAGTAGTAGTGTGTTGAAGAAATTACAGTAAGATAAAATACTGAAAAAATGGGCGTGGCACAGATAGTAGTGTTTATGTTGGCGAGTTAGTCTGTAACAGAAGTAAGGTGCGTATATGTAAGTATCTGACATATTAGTAAATGAGAGAGCGAGCTGATTTGCGTGAGGAGAGTGTTAGGGTAGCAAATGTATAAAGGCGAAAATATGTATAAGAGAGAGAGAAAGAGAGACAGAGAGAGAGAGAGAGAGAGAGAGAGGTTGGAGTTGATGAAGAATATATAGAGAGAAAATTAGAGAGGTGACATAAAGAGAATGAGAGAGAGAAAGAGATATGATGGAGATTCTTCCTCTTCTACCTTTCAGCTCCATGTGGAGCATAGGTCTTCAACAGACACTTTCCAAGTCGTTCTGTTTCTTGCCATTCTTTTAAGATCATTCCGTGTCTTTCCATCATCTTCAGCTCTGCTTCTGTCTGTCATCTCCAAGAATTCTTTGGTCTTCCACCTTGTCTTTTCCCCTGCGAATTCCAAAAAAGGGCATGTTGTGTAATACTCTCAGGTGGCTTCCGTAGTGTGTGTCCTATCCAGCGCCATCGTCTTCGCTGTATCTCTTTATCCACTGGTATTTGACTGCTACATTTCCATAATTCTATGTTACTGATTTTGTCCTGCCATTGCCATCCTTTTATTCTGCGTAAGCATCCATTAATGAAAGTCTGTATCTTCATAATTGTCAATTTTGTTTTTCTCCATGTTTCACAGCCATATTATAGGACTACCTTAACATTGGAGTTGGAAATTTTTATTTTATGATGGAGATAAAGAGAGAATAAAGAGAAAGTATAAGTTATGTTGATAGGAATTTATGAATATGTGTTTACACAAGTAAGGAGAAATGAAAAGTTCTTGTAAAAATGTATTTCAAAAATGTATTACTGTCGATGCAACCGAATTTGTGCTCTTTTGTCGCTGTGCAATGCGGCAATGGATGGAAATCTTAGTGGACACTGTCCGAGTACAGTGATGATGTTTCAGTATGCAAGCATGTGTGCGTATCAGTGCAAACAATACGTGAAAGGAATGTTGATAAAAGTCAGTATTTTGTGTTGAATGAACATTTGTGACTACGTATGTGAGCACACGTGATTGTGTGTATGAGCACGTGTGACTACGTACATGAGCACGCGTGATTGTGTGTATGAGCATGCGTGACTCAGCTGTGTTTATTATGTCTGTTTATGTGTTTAGAGAGTGAGAGTGAGAGAGAGCTTACATACAATCTGGTTGGTCCCAGTTTGTTGACCTGGTAACCGAATTTTCAAGATGTTATTTGTGTGCACTTTATTTGCAGGGTTGGTGGCGATGGGGTGGGGTTGGCCATAGAGAAATGTGAGGGAGTGGGGACTTGCACTTGCAATTGGGGGAATGCTCCATGCTTGGACATAGATCTAAATATAATGATATATATGTGTTATTGTGCAGTTATTTCAGTACATACATTTTATACCTACCTACCTACCTACTGACCTACTTACCTACCTAACGATACCTACATACCTGCCTGCCTAGCCACCTACCTACTGATCTATCTATCTATCTATCTATCTATCTATCTATCTATCTATCTATCTATCTATCTATCTATCTATCTATCTATCTATCTATCTATCTATCTATCTATCTATCTATCTATCTATCTATCTATCTATCTATCTATCTATCTATCTATCTATCTATCTATCTATCTATCTATCTATCTATCTATCTATCTATCTATCTATCTATCTATCTATCTATCTATCTATCTATCTATCTATCTATCTATCTATCTATCTATCTATCTATCTATCTATCTATCTATCTATCTATCTATCTATCTATCTATCTATCTATCTATCTATCTATCTGTCTATCTATCTGTCTATCTATCTGTCTGTCTATCTGTCTGTCTGTCTGTCTGTCTGTCTGTCTATCTGCTTGGCTGCCTGCCTACCTGTCTGTCTGTCTATCTGTCTATGTATCAGGTCACTCCACCTCTTTAATGCATGGGGTCAGTTTACTCCACCTCTTTAATGCCTGGTGTCAGTTCACTCCACCTCTTTAATGCATGGTGTCAGTTCACTCCACCTCTTTAATGCCTAGGGTCAGTTCACTCCACCTCTTTAATGCCTGGTGTCAGATCGCTCCACCTCTTTCATGCATGGTGTCAGTTCACTCCACCTCTTTAATGCCTGGTGTCAGATCGCTCCACCTCTTTCATGCCTGGGGTCAGGTCACTCCACCTCTTTAATGCCTGGTGTCAGATCACTCCACCTCTTTAATACCTGGGGTCAGTTCACTCCATCTCTTTAATGCCTAATGTCAGGTCACTCCACCTCTTTAATACCTGGGGTCAGGTCCCTCCACCTCTTTAATGCCTGGTGTCAGGTCACTCCATCTCTTTAATGCCTGGTGTCAGGTTACTCTACCTCTTTGATCTTTGATGCCAGGCTCCAGGTCTCACCAACTTTGAGTTGCATGATCCACCTCTTCATCAAAATGTTTTGGACGAGTGAGTAGGGATCGACAGATAAACTCTGTCCAAACAGAAATATTCTAATCGAAATGAAGACATAATGAGTTAATGAGCTATTTGAGGGTAATCATCATAACACTCCGAACATATCCATAGAAATTTAGATCCCCTCCTCAGCAAATTTCGCAGAGTTCAGCGACTGACGAGTCCAGCTCTGTGTTAATTAATAATACGGAAACAGGAAACATATGTTGCATTCTAAAAGGCGCAAGATATCGTAACCTGTATGTAAATTGCGACAAAACGTAAAAAAGCTAATCGTGATGAAGCAATCAATAAGGCAAAATAAAAATGTTCAACTCCAATGTTAAGTCAGTCCTATTATATGGCTGTGAAACATGGAGAAAAACAAAATTGCAAATCATGAAGATACATACTTTCATTAATGGATGCTTACGCAGAATAAAAAGATGGAAATGGCAGTACAAAATCACTAACATAGAATTATGGAAAAGTAGTAGTCAAATACCAGCGGATAAAGAGATACAGCGAAGACGATGGCGCTGGATAGGACACACACTGCGGAAGCCAACTGAGAGTATTGCACAACATGCCCTTTTTTGGAATCCCCAGGGGAAAAGACAAAGAGGAAGATCAAGAAATTCTTGGAGAACACAGACAGAAGCAGAGCTGAAGATGATGGGAAAGACACGGAATGATCTTAAAAGAATGGCAAGAAACAGAACGACTTGGAAAGTGTCTGTTGAAGACATATGCTCCACATGGAGCTGAGATGTAGAAGATGAAGAAAGAATCAAAAAGGCAAATAAGAATATCATTTATTTGCAGTTCGTTTGTGTTTGTTGCAACCACTATCCTTCCACGTGATTTCATGTTAACGTGTTAGTTTAGCAACTTCTCATCACCTTCTCTCACACATGTTCTCTCCCCCCCCCCCCCCCCCCCCACTAAATCTTCCAGTATAGATCCTAGCAGCTAATCACCTTCAGCCTTTTCAATACTCCTGAGAATCATACTTTTTTTCTGAAGCTTCCACTTTTAATCCTGTCGAGGGATAACTTCTTCATATTTACCCAATTTGCTTCCGTTTCTCGTGTATTTGCTTTAAAGGTCTTATATCAGTCTCCTCTGTTATAGTTCATTTTAAGCCAGTGCATTTGAAGATTCAATATCAGTTTACCAGAAAACGTAATATGTGTTGTTTAGAAAATGTGGGAAAGGGTTGGCTATGGGACTTTCAGATCTTCATTGTCATTCGCTATAGAAAATAATGTTTACTACGCTTTGTCGTTGTTTACAGAAATGTAGAGGCATTTGTTCTCTGTTAGACATATCCGATTTGATAAAATTATAATGGTATACTTTAAATTGACTGGGTTTGCCTTCCATCCTCCATTCCTGCTCACTTGACTACGCTGAGTGGCCTTTCCAGTGGCCAGTGGAATAAAGTCTTGACCAGTTCCGGTTGCTTACCGTTAACACTGATAAGAAAATAAAATAAGTTGCTTATTCTTAGAAGATCGTTCACTAACAAGTTCAAGTACTGACTATGAACAGCGCCATGCAAAACACAATTAATTAACTTTGTTTCAGTCTATGTCGTTTTCTTATAACTCCGTTTAAAAAAAATCCTAAATATGCAGTAATATAAAGTGTTAGGTACCAAAGAATGCACTAGAGGCGCCACATGTTTTTGTTGACTGTTCAGTAGTTGGTGGCTCTCTTCAAACATTTACTTTTCTCTTAGAAACATGTGCTAATTGTATTTCAGGCCAAGATCACTAAACTTGATGTATGCACTTCTTCTGTCTGTGGTTATGAAAAGAGTAGAAGAAGAGAAAAATGTGGCACTAGAAGTTCAATTAGATGTGTTCAAGAGATGGCTTACAGATGGACAGTAGGTTGTAGACATGACTATCAAATGTACCAACAATCTGTGAAAGTGGTTATCTACAACTACGCCAACAATCTGTGGAAGTGGTTATCTATAACTGCGCCAACAATCTGTGGAAGTGGTTATCTATAACTGCGCCAACAATCTGTGGAAATCGTTATCTACAACTGTACCAACAATCTGTGGAAGTGGTTATCTACAACTGTACCAACAATCTGTGGAAGTAGTTAGCTACAACTGTACCAACAATCTGTGGAAAAATCGTTATCTATAACTGTACCAACGTTCGTTCGGGAAAAATCGTTATCTACAACTGTACCAACAATCTGTGGAAATCGTTATCTACAACTGTACCAACGATGCTGTGGAAGTGGTTATCTACAACTGTACCAACGATCTGTGGAAGTGGTTATCTACAACTGTACCAATAATCTGTGGAAGTCGTTATCTACAACTGTACCAACGATCTGTGGAAGTGGTTATCTACAACTGCGCCAACAATCTGCGGAAGTGTACACATGATGAAATTATGGTTATAATATTGCCGCCAAGTTAGCTTGTAACAGAAATGTCATCCCGGGAAATATGGAAAGATTATAAACATCTGAGTTGACAGAAATATGGAAAGATTATTAACATCTGAGTTGACAGAAATATGGAAAGATTATTAACATCTGAGTTGACAGAAATATGGAAAGATTATTAACATCTGAGTTGACAGAAATATGGAAAGATTATTAACATCTGAGTTGACAGAAATATGGAAAGATTATTAACATCTGAGTTGACAGAAATATGGAAAGATTATTAACATCTGAGTTGACAGAAATATGGAAAGATTATTAACATCTGAGTTGACGGTCTTCTGAAGAAAAGACGAGTTCGATCCCGATTGCTCAAAGTCGGAAAATTGGTACTGAATTTTTCCTAGCAAAGACACACACAGCACTGGTGTAATACTGCCCAAATAATCCTAAAGTCCTAAAGTACCAGTTGGTTGATCTTGGTTTTTTAAAACACATTCTTTCCTTCTTCTACCTTTCAGCTCCCTGTGGAGCATAGGTTTTCAACAAACACTTTCAAAGTCGTTCTGTTTTTTGCCATTCTTTTAAGATCATTCCATGTGTTCCCCATCATCTTCAGTTCTACTTGACTGTCTTCTCCAAGAATTTCTTGGTCAAGAAGGAAAGAAATGGCAAACTACCTTCTTATATTGTCTAGTATAATTATACCAAAACACAACTTAATATCTACAGCTAACGACGTTGTTATGAGGCAACATTGGTCTCACACAATTGTAGCAACAGTACCAGCGATGTTCTCTACTGTCTTTGGTTTGACCGCTTTCTTTTCTTCTTAAAGCAACTCTTAATAAACAATCAAGGAAACGTGATAATAACATCATCATCATGTGCCATAACGGTTGGCGTAGGTGATCATGTCCCTCCACAATCTTCTATCTACAGTGCATCGTATCAGTGCTGTTGTTGACTGTTTTCCATGCCATGACACCAAGCTATCCAGTATTTTCTCTCTTTGTCGCCCGCGATCTCTCTTTCGTTTTATTTTGCCAGTTGTAACCAAGTATTCCAACTGTCCTCTTCTCATGATGTGCCCGAAAAATGTTGATTGCTTCTTTCTGATGTTTTTTAAGAGCTCCCTTTTTGTGTTGGCCTCTTTGAGAACTTCCTCATTGGTCTTTTTAGCTGTCCGGGGAACTTCCAACATTCTTCTGAGAAATCCCATCTCTTTGGCCTCTAATCGTCTTTTCATTTGATTGTGATAATAATAGCCGACCATATAACAGGCGAGCCGCGATAGCTCAGTGGTTAGTGAACTGGACTACAAAGGACAAGAGGTAGGGTTCGATCCCAACCGACGGCCTCCGGGTTCACCCAGCCTTCAATGGGTACCGGATTTTTTTCTGGAAAGAAAAGCGGCACGGGCGTAATACCGACCACATTACCCAAAAATCATGTGCCGAAGGTCTGTAAAATATATGGTCACTAACACCATATTCCCTATACACCACTTGGCGTGACGGGGCGCTTTACTTTTTTTTTTTTTTTTGTTATATAACAGGCGATGACAACAACCGCTGCCAATCCTGTAGCCGTACAAAGTCTGTACAGAGGTGACAGCAAAGGCATGTACTGGTACGAGAACTAACGGCCCCACGTGTGACAATGTATGACCACGATTAGCTATGTTGGTGTTGGTTGCTCCATCTTTTCTGGCAGCTCATTTTATTTGTGTTTCGTTGGGTCGGTATTTCTCTGTTATTTTGGGCACCTTTAGTGACGTTCATATACCATTAGAGGACATTTCTGCATTAAATGTCTTCCAGGAAGCGGTGTTGATTTTCAAGATACTTAGCAGACTAGCTTGACAAGTTAACTTTGTTAGCTAGTTAGTTAGCTAGTTAGTTAGCTAGTTAGTTAGCTAGTTAGTTAGCTAGTTAGCTAGTTAGTTAGCTAATTAGTTAGCTATTTTTCAAAGCGTTGTTCTGTCCACTGGCCTACTACTTTACTCACGAATATCCTAGTGGAAATGTGACCATATTTTAATTTATCAAAAACATTTTTAAAAGAAAAAAAGTGTACCAGCGTCATCATCATGTGCCGTGCCGGTTGGCGTAGCGTAAACTCCGTAGGCAATCATGTCCTTCCACAATTTTCTGTTCACAGTGCATCTTATTAATTCTGTTGTTGACTGTTTTCCATGCAACGACATCAAACTTTCTAATATCTGCTCTCTTTATAGTCCGCGATTTCTCTTCCCCTGTTTATTGCTAGCTGTAACAAAAGTATTCCAACTTTATTCTACTCATGATGTGCTCGAAAAACGTTGATTGTTTCTGTCTGATGTTTTTAGGAGCTCCTTTTTTTATATTTTGGGCTCTTTTAGAATTTCCTCGTTGGTCTTTTTAGCTGTCCAGGGAACACCCTCAACATTCTTCTGAGAATTCTCATCTATGTGACTCCTAACCGTCTTTTCATTTGTTGAGTGTAACAGCAACTCAAACTAACAGAATAGTCTTTCATTTTTGGATATTGTAATAGTTTCCTTAAGTTAATATTCTACTTATGTTGCATAGATAGTTCGTTTATTCGGCAATTAATTCTTCTGCTTATCATCTTGAACGGTAATGGTATTCATATAGCGTGCCATGCTGTAAAGGCACGTAATTGAAACATAAATATTTAATAGCCGCAGCAGCATGTGATGGTTACGTGTCAGCGATGTTCCTTGCTGCTATTCTAACTCTCAGGCGCCAGTTAGTCACGTGCCACTTTTTACATTTCTAACAGCCGGGTTTACTGGACCCTATCCTATCTGGAATTGAACCTTGGACTCTTGGAACATAAAGTCAGAGCGCAAACACTGTTTTTTTTTTTTTAAATTGTCGTTTTGAAATTAGTGAAATGTTGATTAAAGGTAGTAGGAGTACATAATAGTTAATCGTTCGACCATCATACTGTTATAAGTATCATCATCATCATCATCATCATCATCATCATCATCATCGAGTGCCTCCTCCGCAACGAAGGTTGGCTACAATGGATCGCCATTCTACTGTTTCTTGCTTTGATGGTGCAGGCTGACATAGATTGACTTGTCCATCTTTTGATGTTACTCGTCCATGTTAGTTTTGGCCTGCCTCAGCCTCTTTTACCTTGTATTTTTCCTTCCAATATTACTTTTAGTAGGCTGTTGTGTCTTTTAGCATGCCCCAAAAATTTCATTTGTCTTGTCTTACTTGTATTTAGTAGCTCTTTTTATTTTCAGTTGATTTAAAACTTCATCGTTTGTTATCTTTTGTTTCCATCAAATTCTACATATTCTTCTATAAATCCACATTTCAAAGGCTTCAATTTTCTGTTGTTATAAGTATACTTGATATATATATATATATATATATATATATATATATATATATATATATATATTACAAATCATGTGGAAGCATTTTCGTGGTGCAGCCGATGGCTATGGTCCAAGCTTAGTATCATGGGACATGTTCACTAGAACTTTCTGTTTAATTCTATCTATCTATCTATTGACCTTTCGAGCCGTAGCCGGCCCATAGGGCGTAGACCAAGATACTCCTTCTCCTATCTGAATTTTTGTTCTAGCAGTTTTCTTTTAAAGATATTTGATCAAATCTAGCCATTTGTCTCTGTTCTGTGCAAGCTGCTCTATCTCATTGGGGGAGCCGAATCCTGCTGCTCTTGCCTCTCTCATCAATGTTCTTCTCAGTGTCTCCCTGGGTCTTCCTCTTTTTCTCTTACCTGTTGTTTCCCACATGAGGGCTTGCTTTGCTATTCGGTTATTATTAAATTCTGTTTAATTAAAAGACGTTAAAAATTAATTGTAGTTTCATTATTTTTGTTGTTGCTTATTATGTTTATATTTATATTATAATTTTCCTATTTATAAAGTTCATCTATTATATTTACATTTTATTCACAAGCAGATGTATACGAATTTTTCTTTGCACGTTATTATTATTATTTTTTTTTAAATCTCTAAACATTCACTAAGTCCATACAATAAAATACAAAATAAACTCCAGCTAAATGACGTCACCAAAGTCGGTACCCAAATTTACATACAGGTGGGAAGAGTATCTCCAGTGTGAAAATACGTGGCGAGAAATTACATAATTATTTTTGAGGTCAAAGGTGGACACGCGTGGGTGGAGTGCAAAACACGTCCTTACTACAAGTGAAATATTGGTCGTGGGAAAGGTCATACAATTTGGTTTTCGGAAGGTAGCAAACAAAATGAGTTGGAAAAAAAATAATAAAACAGAAAGGATTAATATGCAAGTGTGTCAGGTTCGTGGATAATAGAATAATATAGATGGGGGAGGTTATTTGTAGGCTGTCGGTTGGGGTAGGTGGGGGAGAGGATTGTGACGTCAAAATTTGAAGCATAAATATGGAAGGACACAAGCAACCATAATTTTGTTTCCTTTGAGTCAATTCTTGGCTTTAGCTTAGTAACAGAATTATCTTTACGACATTTTCCAATTTCTTTCTTCTAACAAGTCTGTGTTTTGTGGGGGGTGGGGGGGGGGGGGGGGCTTATAGAACTGGAGAATAAATGTTGCTTCTCCAGCGCAGTCGCCGCTAGTTGTTCTGGTTTGAGTTATACTTCATGCCAAGCTGATAAAAAAAAAAAACGTTTGACCCCCAACGTGCTTAGATCTCGCCTCTCTTGGTTTACACCACAAGTTATCGATTCGGCCACCCGCTATCCGTCGTTATGGGAAGAATACAAGGAAGATAACCAGATACATAAGTTAGGGGCAAAAAGAAGCAGATGAAGAAGTAGAAGTAGATGAAGTAGAAGTAGAAGAAGTAGAAGTAGTAGAAGAAGAGAAGATAAAAGGTAGACGAAGTAGAAGTAGATGCAGTAGTAGAAGTAGACGAAGTAGAAGTAGAAGAAGTAGAAGTAGATGCAGTAGTAGAAGTAGAAGTAGTAGAAGTAGAAGTAGAAGTAGATGAAGTAGAAGTAGATGCAGTAGTAGAAGTAGAAGTAGTAGAAGTAGAAGTAGATGAAGTAGAAGTAGATGAAGTAGAAGTAGATGAAGTAGAAGTAGTAGAAGTAGAAGTAGAAGTAGTAGAAGTAGAAGTAGAGGTAGTAGAAGTAGAAGTAGAAGTAGAAGTAGAGGTAGTAGAAGTAGAAGTAGAAGTAGAGGTAGTAGAAGTAGAAGTAGATGAAGTAGAAGTAGAGGTAGTAGAAGTAGAAGTAGAAGTAGAGGTAGTAGAAGTAGAAGTAGAAGTAGAGGTAGTAGAAGTAGAAGTAGATGAAGTAGAAGTAGTAGTAGAGGTAGTAGAAGTAGAAGTAGATGAAGTAGAAGTAGAGGTAGTAGAAGTAGAAGTAGATGAAGTAGAAGTAGAGGTAGTAGAAGTAGAAGTAGTAGTAGAGGTAGTAGAAGTAGAAGTAGTAGTAGAGGTAGTAGAAGTAGTAGTAGAGGTAGTAGAAGCAGAAGTAGTAGTAGAGGTAGTAGAAGTAGAAGTAGATGAAGTAGAAGTAGAGGTAGTAGAAGTAGAAGTAGTAGTAGAGGTAGTAGAAGTAGAAGTAGATGAAGTAGAAGTAGAGGTAGTAGAAGTAGAAGTAGATGAAGTAGAAGTAGAGGTAGTAGAAGTAGAAGTAGAAGTAGAGGTAGTAGAAGTAGATGAAGTAGAAGTAGAGGTAGTAGAAGTTGAAGTAGATGAAGTAGAAGTAGAGGTAGTAGAAGTAGAAGTAGAAGTAGAGGTAGTAGAAGTAGAAGTAGAAGTAGAGGTAGTAGAAGTAGAAGTAGAAGTAGAGGTTGTAGAAGTAGAAGTAGAAGTAGAGGTAGGAGAAGTAGAAGTAGTAGTAGAGGTAGTAGAAGTAGAAGTAGAAGTAGATGAAGTAGAAGTAGAGGTAGTAGAAGTAGAAGTAGAAGTAGAGGTAGTAGAAGTAGAAGTAGAAGTAGAAGTAGAGGTAGTAGAAGTAGAAGTAGAAGTAGAGGTAGTAGAAGTAGAAGTAGATGAAGTAGAAGTAGAAGTAGAGGTAGTAGAAGTAGAAGTAGTAGAAGTAGAAGTAGAAGTAGAAGTAGAGGTAGTAAAAGTAGAAGTAGAGGTAGTAGAAGTAGAAGTAGTAGAAGTAGAAGTAGAGGTAGTAGAAGTAGAGGTAGTAGAAGTAGAAGTAGAGGTAGTAGAAGTAGAAGTAGTAGAAGTAGAAGTAGAAGTAGTAGAAGTAGAAGTAGTAGAAGTAGTAGAAGTAGAAGTAGAGGTAGTAGAAGTAGAGGTAGTAGAAGTAGAGGTAGTAGAAGTAGTAGAAGTAGAAGTAGTAGAAGTAGAAGTAGAGGTAGTAGAAGTAGAGGTAGTAGAAGTAGAGGTAGTAGAAGTAGTAGAAGTAGAAAGTAGTAGAAGTAGAAGTAGAGGTAGTAGAAGTAGAGGTAGTAGAAGTAGAGGTAGTAGAAGTAGAAGTAGAGGTAGTAGAAGTAGAAGTAGTAGTAGTAGAAGTAGAAGTAGTAGAAGTAGAAGTAGAGGTAGTAGAAGTAGAGGTAGTAGAAGTAGAGGTAGTAGAAGTAGAGGTAGTAGAAGTAGAAGTAGTTGAAGTAGAAGTAGAAGTAGTAGAAGTAGAAGTAGAGGTAGTAGAAGTAGAGGTAGTAGAAGTAGAAGTAGAAGTAGTAGAAGTAGAAGTAGTAGAAGTAGAAGTAGAGGTAGTAGAAGTAGAGTAGTAGAAGTAGAAGTAGTAGAAGTAGAAGTAGTAGAAGTAGAAGTAGAGGTAGTAGAAGTAGAGGTAGTAGAAGTAGAAGTAGAGTAGTAGAAGTAGAAGTAGTAGAAGTAGAAGTAGAAGTAGAGGTAGTAGAAGTAGAAGTAGATGAAATAGTAGAAGTAGAAGTAGTAGAAGTAGAAGTAGTAGAAGTAGAAGAAGTAGAAGTAGAGCAGTAGTAGAAGTAGACGAAGTAGAAGTAGAAGAAGTAGAAGTAGATGAAGTAGTAGAAGTAGAAGTAGTAGAAGTAGAAGTAGAAGTAGATAAAGTAGAAGTAGATGCAGTAGTAGAAGTAGAAGTAGTAGAAGTAGAAGTAGATGAAGTAGAAGTAGAAGTAGATGAAGTAGAAGTAGAAGTAGTAGAAGTAGAAGTAGATGAAGTAGAAGTAGAAGTAGTAGAAGTAGAAGTAGATGAAGTAGAAGTAGAAGTAGTAGAAGTAGTAGAAGTAGATGAAGTAGAAGTAGAAGTAGATGAAGCAGAAGTAGAAGTAGTAGAAGTAGAAGTAGATGAAGTAGTAGAAGTAGATGAAGTAGAAGTAGAAGTAGAAGTAGTAGAAGTAGAAGTAGATGAAGTAGTAGAAGTAGATGAAGTAGAAGTAGAAGTAGAAGTAGATGAAGTAGAAGAAGTAGAAAGTAGTAGAAGTAGTAGAGTAGATGAAGTAGTAGAAGTAGATGAAGTAGAAGTAGAAGTAGTAGAAGTAGAAGTAGATGAAGTAGTAGAAGTAGATGAAGTAGAAGTAGAAGTAGTAGAAGTAGAAGTAGATGAAGTAGTAGAAGTAGATGAAGTAGAAGTAGATGAAGTAGAAGTATAAGTAGTAGAAGTAGATGAAGTAAAAGTAGAAGTAGTAGAAGTAGATGAAGTAAAAGTAGAAGTAGTAGAAGTAGATGAAGTAAAAGTAGAAGTAGTAGAAGTAGATGAAGTAGAAAGTAGAAGTAGATGAAGTAGAAGTAGAAGTAGTAGAAGTAGATGAAGTAGAAGTAGAAGTAGAAGTAGATGAAGTAGAAGTAGAAGTAGTAGAAGTAGATGAAGTAGAAGTAGAAGTAGTAGAAGTAGATGAAGTAGAGGTAGAAGAAGTAGAAGTAGAAGAAGTAGAATAAGTAGAAGTAGAAGTAGTAGAAGTAGATGTAGTAGAAGAAGAGAAGAAGTAGAGGTAGAAGTAGTAGAAAGTAGTAGAGAGAAGTAGAAGTAGAGGAAGTAGAAGTAGAGGAAGTAAAAGTAAGAGGAAGTAGAAGTAGAGGAAGTAGAAGTAGAGGAAGTAGAAGAAGTAGAAGTAGAAGTAGAGGAAGTAGAAGTAGAGGAAGTAGAAGTAGAGGAAGTAGAAGTAGAGGAAGTAGAAGTAGTAGAAGAAGAGAAGTAGAGGAAGTAGAAGTAGAGGAAGTAGAAGTAGAGGAAGTAGAAGTAGAGGAAGTAGAAGTAGAGGAAGTAGAAGTAGAGGAAGTAGAAGAAGTAGAAGTAGAAGAAGTAGAAGTAGAAGTAGAAGTAGAGGAAGTAGAAGTAGAGGAAGTAGAGGTAGAAGAAGTAGAAGAAGTAGAAGTAGAAGAAGTAGAAGTAGAGGAAGTAGAAGAAGTAGAAGTAGAGGAAGTAGAAGAAGTAGAAGTAGAAGTAGAGGAAGTAGAAGTAGAGGAAGTAGAAGAAGTAGTAGAAGTAGAAGTAGAGGAAGTAGAAGTAGTAGAAGTAGAAGTAGAGGAAGTAGAAGTAGAGGAAGTAGAAGAAGTAGAAGTAGAAGTAGAGGAAGTAGAAGTAGAGGAAATAGAAGTAGAGGAAGTAGAAGAAGTAAAAGTAGAAGTAGAGGAAGTAGAAGTAGAGGAAGTAGATGAAGTAGAAGTAGAAGTAGAGGAAGTAGAAGTAGAGGAAGTAGAAGTAGTAGAAGTAGAAGTAGAGGAAGTAGAAGAATTAGAAGTAGAAGTAGAGGAAGTAGAAGTAGTAGAAGTAGAAGTAGAGGAAGTAGAAGAAGTAGAAGTAGAAGTAGAGGAAGTAGAAGTAGTCGAAGTAGAAGTAGAGGAAGTAGAAGTAGTAGAAGTAGAAGTAGAAGTAGAAGTAGAGGAAGTAGAAGAAAGTAGAAGTAGAAGTAGAGGAAGTAGAAGTAGAGGAAGTAGAAGAAGTAGAAGTAGAAGAAGTAGAAGTAGAAGTAGAGAGGAAGTAGAAGAAGAAGTAGAAGTAGAAGTAGAAGTAGAAGTAGTAGAAGTAGAAGTAGAGGAAGTAGAATTAGAAGTAGAAGAAGGGTGTCCGGTTAGCGCAATCGATAGGCGGTTGGCTTACCACGGCAACACCGGGGTTCGTACCCTGGCGAGGACACCTGGGTTTTACTAATTCCCTAAAAATTAGTACCTCTGAAGTAGGAGTAGTAAATCTGCCTGCATGGCGAGGGGCATCCTGTAATGGGATAAAAACAGACTTTACACGCAAAATTCAGTCCACAAATGAGTGGGTGGGACTTCGTCAGAGGTCAAAGCTGACGAAAGCGAACGAACGAACGAACGAAGTAGAAGAAGTAGAAGTAGAAGTAGAAGTAGTAGAAGTAGTAGAAGTAGAAGTAGAGGAAGTAGAAGTAGAGGAAGTAGAAGAAGTAGAAGTAGAAGAAGTAGAAGTAGAAGTAGAGGAAGTAGAAGTAGAAGTAGAGGAAGTAGAAGAAGTAGAAGTAGAAGAAGTAGAAGTAGAAGTAGAAGTAGAGGAAGTAGAAGAAGTAGAAGTAGAAGTAGAAGTAGAGGAAGTAGAAGAAGTAGAAGTAGAAATAGAAGTAGAGGAAGTAGAAGAAGTAGAAGTAGAAGAAGTAGAAGTAGAAGTAGAGGAAGTAGAAGTAGAAGTAGTAGAAGTAGAAGTAGTAGAAGTAGAAGTAGAGGAAGTAGAAGTAGAAGAAGTAGAAGTAGTAGAAGTAGAAGTAGAGGAAGTAGAAGTAGAAGTAGAGGAAGTAGAAGAAGAAGTAGAAGTAGAAGAAGTAGAAGTAGAAGTAGAAGTAGAGGAAGTAGAGAAGTAGAGGAAGTAGAGGTAGAAGAAGTAGAAGAAGTAGAAGTAGAAGAAGTAGAAGTAGAAGAAGTAGAAGTAGAGGAAGTAGAAGTAGAGGAAGTAGAGTAGAGAAGTAGAAGAAGTAGAAGTAGAAGAAGTAGAAGTAGAGGAAGTAGAGGTAGAAGAAGTAGAAGAAGTAGAAGTAGAAGAAGTAGTAGAAGAAGTAGAAGAAGTAGAAGTAGAAGAAGTAGAAGTAGAAGAAGTAGAAGAAGTAGAAGTAGAAGTAGAAGAAGTAGAAGTAGAGGAAGTAGAGGTAGAAGAAGTAGAGGAAGTAGAGGTAGAAGAAGTAGAAGAAGTAGAAGTAGAAGAAGTAGAAGTAGAAGAAGTAGAAGTAGAGGAAGTAGAAATAGAGGAAGTAGAGGTAGAAGAAGTAGTAGAAGTAGAAGTAGAGGAAGTAGAGGTAGAAGAAGTAGAAGAAGTAGAAGTAGAAGAAGTAGAAGTAGAAGAGAAGTAGAAGTAGAAGAAGTAGAAGTAGAAGAAGTAGAAGTAGAAGAAGTAGAAGTAGAAGAAGTAGAAGTAGAGGTAGAAGAAGTAGAAGAAGTAGAAGTAGAAGAAGTAGAAGTAGAGGAAGTAGAAGTAGAGGAAGTAGAGGTAGAGAAGTAGTAGAAAGAAAAAAGAAGAAGTAGAAGTAGAGGAAGTAGAGGTAGAAGAAGAAGAAGAAGTAGAAGTAGAAGAAGTAGAAGTAGAAGAAGTAGAAGTAGAAGAAGTAGAAGTAGAAGAAGTAGAAGTAGAAGAAGTAGAAGTAGAAGAAGTAGAGAGTAGAAGAAGTAGAAGTAGAAGTAGAAGTAGAGAAGTAGAAGTAGAGGAAGTAGGTAGAAGAAGTAGAAGAAGTAGAAGTAGAAGAAGTAGTAGAAGAAGAGAAAAGAAGTAGAAGTAGAAGAAGTAGAAGAAGTAGAAGAGTAGTAGAAGGACAAGAAGTAAAGGTAGAAGAAGTAGAAGTAGAAGTAGAAGAAGTAGCAGAAGAAGAGAAGAAAAAAGAAGTATATGTAGAAGTAGAAGAAGTAGAAGTAGAAGTAGAGGAAGTAGAAGAAGTAGAAGAACAAGGGAAGAAGAAGAAGTAGAAGAAGAAAAAGTAGAAGAAGTAGAAGTAGAAGAAGTAGAAGAAGAAGTAGTAGAAGACGAAGAAAGTAACCGATAACAAATCGAAGATTAACACGAAACTTGTTTTCTTTCTCTTCACCTGCTGACTAAAGATACAAGAAATATTTGTTCATCTTCTGTCCTTAGAAAAAACGTTAAATGGGCGTTGGTAAGTTACTTACAACAAACATTGCGCCTTTCGGCCCAACATATTCGAAATCTGCACGGTACAAGAGAAACAATAACACGAGGATGTAAAAAGAAATCCGAAGATTTTTGGCATGTAAAGTAAAATAAAGTAAAGTACCCCCGTCACGCCAAGTGGCATATAGGGAAATATGGTGTTAGTGATCCTATATTTTACAGACCTTCAGCACATGATTTTTGGGGTAATGTGGTCGGTATTACGACCGTGCTGCTTTACTTTCCCAGAAAAAAATCCGGCACCCATTTAAGGCTGGGTGAACCCGGAAGCCGTCGGTTGGGATCGTAACCTACCCCTTGTCCTTTGTAGTCCAGTTCACTAACCACTGAGCTATCGCGGCTCCCATTTTTGGCATGTACCATAAACAAAAACAGAAAACAAGATGGGCAGCTCTTCACAGAGCAGGGCACTTCTCAGCCGAGATCTTGACTCGCAGGCACCACAGGGATGGGCCTACATAAATGTAGTTTTCACAACTGTTCTTTTATGTATCGTATATGCATTTGGAGGAGTGAATTAGTTATGTGGGGTAGCTAATTCTATGAAGTGCCCCATATGCTATGTGATGTATTCATCGGTGAATTGGAGGCGCCTTAACCTCCTCCCCGGGGGGGATTCTACCCTTTAGCCTAAAAATGGCAACCCATCTAGAAGACGGTCAACTTCGATTATAAACCCCCCCCCCCCCGTGTATCGGGTTTACCCGTTCACGGAATAGTTCTCGGGGGGGGGGGGGGTTAAACCCTTAGGGAAAATCCGGAGATGGAGTATTTCAACATTGCTTTGGCAACTTCTGCGACGCAGTCGGCACCAAAACTGTTCTGGCACTGCTAGACCTTTTGACCGTTCGCCAGCATGGGCTCGGCTGCTGCGAAATAAGAAACATGTAGGGACCAACAACTTGTCTCTTCTTTTTCTGCCCAAGCTGGCATATCTTTGGAAACACTCTTTAAAGCTCCAACTCAAACAAGAAGCAGATAGATTCATAGAAAAAGAGAATACACGGCGAAAGCAAGGGGGAAAAAAAAATTCCTACAGGGGCTGCAAAATCCATAGTCAACTGTGACTAACGGAGGCTACTACTATAGTCAACTGTGACTGACGGAGGCTACTATAGTCAACTGTGACTGACGGAGGCTACTACTATAGTCAACTGTGACTGACGGAGGCTACTATAGTCAACTGCGACTGACGGATACTACTATAGTCAACTGTGACTGACGGAGACTGCTATAGTCAACTGTGACTGACGGAGACTACTATAGTCAACTGTGACTGACGGAGGCTACTATAGTCAACTGTGAATGATGGAGACTACTATAGTCAACTGTGACTGACGGAGACTACTATAGTCAACTGTGACTGACGGAGACTACTATAGTCAACTGTGACTGTCGGAGGCTACTATAGTCAACTGTGACTGACGGAGACTACTATAGTCAACTGTGACTGACGGAGACTACTTTAGTCAACTGTGACTGACGGAGGCTACTATAGTCAACTGTGACTGACGGAGACTACTATAGTCAACTGTGACTGTCGGAGGCTACTATAGTCAACTGTGACTGACGGAGACAACTATAGTTCAACTGTGACTGATGGAGACTACTTTAGTCAGCTGTGACTGACGGAGGCTACTATAGTCAACTGTGACTGACGGAGACTACTTTAGTCAACTGTGACTGACGGAGACAACTATAGTTCAACTGTGACTGACGGAGACTGCTATAGTCAACTGTGACTGACGGAGACAACTATAGTTCAACTGTGACTGATGGAGACTACTTTAGTCAGCTGTGACTGACGGAGGCTACTATAGTCAACTGTGACTGACGGAGACTACTTTAGTCAACTGTGACTGACGGAGACAACTATAGTTCAACTGTGACTGACGGAGACAACTATAGTTCAACTGTGACTGACGGAGGCTACTATAGTCAACTGTGACTGACGGAGACTACTATAGTCAACTGTGACTGACGGAGGCTACTATAGTCAACTGTGACTGACGGAGACTACTATAGTCAACTGTGACTGTCGGAGGCTACTATAGTCAACTGTGACTGACGGAGACAACTATAGTTCAACTGTGACTGACGGAGACAACTATAGTTCAACTGTGACTGACGGAGGCTACTATAGTCAACTGTGACTGACGGAGACTACTATAGTCAACTGTGACTGACGGAGGCTACTATAGTCAACTGTGACTGACGAAGACTACTATAGTCAACTGTGACTGTCGGAGGCTACTATAGTCAACTGTGACTGACGGAGACAACTATAGTTCAACTGTGACTGACGGAGACTACTTTAGTCAACTGTGACTGACGGAGACAACTATAGTTCAACTGTGACTGACGGAGGCTACTATAGTCAACTGTGACTGACGGAGACTACTTTAGTCAACTGTGACTGATGAAGACTACTTTAGTCAGCTGTGACTGACGGAGGCTACTATAGTCAACTGTGACTGACGGAGACTACTTTAGTCAACTGTGACTGACGGAGACAACTATAGTTCAACTGTGACTGACGGAGACAACTATAGTTCAACTGTGACTGACGGAGGCTACTATAGTCAACTGTGTCTGACGGAGACTACTATAGTCAACTGTTACTGACGGACACTACTATAGTCAACTGTGACTGTCGGAGGCTACTATAGTCAACTGTGACAGACGGAGACAACTATAGTTCAACTGTGACTGACGGAGACTACTTTAGTCAACTGTGACTGACGGAGGCTACTATAATCAACTGTGACTGACGGAGGCTACTATAGTCAACTGTGACTGACGGAGACTACTATAGTCAACTGTGACTGACGGAGACTACTATATTCAACTGTGACTGACGGAGGCTACTACAGTCAACTGTGACTGACGGAGGCTACTACTATACTATATATGCACAAACAAAGTGTAATTGGCTTATCTCTCTGGCAGCCCTTTTCAAGTTTTATAATAGAATCTTAGCCATAGTGTGATTCAACTTTTAGTAAAATAACTTAACAACTAAGGTATCCGTTAATATGGTTTCTTGAATGTGCAACAAATTAAACAGTAAAATGATAGAACAGTAAGCACATTGCTAGTGGAATTTAACTGCTATCACTATATTCAGCTCTTTGTGCAGAAGACCTTCGTCAGTGCTCCAAAGTTAATGTGCTCCACCGAGACCGTCTAGTTCATGACTTGAGTTGTTACCTTCCTGGTGAGGCACCATCTTTGTGGCTATCGGTACCCAGACTAAGTTCAGGGACGAATAGAATCACTGTCCTCTGCTAATGTATGAACAGCAGCAGATTTGTTTACCTATATTTATATTAATAACATGATTATATATGAGTTTTATAACAATTCACACTCCATTTAGAACTCCGCTTTGTCATAATAAATTAAAATATGTGTCAATCTGTGTACGTTGCTTCATGCAAACACATTAACAATCTTTCTCAAGTATCTTCTTTATGTAACATAACTTGTTAAAATCTTCTTTGAAAGGCTGGCATTACTCAAATTGCCCATCCGCGCGGTTAAGATAGTATATGTGTCTAGGTACGCCACTTTCGTTTTATATTTAATCATGATTTGACCACACAGGCGTTCTCGGTTATCATCTAAAATAGTTTTACTACGTTGTGCTTCCGTTATGCAATTGCCTCCTTTTGATATATTAAGATATACCAGGTATCCCCTATAGGAGGTTCTTGCTGTTTAAAATACTTTGAAGGTTTCATTTTCTCTGAAGACAGCAAACGCCTAACTGTGTCACTAGTACATGGAAGTCTATTCTACTAACTGAATACTAACTGTGTCACTAGTACATGGAAGTCTATTCTACTAACTGATTTTACTAACTGAATACTAACTGTGTCACTGGTATATGGATGTCTATTCTACTAACTGAAAACTGTGTCACTATTACATGGAAGTCTATTCTACTAACTGATTTTACTAACTGAATACTAACTGTGTCACTGGTACATGGAAGTCTATTCTACTAACTGAAAACTGTGTCACTATTACATGGAAGTCTATTCTACTAACTGAAAACTGTGTCACTATTACATGGAAGTCTATTCTACTAACTGATTTTACTAACTGAATGCTAACTGTGTCACTAGTATATGGATGTCTATTCTACTAACTGAATACTAACTGTGTCACTAGCACACGGAAGTCTATTCTACTAACTGAATACTAACTGTGTCACTAGCACACGGAAGTCTATTCTACTAACTGAATACTAACTGTGTCACTAGTACATGGAAGTCTATATTACTTACTGTGTCACTAGCACACGGAAGTCTATTCTACTAACTGTGTCACTAGCACACGAAAGTCTATTCTACTAAATGTGTCACTAGCACACGGAAGTCTATTCTACTAAATGTGTCACTAGCACACAGAAGTCTATTCTACTAACTGTGTCACTAGCACACGGAAGTCTATTCTACTAACTGTGTCACTAGCACACGGAAGTCTATTCTACTAACTGTGTCACTATTACATGGAAGTCTATATTACTTACTGTGTCACTAGCACACGGAAGTCTATTCTACTAAATGTGTCACTAGCACACGAAAGTCTATTCTACTAACTGTATCACTAGCCCACGGAAGTCTATTCTACTAACTGTATCACTAGCACACGGAAGTCTATTCTACTAACTGCATCACTAGCACACGGAAGTCTATTCTACTAACTGAATACTAACTGTGTCACTATTACATGGAAGTCTATATTACTTACTGTGTCACTAGCACACGGAAGTCTATTCTACTAACTGTATCACTAGCACACGGAAGCCTATTCTACTAACTGTGTCACTAGCACACGGAAGTCTATTCTACTAACTGTGTCACTAGCACACGGAAGTCTATTCTACTAACAGTGTCACTAGAACACGGAAGTCTGTTCTACTAACTGTGTCACTAGCACACGGAAGTCTATTCTACTTAATGTGTCACTAGCACACGGAAGTCTGTTCTACTAAATGTGTCACTAGCACACTGAAGTCTATTCTACTTAATGTGTCACTAGCACACGGAAGTCTATTCTACTAACTGTGTCACTAGCACACGGAAGTCTATTCTACTAAATGTGTCACTAGCACACGGAAGTCTGTTCTACTCGTGTTGATATTTTATTTCCTTTATTCATTTAGTGCTGCTTTCTTGACTCGAAGGTAAATTGTTAACCACACAAACATCACACACACACACTTTTCTCTCTCTCTCGTTTGGTTTGAGGTTTTGCCTACTTCTTGACAAGGCACGATCTGTTCGACCACAGATTCAGTCTTCCAGGTTATATTAGAGCACACTTGCTATCTAAAATGATCATGAAATTAGTTTATTTGATTCTCTTGAGATTTGCTTGCCGGTCTCTTGTTTGTTAAGAGTTGAGTATTTACATTTGTTTCTGTGATGCCAGATCGCTTAGGCTTTGCTAGTCATTAGGTCTCTGGAAGTTTTAGATAAATTGTCTTTTTGTGTGAAACTCTTTAGGTCTTAACTCGTTTGTTTCTGTGATATTAGATCATTTAGACTTTGTTGGTCAATGATTTTCATAAGGTTTTCCTTGATTGTCTCTGTGTGGGGAATTACCTGCAGAAAACTGAGGTTTTCACTCATTTGTTTCTTTGTCTTTTTTTCAAATTTTGACTCAGTGATTTGTTTATTCTCCTGCAGTCCAATGAAGAATATGAGAGTGGAGAGTTGTTAACGGTGCCTTTATAGATTTGAGGTGCCAGGAATGAACGATCTGTGTGTGTGTAGTTAAAATGTATGTGTATGGGTTAAATATATGGTTAGTGAATTGGGTAAGTAAAGTAAAGTACCCCCGTCACGCCAAATGGCGTATAAGAAATATGGTGTTAGTGATCATAAATTTTACAGACCTTCGGCATATGATTTTTGGGGTAATGTGGTCGGTATTACGCCCGTGTCGCTTTACTTTCCTAGAAAAAAAAATCCGGGTACCTATTAAAGGCTGGGTGAAGCGGAAGTCGTCGGTTGGGATCGAACCCTACCTCTTGTCCTTTGTAGTCCAGTCCACTAACCACTGAGTTATCGCGGCACGGGTGAATTAGGTGCGTGTATTAAATATATAGTTAGTGAATTAAGTGCATAAATTCAGATTATGGTTAATGAATTGATGAATCGATTAAAGATGTAGTGAACGAATTAGATCAGTTGATTAAGGTACAAAGAAAAAATTAGCTACGCGAATTAAAATGTGAAGAATGAACAATGGATATGAATTTCAATGAAATACTCATCATCCTTCACTTTCTCAAGACGAATAATTAGTTTAGCATGACGTGGAGTAGTTTATATATTTGAATGTCATCAATTGAAGCTTTATTGCTGTTAACATGGATTTAAACTACTGAAATAAATTCAAATAGCCAAAGCCTAATCATGAGTAAGTTACTGAGTTATTTGCGGGTCATCATCATTGCACTTAGAATATGCTCATAGGTGCTCAGATGCCCTTCCTCAGCAAGTCTCACAGTGTCCAGCGACTGACGCCTCCAGTTCTGTGTTGGTTGATAAATCTTCTTCGACTACTACGTTTCTCGTTTCTGGCTGTGTTGGATGAAACATGGATCAATGCTCACCACATCCACCAATCTCTTTCATCCGAAGGAGTGACGTGGACTCTTGAGTAAGTATAATGCTAATGTATGTAAATAAATATAATATATATGTCATCATCATCATCCTGCTGGCGTAGGTGATCATGTCTCTCCACAACTTTCGATCTTTGTAGATATTTACCTTTTCTGCTGTTGACCTTCTGCCAAGCCATTCTCTTAAGCTGTCTGGTATTTTTTCTCTTTGCTTCCCTCTATCTCTTCGTCCCTCAATTTTTTCCAGTTGCTACAATATATTCCAGTTGTTCTCTTCTCATTACATGGCCAAAAATTGATGATTGTTTCTTCCTAATATTGGAAATTAGCTCTCTTTTTGCTTTGACCTCTTTCAGAACATTTTCATTACTCTTCTTAGCTGTCCATGGTATTCTCAACATTCTTCTGTAAAACCACATTTCTACAGACTCCAGTGATTTTCTTGTCAGTTGTCCTATTGTCCATAATTCACACCCATATGTTAAGACTGGCTCTACATATATATAAATAATCACACACAACACACACACACACACATATATATATATATATACACACATATGTGTGTGTGTTCTTGTGTATATATTTATGTATGTGTGAGAGTGAATGAGAGATAGATAATCACACCATACAGCCTAGCAGAGTATGGCATATTGAATGTATGGCCTCAATGCCTATATTTCTCGATAGTCTGTACATATTTCTGTTGATGTGGACAGCGTTCTGCCAAAACCGTTTTCTTTCCCAGAAAAAAAAAAAAAAAAAAACTCCCGAAACCCGTCTAAGCCTGCACGGACCTAGGAGCCGTCGATCAGGATCGCACCCGACCTTCTTGACTGTGCCTGGCCAGTTCACTGACCTCGGTTCAGTGACCACACATACATAAACACGCGCGTTCGCGCACACAAATGTATATACTAGTTTATAGCATGTTCCATAAAGAAAATAACATAATATCAGTTGGTGGTCTCAATATAGATACAACCTGATGTATGCTGTCTTAATAGCTGAGAGTGGAAGTGAGCCGCAGAAAATGATTAAAATTATATTGATGAAAAGTCAAAATAAAGGCCTTAGTCCCAACAGTGAAAAAATACTAAAGTAGTTGCTGCATCAAAGATAAAAGAAATATGCTAATGCATAACTAACGTTAATGGAGCGGAACAGGTCAATGAATCAAAGTACCTAGGAACAATGTTAATTGCTGATGGGGGATGTAAAGTCTTCATTCCAAATAATGAGGTAAATATTATGCAATCCACTTCTTTTTTCAGTGGGAAAACACTGTTCTCGAGTCTTATGTGGAACCAGTATTGACATACAGGTGAGAATCCTGGACTATTTGGCAACTTTCTTTGTTTCTTTCTTTCCTTGTTTCTTTGTTTGTCTGTTTCTTTCTTTCTTTCTTCATTCTTCACTTCCTTTTTTACCCGTTGGGGTGTCGATGGAGATAAGAGAGTTCTGGTTCTCGATCTTTTGACGGCTTCATTCAAAAAATGATGCTGTTGTAACGTTTTATTGATGCTGTTGTAACGTTTTATTGATGCTGTTGTAACGTTTTATTGATGCTGTTGTAACGTTTATTGATGCTGTTGTAACGTTTTATTGATGCTGTTGTAACGTTTTATTGATGCTGTTGTAACGTTTATTGATGCTGTTGTAACGTTTTATTGATGCTGTTGTAACGTTTTATTGATTGTTGTAACGTTTTATTGATGCTGTTGTAACGTCCGTTGATGCTGATAGATGTTGTAAAGTTTCATTGATGCTGTTGTTAACGTTTCATTGATGCTGTTGTAAAGTTTCATTGATGCTGTTGTAACTTTCATTGACGCTGTTGCAACGTTTCATTGATACTGTTGTAACGTTCCTTTGATGCTGTTGTAACGTTTCATTGATGCTGTTGTAACGTTTCATGATGCTGTTGTAACGTTTCATTGATGCTGTTGTAACGTTTCATTGATACTATTGTAAAGTTTCATTGATGCTGTTGTAACGTTTATTGATACTGTTGTAAAGTTTCATTGATGCTGTTGTAACGTTTCATTGATACTATTGTAAAGTTTCATTGATGCTGTTGTAACGTTTTATTGATACTGTTAAAGTTTCATTGATGATGTTCTAACGTTTCATTGACGCTGTTGTAACGTTTCATTGATGCTGTTGTAACGTTTCATTGATGCTGTTGTAACGTTTCATTGATGCTGTTGTAAAGTTTCATTGATGCTATTTGTAACGTTTTATTGATGCTGTTGTAAAGTTTCATTGACGCTGTGTAACGTTTTATTGATGCTGTTGTAAAGTTTCTTGATGCTGTTGTAAAGTTTAATGATACTGTTGTAAAGTATCATTGATACTGTTGTAAAGTTTCAGTGATGCTGTTGTAAAGTTTCATTGATGCTGTTGTAAAGTTTCATTGATACTGTTGTAAAGTTTCATTGATGCTGTGTAAAGTTTCATTGATGCTGTTGTAAAGTTTTATTGATACTGTTGTAAAGTTTCATTGATGCTGTTGTAACGTTTCATTGATACTATTCTAAAGTTTCATTGATGCTGTTGTAACTTTTATTGATACTGTTGTAAAGTTTCATTGATGCTTTTGTAACGTTCATTGACGCTGTTGTAAAGTTTCATTGATGCTGTTGTTAACGTTCATTGATGCTGTTGTAAAGTTTCATTGATGCTGTTGTAACGTTTCATTGACGCTGTTGCAACGTTTCATTGATACTGTTGTAACGTTCCTTTGATGCTGTTGTAACGTTTCATTGATGCTGTTGTAAAGTTTCATTGATGCTGTTGTAACGTTTCATTGACGCTGTTGTAACGTTCATTGATGCTGTTGAACGTTTCATGATGCTGTTGTAACGTTTCATTGATGCTGTTGTAACGTTCATTGATACTATTGTAAAGTTTCATTGATGCTGTTGTAACGTTTTATTGATACTGTTGTAAAGTTTCATTGATGCTGTTGTAAAGTTTCATTGATACTGTTGTAAAGTTCATTGATGCTGTTGTAAAGTTTCATTGATGCTGTGTAAAGTTTCATTGATACTGTTGTAAAGTTTCATTGATGCTGTGTAAAGTTTCATTGATACTGTTGTAAAGTTTCATTGATGCTGTTGTAAAGTTTCTGATGCTGTTGTAAAGTTTCATTGATACTGTGTAAAGTTTCATTGATGCTGTTGTAACGTTTATTGATTCTGTTGTAAGGTCCGTTGATGCTGTTGTAACGTTCCATTGATGCCGCTGTAACGTTCCGTTGATGCTGTTGTAACGTTTAATTGATGTTGTTGTAAAGTTTCATTGATGCTGTTGTAACGTTTCATTGCTGCTGTTGTAATTTTCCATTGATGCTGCTGTAACGTTTCATTGATGCTGTTGCAACATTTCATTGATGCTGTTGTAACATTTCATTGATGCTGTTGTAACATTTCATTGATGCTGTTGTAACGTTTCATTGTGGCTGTTGTAAAGTTTCATTGTTGCTGCTGTAACGTGTTTTTCTCTCTCACCCCTCTCCTTTCAATGCTCTCTATTCTGTTTTCCTCTCTCGGTGACTAATACGATTTTTGTTTATATTATGATCGCTTGTGAATGCAAATGTATGCATATATATAATATATATATATATATATATTTTTTTTTTTTTTTTTTTTAAATAAATGGCTTCAGTAGGTAATGGTATCTGGTCCTTGGCGTCTTCATAGTTTTCAGATCTGGCCCTCAGAACATAAAAGGTAGCACACCCTGCCCTAATCATCATCATTGAGTGCCGTCTCCGCATCAAAGGTTCGCTACCATGGAGTACCATTCCGTTCTATCTCTTGCTTGATGCGCGCAGGTTGTCATAGGCTGACTTGTCCATCTTTTGATGTTACTCGTACATGTTAGTTTGGTCTGTCTCTGCCTCTTTTTACCTTGCATTTTCCCTTCCAAGATTACTTTAGTAGACTGCTGCGTCGTTTAACATCCCCCTAAAATCTTATTTATCTTGTTTGAATTGTGTTTAGTAGTTTTCTTTTAATTTTTAATTGTTTTAAGACTTCATCGTTTTTTCTCCTTTCTTTCAATGCAATTTTACACATTCTTCTATAAATCCACATTTCAAAGGCTTACATTTTATGTTTTCTTGTATAATATCCATGTTCCTGCACCATATAGGAATGTTGAGAAGATATAACATTTTGCTATTCTTAGCTTTATCCCTGGTGTTATTTGTTTTGATGTTTGTATATTTTCATGGCATTAAAATGAATTTTGCCATTCCTATTCTTTTGTTTATTACAGTTGACGCGCATGCCCTAAAGTGTAGCTTATTTAGCCTAGACCCATCTCCGGCTGTATACCCCGTTTCATGATTATATTTAGCCGTCATTATAAATACGAATTGACACGTATAAGCACACATACATACTTATACTTGAGTACCTATGTAAAAAGTAAAGTACCCCGTCACGCCAAGTGGCGTATAGGGAATATGGTGTTAGTGACCCTATATTTTACAGACCTCAGCACATGATTTTGGGGGTAATGTGGTCGGTATTACGCCCGTGCTGTTTTACTTTCCCAGAAAAAAATCCAGTACCCATTTAAGTCTGGGTGAACCCGGAAGCCGTCGATTGGGATCGAACCCTACCCCTTGTCTTTGTAGTCCAGTTCACTAACCACTGAGCTATCGCGGCCCTTGAGTACCTATGCTTGAAGCAATATCTCTTATTCTATATGATTATTTGAACGCATTCGAAAATAAATGTCTAAGGAAAATACTTGGTATAGCATGGGACGAATTCAAAACAAACGAGGAAATTAGAGAAATCGCCAATCAACCACTAATATCTTCAGTAATAAAGAAAAGACGATGGTCATACGTTGGACATGTGATGAGAAGAGATAATAACCGAATAGCAAAGCAAGCCCTCATATGGGAAACAACAGGTAAAAGAAAGAGAGGAAGACCCAGGGAGACACTGAGAAGAACATTGATGAGAGAGGCAAGAGCAGCAGGAATCGGCTCCTCAATGAGATAGAACTGCTTGCACAGAACAGAGACAGATGGCGAGATTTGATAAAATATCTTTAAAAGAAAACTGCTAGAACAAAAAATTCATATAGGAGAAGGTGTATCTTGGTCTACGCCCTATGGGCCGGTTACGGCTCGAAAGGTCAATAGATAGATATATATGATTATTTAAATAAAATGATCAGAATTTCACAAACACACAGATATATATATATAACCTACAAACGCAAACTTTACTGAGTAATTCGATCAATTATAAACAAAAATGATGTTGCATCATCATCTTCTTCTACCTTTCAGCTCCCTGTGGAGCATAGGTCTTCAACAAACACTCCAATCCGTTCTGTTTCTTGTCATTCTTTTAAGATCATTCCATGTCTTCCCCATCATCTTCATCTTTGCTTCTATCTGTCTTCTCCAAGAATTCCTTGGTCTTCCTTATTGTCTTTTTCCTTGGGATTCCAAAAAGGGCCTGTTGTGTAATACTCTCAGTTGGCTTCCACGGTGTGTGTCCTACCCAGCGCCATCGTCTTCGCTGTATCTCTTTAACACTGGTATTTGACTGTTACATTTCGACAATTCTATGTTAGTGATTTTGTCCTGCCATTTCCATCCTTTATTCTGCGTAAGCATCCATTAATGAAAGTCTGTATCTTCATGATTGTCAAAAATGACAATCATGTTGCATCATCGTTTAATTCTAGTCAAAAATGACAATCATGTTGCATCATCGTTTTAATTCTAGTCAAAAATGACAATCATGTTGCATCATCGTTTTAATTCTACTATTCAGCGAGTGTACCTTATTCGAATATTATTATTCTTTTTTTTTTACTAAGTAAAATTTGCTTCAATCTAATTAAGCTGCTGTTACCAGCTCAGAGACGTTCACTTCCTCCTGTTATAAGTTCTGACTCTATTTTTTCACACACACACACTTGAGAGAACTAATTTGGTTAGTTCATAACATTACAAACTGTTACGTAGTGTAACAGTCATTGATATTTCTTGTTACAAAACTGACACTCATTGCCCCCCCCCCCCCCCAGCCCAAAAACAACATCGCTTTAACGTTCAAGTTATTATTAACAATCCGGAGTGTGAAGGACACATATTTTTGTCTAGCGTGACCTATAATCCAGCCAATCATATAACTTGGATTTTAGTTTTGGCGGGAAAAGATCAGTGGGCGGAGCTATATCAGCAAGGTCGTGAATGTCCGTAAACAGGGAAAGGTTATCCATTCACGCGTGTATGCAGTGGCGTAACTGTAATTAGTAATTCAGCGTGGCAGGAATATATAAATCAATGGGATATCGCTGTTATTTTCAAGAGGGTTCTCCATATCTCATCATCACCCCTTCCTTCCTCGGTCTCTTTTTTTTTTTATTCTTCTCCCCTTCTCCGCTTTCATCCTCCTACTTCGCATCCTCCTCTTCAGACGTATCATCCTACTCTTCTTATTCTTCTTCTTTTCTTCTTCTTCTTCTTCTTCTTCTCTCTCATATTCGTCTTATAATCCTCCTGCTCGTCTGCTTACTCTTCTCTTCATCCTCCATTTTTTCTCCTACTCGTCTGCTTACTCTTCTTCTCTTCATCCTCCAATTTTTTCTCCTACTCGTCTACTTGCTCTTCTTCTCTTCATCCTCCAATTTCTTCTCCTACTCGTCTGCTTACTCTTCTTCTCTTCATCCTCCAATTTTTTCTCCTACTCGTCTGCTTACTCTTCTTCTCCTCCTCCAATTTTTTCTCCTACTCGTCTGCTTACTCTCTTTCTTCATTCCTCCAATTTCTTCTCCTGCACGTCTGCTTACTCTTCATCTCTTATCCTCCAATTTTTTCTCCTACTCGTCTGCTTACTCTTCTTCTCCTCATCCTCCAATTTTTTCCTCCTCCTCCTACTCGTCTGCTTACTCTTCTTCTCCTCATCCTCCAATTTTTCTCCTCCTCCTCCTACTCGTCTGCTTACTCTTCTTCTCCTCATCCTCCAATTTTTCTCCTCCTCCTCCTACTCGCCTGCTTGCTCTTCTTCTCCTCCTCCTCCTACTCGTCTGCTTACTCTTCTTCTCCTCATCCTCCAATTTTCTCCTCTCCTCCTACTCGTCTGCTGCTCTTTCTTCTCCTCCTCCTCCTACTCGCCTGCTTGCTCTTCTTCTCCTCCTCCTCCTACTCGCCTGCTGCTCTCTTCTCCTCATCCTCCTATTTTTTCTCATCCTCCTCCTACTCGTCTGATCCTTTTTCTTCCCTTCGTCTTTCCTTTTTTTCCTCTTCTTTTTCTCTCCTCTTTAATATTTGTAGTCTGCATATACTTTCATATGATCACTTTGATTATATAAAGAGAGGTAATTTTCCTCATTGAACCTACTCAACAGTAAGAGACCCTTCTAATTTTGCCCGGGCAGCCGCCATTTTTGGCCTACTCTTTTCTATTTCCAACTGCTAATGGTTGTTTAACGTGCGAATAATGCAGGACTCCTGTTTTTCGCCGTTTTCCAAGTGGACTAGACTTCGGATCTCACTAACTAGAGACCAGGGGAAAAGGTTAAAGCCACGGATTCGATTAAAACTTTTATTATTATTGTTATTGTATTATTATTATTATTATTTCCCACCACCTTCTGTTGTGGGAATCAAGCCCGGGACCTTCTTGTCTAGAGGTCGACGTCTGACCTCTAGACCATTGTTGTTCCAGCTGAAGGCCTACTTGGCCGAAACATCGACTTTTGTTTTGTTACTCACCTGTGTGTAAAGCTGTTACCATACCTCTTCTTTCTCCTCTTTTTTGTTAATTAAAAAAAAAAATTAAATTGTCATTACCTCTAGGCCACCCAATTCCCTTCGTACTCATGAAGATGAAGAAATCAAGCGAAGCCCCAAGAGGATAGAGCCAATATAACGATTTTGCTGTTTGCTGAATTCTATTTGCTATATGCTGTTACCTGATGCTCTTTGCTGCATGCCGTTTGCTGATGCTGTTTGTTGTATGCTGTTTGCTGTAGGCTATATGCTGTTTGCTGATGCTGTTTGCTGTATGCTGTTAGCTGATGCTGGTTGCTGCATGATGTATGATGTTTGCTGTATGCTGTTTGCTGTATGCTGAAACTGTTTGCAGTATGTTTGTTGATGATGTTTACTGTATTACTGTTTGTTGATGCTGTTTGTTGTAAGCTGTCTGCTGTATGCTGATGCTGTTTGCTGTATGTTGTTTGTTGATGCTGTTTGCTGTATGCTGTTTGCTGATGCTGATTGCTGTATGCTGATGCTGTTTGCTGTATGCTGTTTGTTGATGCTGTTTGCTGTATGCACGTTTGTATCAGTAAATTCGCAGATCTGTAAGTGTGAAAACACGTTACCAACATCTGTTTTATGTGAGAGAGTGTTCTTCCTCTTTACTAACCAGCTGCTGCGATGATCCTGTATGCCCATATATATCGTCGGAAGCAGGCTGATGTCGATGTTCGGTAGTAACTGCCAGACACTTTTGGCGATCAGCACCTCTCATGATTGTTTCCGCTCGTTCTGGAATGTCAAATCCAGCAACATAATGCACAGGGCAATTTTAGTCTTCGTCTTTTACTGTTTACCTGGGCGATAGTTATGGTGCATGCACTTTGCTGCTGCTGCTGCTGTTGTTGTTTTCGATGTTCTTGTTGTTGGGACTATCAGCATTGCATGTCGGACAAATCCGCAAGGTGCTCAGATATCTTCCTGGAGATTCTCATCTCAAGAAAATCCAAGGTCAACCTTGACCCACATGCACAATCTCCGTAGCACTGTCTGAGATCAACGGCGAGGATAGGTTTTGTGACCATTTTGCCTAAACAGTGTCACTGTATGGCCTACACTTTTCGACTTTATGATGCTCTAGTGCGCATGGAATCCCTGTTTATTGCCTATATCCGAGAGGGCTAGCATTGAAAATCACTATCCAAGTGATCAGTAGGGCTATCGTCATGAAGAAACCCCGGATTAAATATCTAGTCTGAACTCCGGTCTTTCTATATAGAGCCCGACATTGTACCTCAAGGCTAAACGCATTTTGCTATGCTACACTAGTACTCTTCTTCGTTCTACCTTTTTAGCTCCCAGTGGAGCATAGGTCTTCAACAAACACTTTCCAAGTCGTTCTGTTTTTTGCCATTCTTTTAAGATCATTCCATGTCTCCCCATCATCTTCATCTCTGCTTCTATCTGTCTTCTCCAAGAATTCCTCGGTCTTCCCTCTTTGTCTTTTCCCCTGGGATTCCAAAAAAAGGGCCCGTTGTGTAATAAATATTCTCAGTTGGTTTCCGTAGTGTGTGTCCTATCCAGCGCATCGTCTTCGCTGTATCTCTTTATCCACTGGTGTTGACACTAGTACTCACTTCACTAATTTTCAATACATTTTCAGTGAGGGATAAATCATTATTCGAGATTGAAACTGAGCTGCAAAGAAAGCTATAAGTGAGCACCTACTGCCATAGAGCCCGGCACTCAGAACTAGAGCTACGCAATGCATTCTTGTATTCAAATAATGGCGTCCTTTTATAAGAGCTTTTAACTTTTGTGGCGTGCAACAGTGGCTATGTTCCAGCAACATAAACGTTTGGGTTATCGACGTGTGGACACAATTCGTGACGCAGCTGCTTGCAAGTGCGCTAGTACTAGGATTTTGTTTACAACTCGTGTATAGGTTCAGGAATATGAGGCCACATGAGAAGAATATGCAGCCATTCTAAGCAGTTGTTGTAAAGTGGTGACCATGTGTGATCATATCTTACTGTTGTAAAGTGGTGGCCATCTGTGGTCGTATTTTACTGTTGTAAAGTGGTGACCATCTGTGGTCGTATTTTACTGTTGTAAAGTGGTGACCATCTGTGGCGTATTTTACTGCTGTAAAGTTGTGACTATGTGTGGCCATATCTTACTGTTGTAAAGTGGTGACCATCTGTGGTCGTATCTTACTGTTGTAAAAGTGGTGACCATCTGTGGTCGATCTTATCTGTACTGAGTTAAGTGGTGACCATGTGGTCATATTTACTGTTGTAAAGTGGGACCATGTGTGGTCATATCTTACTGTTGTAAAGTGGTGACCATGTGTGGTCATATCTTACTGTTGTAAAGTGGTGACCATGTGTGGTCATATCTTACTGTTGTAAAGTGGTGACCATGTGTGGTCATATCTTACTGTTGTAAAGTGGTGACCATGTGTGGTCATATCTTACTGTTGTAAAGTGGTGACCATGTGTGTCATATCTTACTGTTGTAAAGTGTGACCATGTGTGGTCATATCTTACTGTTGTAAAGTGGTGACCATGTGTGGTCATATCTTACTGTTGTAAAGTGGTGACCATGTGTGGTCATATCTTACTGTTGTAAAGTGGTGACCATGTGTGGTCATATCTTACTGTTGTAAAGTGGTGACCATGTGTGGTCATATCTTACTGTTGTAAAGTGGTGACCATGTGTGGTCATATCTACTGTTGTAAAGTGGTGACCATGTGTGGTCATATCTTACTGTTGTAAAGTGGTGACCATGTGTGGTCATATCTTACTGTTGTAAAGTGGTGACCACGTGTGGTCATATCTTACTGTTGTAAAGTGGTGACCATGTGTGGTCATATCTTACTGTTGTAAAGTGGTGACCATGTGTGGTCATATATTACTGTTGTAAAGTGGTGACCATATAAAACGGCCACCCTAAAATACAATCTTCATTCCAACGTTGTGATACCTGTGACATGCTTGGGCCGTAGACTCAAGAAAAACACAAAAAATAACAACTATCGAGATTAAATGTGTTAGACGAATGGCAGGAAACAGCATGATATGATCATAAATGAAGAACTGAGAAAACAGCCAAGAATAATTTCCGCCACAGAATACATAAAGAAACAACAGATAAAATGGTTTCATCATCTTCATCAAGTACCATCCATGCCTGCTAGCTTAGGTGATCATGTCTCTCCACAACTTTCGATCTCGACAGTTATTTATTATTTCTGTTGTTGACCTGCCAAACTTTCTCTTAAGCTGTCTATATATATTAAAAAAAAAGTTTAGTCACGTGTTAAGACAGAAATACCAAGACACATACAAGGAGCCATCACTAAACGTTGGGAGAGCGCAAGCTCAAAGGCAGACAACGAAAAAGATGAAACGCTAGGAAACATAATAGCCGCAGAGGCTAACAAAAGAGCTAAAGATCGCAAATTATATCTCCTCTCGACGCTGAAAGGCAAATGAGGTAGGAAAGAAGAAGAAAACATAAAGGTACTATCATCTAGTTGCAGCTACATTAAGTATGCTGCTTGGGATCAACACTGACCAAACGCTAAGAAAAAAGGAGAAATTAAAGTAGAATAATAGGTCAGACTGAAGATCATACCTAAAGCATCCATAACAGACACAAGAAGATGGATTCGAACCTAGTTTGACACTCCCCAGTCGACCCAGCTGAAGAAGAAATGGGTACCTGACTCATATATTATATATATATATCATATATATATATATATAAGGCCCTTTTTCGTGTTACATGTTAGATGATCAGGTGAATAATACAGTATAAATAATTGTGCTTTATCGTTTGTTGTCGTTGTCCTGTACTCTGAAGAAGGCCACAGGCCGAAACGTCAGTATTGTGTTGTGTTCCTTCCTTGTAAAGCTGTCACCATACCTTAGAGTGTTTTACACTCCCCACCACTGGTTACTGCTACCAGCTTTACCGCAGCATTGCAATTATTTGCCTGTTTCTTCCCATCCACAGAACAATGAGTTTCAAATCAAAGGGCCATAATTGTGTTTATATTAATTTTAGACATGCATGTTAGCGGTTTCTCTCTCTCTCTCCCTCTCTCTCACTCTCTCTCACTCTCTCTGCGATCAAGACTCAATCAGAGTAGGATTCCAAACTCTCTCATGAAGCCAGCTGTCTGTTTAAGTGAATCGATTGCCCCATATAGTTTCTCTTCCAGGGAGGTGGGCGTGGACCACATTGCTCTTCTCAGGTCTGTGTACTGGAGGCAATCCTGTAGAACATGTTTTGTAGTCATATTGTCCAGTGTACGGTGGCATAAGCTGCTTGTACCTATTTTGAATTTGGTGAACATGTGATTTCTCATTCTATTGTGGTCAGTGCTGCGTAGGTGAAGTATGATGACTTGATCCCTCCTTGATAGTTGATGGTATCCATCACTCTTGTTATGCTTTGGGTGTTCTCGTTTCCATTTTCATGGAACTGACCTTGAGGATGGATTTGGCTTCATCGTAACGGAACGGAAGGTTCTCTTGTGGTAATCTCCCTCCGTCTTTAGCTATACGTCTGCGCGTTCGTTCCCGTGTATATTACTGTGTGAGGGTATCCACTGAATGACTACTCTCTGGAAGTTATTGCATAGTTGGTCCAGGGTTGTTCTCAAGTCATCTAGTTCATTGTTCTTGGGCTTTTTAGAGCTGATAATACTTACAGTGCATCAATCAGAATCACGATTTAATGTGCATATTATTGTGTTGGTAGCAGAGTGTTGCAGCATCTCTGAGGCCTCAGTTTCTGCTTTAAAGTTGTTTGAGAATTTTCCAGTAGCTATTGACTTGGTAATCTCGTCCTGATTATTCAGCGTCAAGAACACATTCCCCCTCCATTTCTGGTGGCATTTGTAGCAGAGCCATCTGTGTATATGTGGGACCAAGAGTCCTGTGGGTAGGTATCGTCTATGTGTTTTTCTGCTACGTGTTTTCTTTCTGTGTCTGATTGGGTGCCTTTTTCATGATTCCTTTTATATTATCCTTAAGTTCTGGTATTTTATGTTTTCCATGAGGAGACATATCAGAGGGCCCAATGGTTTCGATATTTTTCGGGAAAAGTATTGGGTCTTCAGTAGTTAGTTCAGTGGCAATTGCAGCGAAGTTGCTCCTCTTTAGTCGTACAATTCCGGAACAAGTTATTCTTGTTGCATGGAGTGGCTAAGGAGCCTTCTATATTTCTCCGCTTGTTGCAATACTTTAGTGACCCGTCTGTCATCTAAGGGTTGTAAACATGTTACTGTTTCTAGAGTCTGACTCTGCTATGTATAGTCTTTTCAAAATATTGCTTTCTGCCCCAACCCCCCAGTCCGTTCCTTCCAATTTCTTCATAATATTAGTTCGTTTCTGGTTTCTTTCCTTGCTCTGTCTATTCTGTTTTTCCAAGTCATTCTGCGATTCATGGTGACAGCAAGATATGTTGGGTTTTGGTCAATAGGGAGTGTATGGTCTTTTATCTTCAAGTTTGCAGAGTGTGTGTTCCTTGATAGACTGAAATTGTATATGTAGTTTTTTTCGTTGATTGGTAAGAACCAGGTTGTTCGTCCATTTTCAAGTTCACCTAGGGCATCTTGCATCCGGTCCAGCCACCGACATACTTTCCTCGCGAGCACATAATGCCAGATCATCTGCGTATATTGCTGAGTGTATATGGGTGGAATGTCCATTACGATGTCATTTATGAAAATTAAAAGAGTGTTGGGGACAAGACTCCGCCTTGTGGGACACCTTGTTCGATAGAGACCTTCTTACTCAGTTGACCTTGAACTTGTACTCTGGCCGTTCTATCCTGAAGGTATTGAGAGACCCAATTGAATAAACGACCCTTGATGCCAAGTCTAAAAAGCTTGTATTAAACCCTCTCACCATACCCTATCAAAATCTTTCTCCGTGTCGACCCACACTGCCAGTGTGTGCTTCTTTGCTGCCCTTTTGCCTGTGAGGATGTTCTGATCGTGTGCTCATGATATTGGAGGACGGCAGTTGTTTTCGTCGCTCAGAGCTTTCGCAAGTTTCCATAGTTTATGACCATTTTTGTCTAGATTAAGGTCTCTGTTTTGTCTATCCAGCTCTGTCTTTGATATCATGACCTCACGTCTGTATTTGGCCGAGGCTGCTTTGTAGGCAATGTTGTTCTCTGTGCTGTGTGATGTTTCAGCTAGTTCTCTGGCAGAGTCCAGTTCCTCTTCTAGTCTTTGTATTTCCTTGCTCCAGTATGGCTTGTAGTTTATTCTTGCTCCTATAGGAATGGATTCTTTAGCAGCTCTCAGGATTCCATTTGTTAACCGCTCTATCATATTATTGACCTTTTTTCGTGGGTGTTGATAGGCGCAGTATATGCATCAGTGAGCCTGCAAACTTTGCCAATCTGATTTCTTATATTCCAGCGGGGAAGAGGTATTTGCAACTCCTGTTTGTGAGCAAGAGCCACTGAAAGTTTGACTGGTCTATGGTCACTATCTCCAAGTTGGTTCAACACTTTTCTGGTTATTTTGATGGATATGTCTCCAGTTGCAAATGCTAGATCGGGAGTGGATGTTGTTTTCCATCTTTGAGTAGAAGGTTGGGGGGTCCTCCCTAGAGTTTATGAGGAACAGGTTGTTGTCTATTTCCCATTCTTCCACTTCTTCACCTCGAACTTTGGACTCCTTATATCCCCATCTTTCAGAGTGGCTGTTAAAGTCTCCTACTACCAGACACTTTGATGGTGTTATTTCCATTGACTCCAGCTTCAGTAATTTGTCATTTGGACAGTATATATTAAATATCCTAATACTAGCGGAGTTAATGTATAGGCCTGTACCATTGATCTCTGCCTCCCGTTGTGACTACATCTATCAGTTTTGCTGGGATGGAATTTTTAATAAGTATAAGAATTCCACCCTTGTGACCTTCCCTGTCTTGTCTAAATGTTTGGTAGCCCCTGATCATAAATCTGTGCTGAGGATTGAGATGAGTTTCCTGGATGCAGGCAGTGTCTATCTCCTTCTCTGCTAGCTGATTGTTAGAGCTTGTTTTTTTTTGTGTATATGCCCTCCGCATTCCAGTGTATTCAGCTGTTTCTTGAAGCCTTTCCGGTCAGCGGTAGTTTATATCATAATTAGAGTCTGTTAGATCCAGTCTGATTAATTACTTGTTAAAACGTGGACTGTTTTCTGCGCTAGTGGCCCAGTGCATCCGATTTCAGCCAGCATTTTATTCAGGTTTTGTTTCCTTAACCTTTTATTGTCCTCAATCTTCCTGCAAGGCAGCAGATGTCTTTTCTGTAGGGGGATTCTGTCCTTAGATGGTCGGCCCTCCCAGGTTTTACGAGCACCATCTGCCCAAGCTTGATGTAGTAATTAGTTGGTGATTAGACCATCACCATCACACATCAAAACAACAGACTATAAGGACCCTCCTAACTATCACGAACGTACGGGAGTCTCCCCGATGCTGACAAGTCATGTACGAAACCCCACACCGTCTTTCATTGATTAGAGTACGACCGTCCTATGCAACTAACTTGATGACGTAGCTCACACAACAATGGCTGCACTCACAATATCCCAGTTACTATAGTAAAAGCAGCCAACAGCACACGAAAAGCTGATGCACAATTTCCAAAGTGAAAACTGCTACTGACTAGACTGAGCAGAGCTTAGCAATGAGTTGTACAATGCAAGAACTTGGCGTCATACAATTACATCGACGGTTTTGGAACATCACACGATGTGTTGACGTAATTCGCATATATCGCTAGGCAGGGGAAGGTCGTATTCACAAACCTTTGATATGACAATGAGAACATGAGGTGAGTACAACCTGTCATCATCGGCAAACTTTGATAACTGGATCAGTTGATTAGCTCAGACGCAGAAAATTACACCGTAGAGCCGAAGCTAATCAGTTCCCTAATGCAACTTCTGTAGCGGTCCAGCGAACGTGACCTCATTTCACCAGTTTGGAAACGGTTAGCGGCTATTACGTCCCTTGTTACAAACTATGCCGTGCACTTTTGTAAATGCTTAGAGACGTTAGTCTTCGTCAGTTTATTTTTTATTTTTCAATTCCGTTAATAAATAAACAACTTGTAATCCTTACCGTACGTGGGAACACGTCACCTAGTTTGGAGAATGACAAAAGTTTTGGTCTATTCCATCCACACACTATTCACACAAATTATAGAACATGACTAACAAAATGAATTAAGTTAACGTCACAACATAAACAATATGCGATATGCGGGTGACACAGTCTTAATAGCAGAGACAGAGAATGAGCTGCAAAAAAATTATAGACATAATAATAAAAAAGAAACAATAAGAAAGGTCTCAGTCTGAATAGTAAGAAAACAGAAGTAATGATCATATCGAAGAAACAATCATCACCATCATGCAGCATAAAATAAACAGGACAAATCTGAAACAAGTGCAACACGTCAAATACTTGGGCAAAATAATAACATCAGATGGAAGATGCACCACAGAATAAAAAAAGCAAAATAGTTTAGGCTAAAATAGCATTTCAGAAAATTAAAAACACCGTATGCAACAAGCCTATTCAAAAATAGAAGTGGGAAAGAGAGTTCATTGTGCTGTATAGAGCCACTTCTGGGATATGAAAGCGAATCATGGACAGCAGATAAAAAAATGAAAAAAGATGACTAGAGGTCACAGAGATTGTCAGAAGAATGTTAGAAGTTCACTGAACAGCTAAAACGAGGAATTCTCAAAGAGGTCAACACAAAAAGTGTCACATCACTCGGACACATCAAGAGAAGAGAAAAATTGGAATATTTGGTTACAACTGCAAAATACGGGGACAGAGATATCGCGGACGACAAAGAGAGAAGATACTAGATACCTTGGTGTCATGTCATAGAAAACAGTCAAACAGAATTGATACGATGCACTGTGGATAGAAGATTGTGGAAGGACATTATCGCCAAAACCAAACGTTATGACACATGATGATGATGAGACAGAAAGAAGAAACCCGTTAACAATTAGAAAGTGGTCCACTGATATATCTTCATTTCTGATCATCTGGTAGTACCAAATATTACATGTCGGGGTTTACCGAGATAAGGTGTATGACCCCTTTATTTAATGCTGCTGTTCTTAGTCGTTATTAAGTCGTTTTCTTAACTTAGAAGCAGATTTGAACATGATGTTTCCTTTTTGCAATGAGGATGATCAGTCGACTAAACTAAACTAAACTAAACTAAACTAAACTAAACTAAACTAAACTAAACTAAACTAAACTAAACTAAACTAAACTAAACTAAACTAAACTGAATTGAAACTGAAACTGAACTAAACTAAAACTAAACTAAACCAACAGATGCAGAAAGGCTCAGGCGAAAGCAGCTTTCCAGAAACTGAGGAAGATACTGTGCAATCCATTTTTGACAAAAGAAACAAGAAAAGGAGTTCTTTAATGTTATCTAGAGCCAGTCTTAACATATGGATGTGAATCATGGACAATAGGACAAAAGACAAGAAAATCACTGGAGGCTGTAAAAGTATGGTTTTACAGAAGAATGTTGAGAATACCACGGACAGCTATGAAGAGTAACGAAAACGTTCTTAAAGAGGCCAAAGTAAAAAGAGAGCCAATAGCCAATAATAAGAAGAAACAATCATAATTTTTGGGCCATGTAATGAGAAAAGAACAGCTGGAATACATTGTGACAAGTGGAAAATTGAAGGACGAAGATATAGAGGGAAACAAAGAGAAAATATACCAGACAGTTTAAGAGAATGGCTTGGCAGAAAGTCAACAACATAAATTATAAATAGCTGTCGAAATCGAAAGTTGTTGAGAGACATGATCACCTACGTCAGCAGGCATTATACTTGATAATGATAATGATGACGATGATGATGAATCTTTATTTAAAGCCGTGTGGTCAAAGAATGTACTGATTCTCCAGAGTCTCAACATCAACTTCTTTATCGCGATTCCTCTTTTTCTAAAATTACAGATAATAGACACAATTAAAACGACCCGTGTATTGATGGCAATGAGAAGAGATACAATATATCAGAACTGGCATTCATCATCATCAAGTACCCGGCCTACTGGCTTGGGTGATCATGTCTCTCCACAACTTTCGATCTCGGCAGCTATTTATCATTTCTGTTGTTGACCTTCTGCCAAGCCATTCTCTTAAGCTGTCTGTTATTTTTTTCTCTTTGCTGTCCTCTATCTCTTCGTCCCACAATTTTTCCAGTTATTACAATATATTCAAGCTGTTCTCTTATCATTACATGGCCAAAAAAAATGATGATTGTCTCTTCCTAATATGGGAAATTAGCTCTCTTTTTGCTTTGACATCTCTCAGAACCTCTTCATTACTCTTTTTAGCTGTCCATGGTATTTTCAACATTCTTCTGTAAAACCACATTTCTACAGACTCCATTGATTTTCTTGTCTGTTGTCTTATTGTCCATGACTCGCATCCATATGTTAAGACTGGCTCTACGTAACATTTAAGAACTATTTTTCTTGTTTCTATTGTCAAAAATGGATTGTATAGTATTTTCCTCATTTTTGTGAAAGCTGCTTTTGCCTGAGCCATTCTGCATCTCACCTCTTTTGTACATCTTCCGTCTGAGGTTAACAAAGTTCCCAAATATTTAAATTCATTTACATGTTTTAATATTGTTCCACTTGTCTTTATTTTGCACTGAGGTGATGTCTTTTTCTTTGTTGTTACAATTACCTCTGTCTTTTTGCTATTAAGGCTGAGTTTTTTAATTTGCTTTCTTTCACTATAATGTCCAACATTTCTTGTAACTCATTTTCACTCTTCGCGATTAATACTGTATCATCAGCATACCTTAGATTATTTATATTATGGCCTCCAATTGTTGTTCCAGGCATGCCCCATATGGATCTTACAATAATCTCACTATAAATAAAACAAATCTGGTGACAGTACACAACCTTGTCTAACACCCTGTTTTATTTGTTGAAGAACTGGCATTATAAGAAGAATAGTACAATTTTAACAAAAAATACAGAACTTGCGTGTGGTTTTTTTACTCTCGAACTGGATGAAAGACGCTTGACATCAACAGAGTTGGAAGCTGTCAACGATTCATAGCTTTTGGCTTGCTCCATGATCGGTGAACCAGAACCATCTAGATCCTGCTCCACCTCTACTTGTTGCCCTTAAAAAAAAGACTAATTATCTAATCTGGCCAAGTAAGCAAAGAGGCCAAGTAAGCAGAGAGTCCAAGTAAGCAGAGAGGCCAAGTAAGCAGAGAGGCCAAGTAAGCAAAGAGGCAAGTAAGCAGAGAGCCAAGTAAGCAGAGAGGCCAAGTAAACAAAGAGGCAAGTAAGCGGAGAGGCCAAGTAAGCAGAGAGGCCAAGCAAGCAGAGAGGCAAGTAAGCAAAGAGGCCAAGTAAGAGAGCAAGTAAGAGAGCGCCCAGAGGCCAAGTAAGAAGAGAGGCCAATAAGCAAAGAGGCCAAGTAAGCAGAGCCAAGTAAGCAGAGAGGCAAGTAAGCAGAGAGGAGAGCCAAGTAAGCAGAGAGGCCAAGTAAGCAAGAGGCCAAGTAAGCAGAGAGGCCAAGTAAGCAAAGAGGCCAAGTAAGCAGAGAGGCCAAGAAGCGAAGGCAAGTAAGCAGAGAGGCCAAGTAAGCAGAGAGGCCAAGCAAGCAGAGAGGCCAAGTAAGCAAAGAGGCCAAGTAAGCAGAGAGGCCAAGTAAGCAGAGAGGCCAAGTAAGCAGAGAGGCCAAGTAAGCAGAGAGGCAGTAAGCAAAGAGGCCAAGTAAGCAGAGAGGCCAAGGAAGCAAAGAGGCCAAGTAAGCAGAGAGGCCAAGTAAGCAGAGAGGCCAAGTAAGCAGAGAGGCCAAGTAAGCAGAGAGGCCAAGCAGAGAGAGGCCAAGTAAGCAGAGGCCAAGTAAGCAAAGAGGCCAAGTAAGCAAAGAGGCCAAGTAAGCAGAGAGGCCAAGTAAGCAGAGAGGCCAAGCAAGCAGAGAGGCCAAGTAAGCAAGAGGCCAAGTAAGCAAAGAGGCCAAGTAAGCAAAGAGGCCAAGTAAGTAAAGAGGCCAAGTAAGCAAAGAGGCCAAGTAAGCAGAGAGGCCAAGTAAGCAAAGAGGCCAAGTAAGCAAAGAGGCCAAGTCAGCAGAGAGGGCAAGTAAACAGAGAGGCCAAGTAAGACCGAAGAGAGAAGGCAACCCGGTACTCAAAAATATCGTACTGAAGACGGATGTGCTGGGTCCAAAGTCGCAAATATCACCGTTCTTCTGCAAGCCACAGTGCAACTGCGCCGACTTAACGTCCTTAGACTGATGACGAAGAGGACAGCAATTTCCTTTAGTATTTATCATGTGGACGCCAGAAATAATTACACTCGAAGTGTTTTCTGAAAGCTTTGTGAAAAGGCTTAATTGTCAATGACAATATTTCATTTATTTATATGTGTTACCTCACTAATGTATCCATTCATTATGAAATATTTAAGCCGGCGTTTTGTGCTCAAGGCTGTGTCTGATATTATCTCAGAATTATTAGCCATCCAATGTCGTCTATGTATACCTTTCATTTTCTTTCTTCCTTCTCCTGATGACTGAAAGTTTTGATAAACTTCTGGTAGCCCATTGAATATGCAAGTCCTAGTTTATCCACCAGTTGTGCTACCAATGCCAGACCTGGACGCTAGATGCCAGAACAATAAAAAAAAATAACCTCTACAGAGATGAAATGTGTTAGACGAATGATAGGAAACAGTCTCAGAGATAAGATCAGAAATGAAGAACTGAGAAAAAAGCTAGGAATAACCCTCGCCATAGAATATATAAGGAAACAACAGATAAAATGGTTTGGCCACGTGACAAGGCAGAAAGAACAAATCACTACACAACGAGCATTCAACAAACGTTGTGAGAACACCAGGCTCAAGGGTCGACCACGAAAAAGATGGGTCGATGGAATATTAGAAGCACTAGGAAACATAACAGCAGCAGAGGCGAATAGAAGAGCAAAAGACCACAAATTATATTTCCCCTCGACGCTGAAAGGCAGATGAGGAAGGAAAGAACAACGTAAACTGCTAAAAGATACAAATATTGTATGTCCAGGGCAAACAACTTTTATATTTTGATGCCCAAACAGATTTACAGTTGTTATGTCCCTTTGCTATGAATAACGCTTTTCTCACTTCCATCTTTTATTATACTTTGGTAACGTTTTTCCCCCCTTCTATCATCACAACACAAATCTACAGAACTAACACATGGACAAGGGGATGTTCCATAATCAACAAGAATGAGACCAGAATAATTATTGTGAAATATCGCTGGAGCGCTTTCGTTTATAATGTCAATTTGGAATCGGCAATGCCGAATCTGCTACAGTTACTAGCAGGTGAACAGTGCATCCAGCTTCTTGTCCGCGTTGCCTTATGGCAGGTATCCAGGGAGATGAAAATGCTAGGAGAGTAAGACTTAAATATAATATCTGAAGCGGAGACAATGATGCAGTTAGTGGTCTCTTACAGATATTCTCCAACATTTCCTGCAGTCATAACAGGAGGCAAATCGCCAGACAGCAGCAGATCTGAAAGCTGTCAGCGACTCATAGCTGATAGATTGTGCCAGGACCGGTGAACCAGAAAAATCTGGTCCCTATTCCACCTCTTCGTGGTGCCTCAAGAAACGGACTAACCGGTTTAGTCTTGCCAAGCGAGTATGGATCGAAGAAACCCGGTACAAAAAAACGTCGTGTTAGAGTCGGATCTGTCGGGCCTAATAAATGCAAATATCACAGTTCTGCTGCAAACCTCAACATAACTTATCTAGGCTAACCTAGCGTCTCTCTAAGGACGGATGAGGAAAAGGCCAAGCAATTCTGCAGTGTTCATGGGTGAACGCCAGACAGAGGAAGAAATGGATGCACCACATTATTGTCCTTAGCCGCGATACCTCAGTGTTTAGTGAACTGGACTACAAAGGACAAGACGTAGGGTTCGATCCCAATCGAAGCCTCCGGATTCACCCAGCCTTAAATGGGTACCCGGGTTTTTTTATGGGAAATTAAAGCAGCACGGGCGTAATACCGACCACATTACCCCAAAAATCATGTGCCGAAGGTCTATAAAAATTGATGGTCAATAACATCAGATTCTCTATACACCACTTGGCGTGATGGGGATACTTTACTTTTTTTACTTACATTTTTTCCTGTTGGAATGAAACACTGAAGCCGGAAAGGGAATTCTGAGGCCTAAGCAACACAGAATCTCCACACACCTAGTCTGGATAAAATGTAAAAGTAATCTCTTTGCTGTTTTCGTTCTTGAATTAGCCACTATGGTGCATCGATTGATTGTTGGGAGATAAAAAGTCAGTCATTTTAACTCTCATTTACATGTTAACTTTGAATGTTTAATTTTGGGGAGACGTGAAGAGACACAAGACGCTAACTAGTCATGTTGGAGGGGAAGCTAGAAGGTAGCCTGGAATAACAAAGTGACAAATATTGAGGTCCTCACTCACACAGGCCTCCCGAACATCTACACGATACGCTGCTGAAAACGAAGATTACTTTGGCCTGGCCACTTACACTGTATGAAAGATGGGTGCATACCAAAAGATATACCTTAAGGACAAATATCTATCTATTGACCTTTCGAGCCGTAACCGGCCCATAGGGCGTAGACCAAGATACACCTTCTCCTATATGAATTTTTGTTCTAGCAGTTTTCTTTTAAAGATATTTTATCAAATCTCGCCATCTGTCTCTGTTCTGTGCAAGCAGTTCTATCTCATTGAGGGAGCCGATTCCTGCTGCTCTTGCCTCTCTCATCAATGTTCTTCTCAGTGTCTCCCTGGGTCTTCCTCTTTTTCTTTTACCTGTTGTTTCCCATATGAGGGCTTGCTTTGCTATTCGATTATTATCTCTTCTCATCACATGTCCAACGTATGACCATCGTCTTTCTTTATTACTGAAGATATTAGTGGTTGATTGGCGATTTCTCTAATTTCCTCGTTTGTTTTGAATTCGTTCCATTCTATACCAAGTATTTTCCTTAGACATTTATTTTCGAATGCGTTCACTTTGTTTCTATATCTCTTGTTGTTTCCAGCTTTCACACGCATACGTAAGGGTGATAGTACATTTGATTTGAATAGCCTAAGGACAAATAGCAGATGGCTAAACAAACTAGATGCCCAAATCTTCGATGTGTAGACGTGTGTAAGCGTGACACGAAGACTCTGAACATAAATCCAGCAGCATGGGGTAGACATAGCTGCAGATCCTTATCTTTGGAAACACATTCTAAAGCTCCAACTCAAACAAGAATAGACAGATTCGCAGAAAAAGAGAATTTACGGAGAAAGGAAAGGAAAAAAGACTTTTCCTAGGGGCTGTGCAAAATCTATAGTCAATTATGACTGACAGAGTCTACTACTACTACTGCTAATGAGTTGATGTGCTTGTTGTATTATTTTACAGCAAATATAAATGATGTCCGTAACACAGAGAAACGTAGTGGGGCGAAGTCTTCAACTTTTACTAAGCCGCACCATCTATATGTGAGGGGGCCAATGCTTTTCCTAAACTTTTACTGAGCCGCAGCATCTATATGTGAGGGGACCAGTGCTCTTCCTCAACTTTTACTAAGCCGCAGCATCTGTATGTGAGGGGGCCAATGCTCTTCGTCTCTTTAAATACTTACAAACATCAGTGGGTCAGGTACCAGTTTCTTCTCCAACTGAAGAACAAAAACAAACGGTAAAGATTCCCTCCCCTGCCTTGCTAGACGCGTGGGGAATTTAGTGTTAGTGACTACATTGTTCTGTGACCACAACCCATTTTTTAATGATGTGATCGGTAACACGCCAGGCCGCCTTTACTTGCTAAAAAAAAATCTCACTTTTAGAGATTGGGTAAAGCCCTGAAAAAGTAAACAAGTAAAGAGCCCCAAATATACGTCAAGTGGCGTATAGGGAATATGGTCTTAGTGACCATAACTTTTATAGACCTTCGGCACATGATTTTTGGGGTGAATCGGTCGGTATTACGCCCGTGCCGCTTTACTTTCCCAGAAAAAAAAAAAACGTTATTCATTTAAGGCTAGGTGAACCCGGAAGCCGTCAGTTGGGATCGAACCTTATCTCTTGACCTTTGTAGTCCAGTTGACTAACCACTGAGCTATGACTAAACCCGTGAGCATTGCAGAAAAAGAAAACCGCGACTTCTGAGCCATCGAGGGTGCCGATGACAAGTGCAAGACTACAACTGAACCACGATTATTTCAACACTAAGTCAGCACGCTAATGATCAAGCTACAACAACGTTTGGCGAATCATAGAAGGGTAAGGTATGTTTACAGTACTCGGTAAAAAATTACAAATAATCAACAACAGAAAAAAAAAGCAAAGAACAATATATGGACCGAAGCAGGTTCGAACCCGACGCGTACTCATTGGTACAGCGCCTTGCCACGAAAAGCCAAACGCAAGGGAACACGGCCAATTAAACAATAGTTACGAACTTTGGAACGTAATAAGAAACTATAACCTCAAGTCGATTACAACTCTGTCCCATCCATGATAAAGTCCTCAGGAGAAGTGATACTTAGTTTGAGAAAGTATTAGTTGTTTGTAATTTGTCTTCTTCTTCTTTCCCTCCTCATCTGCCTTTCAGCGTCGAGGAGAGATATAATTTGCGGTCTTTTGTTCTCTGTTCGTCTCTGCTGCTGTTATGTTTACTAGTGCTTCTAATATTCCATCGACCCATCTTTTTCGTGGTCGACCCTTGGGTCTGGTGTTCTCACAACGTTTGTTGAATGCTCGTTGTGTTGTGTTTTGTTCTTTCTGCCTTGTCACGTGGCCAAACCATTTTATCTGTTGTTTCCTTATATATTCTATGGCTGGGGCTATTCCTAGCTTTTTTCTCAGGTCTTCATTTCTGATCTTATCTCTCAGACTGTTTCCTGTCATTCGTCGTCAACACATTTCATCTCTGTTGAGGTTGTAATTTGTACTTTCAATAATATATAACTTTATCAAATCAGATACTTTAAAGCATTTATCGAAACATTGATTTCTCGTGCACGATGCGATTACACTTGTACATGTTCAATCAGGTTTCGAAACAGTTCAATTTATCAGTTCAATCATATTTTATCTACTGATTATCTCAGTTTACCATGGTAGGGCCCACATATTAACTTTGCAGAGCAGAAATAGATTTGATAAACATTGAAGTTTCTTATTGAATAATGGGGAACATTTTCAACATTCTTATATTAATGACGTTTCTGTTGCTTAAAAAGATAACACTGTTTGTTTACGAGTTAATGCGACTTACTCCATTAGTCAGGACTGACTATAACTATATACGTATATATCCGACACTATCATCGAATTTGAATTACCGAATGTTCCTAAATAACTCAATAACTATTGTCAATGCTATTGAGTTGTTGCACTGAGTGACATCTTTCTATTAGAAAACAAGGATCCGAAGTATTAACGGCCACCGCTGGTGACAATATTGATGCTTCTACATAGTTGATTTCCTTCTTCACTTCTTCTCGTGCCCGTTCGGATATCGAGGGAGATATAAAGTTCTGGTTCTCTCCCTTTTAGGCGGCTTCATTCATTGTCAATTGATAGCCTAGAGAAACGACAAGAGACCCGTTTAAAACAACAAAATGCAAGACAAGAAGAGACCACACATGAAGTCATGGAAATACCCATTACACAAAGAGAGCTAGAGCTGGCAATATCCAAATTAAAAATGAAAAAGTCACCAGGCAGTGATGGAGTGTCCAATGAAATGATTAAGAACTTGGGAACTGCAGCTAAAGCAAAACTACTGCAGATCTACAACATTTGCTGGATCACAGGTAGAGTGCCACAGGCAGGGAGAGAAGCAATTATGATACCATTACTAAAGCCAGGAAAAGATGGTTCAACGACATCCAGCTATAGACCAATCAGCCTTACAAGCTGTTTGTGTAAAACAATGGAACGTATAATCAATCTCAGACTGCAGTGGTACCTGGAAAGTGAAAATCTCCTTGTCCCACAACAAGCAGGCTTTAGACAGTGTTACTCTACCGAAGATCAGGCAACCTATCTTTCCCAGGAAATTGAAGATGCGTTTCAAGAAAAGAAACTGGTACTAGCAGCATGGATAGACCTAAAGAAAGCATTTGATAAGGTATTGAAGGAAGGGCTTTTGAAGAAGAAACTGAGAAATTATGGAGTAAATGGCAGGATGTACAAATGGGTCAAAGCATACCTGCATAACAGGAGAGCCAGAGTGCAACTGGATGGTCCTTAAGAGTAAAAAGGTCTTATTGCGACAGGGCGTTCCACAGGGAGAGGTACTATCTCCAACACTTTTTCTGATCTACATCAATGACCTAGTTACTGAACTACCACATGGCATCAAAGTGGCAATGTATGCAGATGACTTGGTAATGTGGTGCACAGAGGAGTATGCAACAGTGGCCTCCAAATTGCTATAAAGAGCTATAATGCACTGAATTCATGGACAAATAGATGGTGTATCAGCATCAATACAGACAAATGCAGTACTACACTTTTCACACTCTCCCCAAAACAAAAAGCAGGAGCCATCTACATAAACAATGAGCCTGTGAAAGAAGACATACAAGCTACATATCTCGGAGTTACATTTGATAACAAACTATCTTGGAAACAGCAGATAAATAAGGCAACCCAAAAAGCAAGGAGGAAATTGGCTATTCTAAGAAAGTTGTGTGGAACCACATGGGGTGCGAGTGGGAAAATACTCAGTAAAGTTAACCAACAGAGTATACGCCCACATTTAGAATATGGATCATCCGCATGGTGCTCAGCATCAAACACCACATTGCAAGAACTGGATAAAGTACAAAACCAGGCACTTAGGGTCATCACATGAGCAATGAAATCAACACCAATATTGGAGATGGAGAAATTGTGGAGGATATCAGCACTGAGAGAACGGAGAGACACAAAGGTGCTGATACAGGCAGAAAAATGTGTATGCATGCCGATGAAGGACCGATTCCAAAATCTTGCATTGGGACGACTTAAGAGAAGCAGTTTTATCCACCAAGCCAAGCGTATTAGTAGACAAACACCAGACATGCCAAGAGTTGTTAACCCCCTACTGCCCATACCAGAACAGACTCCCTGGACAGATGAATCAGGATTATCAGTTCAAATACGGACAGAAGTGAAAGGAATAGTTGACAAAGAGGAACAGAATAGTCTACAGCGAAAAACAATAACTCTCAGTTTCCTGGATGAAGAATACCCACAAGACCTATGGATCCGTATGTACACAGATGGATCAGCACAGAATGCAGTAAAGAATGGGGGAGCAGGTGCATATATAGAGTACCCAAATAACACTAGGGATATGAATAAAATAGCAACAGGGAAATATTGTCACAATTATGTTGCAGAAATACAAGCAATAAAGTTGGCAATAGACAAACTGCTGAACAGTAATCTTAGCCCACAGCCTGTAGTGTTTTTGACAGATGCAAAATCAGTACTCCAGGCACTTCAATCCAGAAAATTACCACATCTGCAGACCTTATTGACTGAACTCTGCAAGCACCACAAGGTTGCCCTGCAGTGGATCCCGTCTCACTGTGGAATACCAGGAAATGAGAAAGCAGATCAGTTGGCAAAGGAAGGTTCAACAGGCACACAACTAGATACACCAGTTACATACTATCATAAGAAACAGATAATCAAATCAGAGGACCACAAGCCCCAAATCAGGATGCCTTTCATAATATGAATAGATATGAACAAGTTATCATTATACGCCTAAGAACAGGACACAATCGACTACATAGACACATGTATACAAAATTCAAGATCGGCACATCAACTACTTGTACATGTGGACAGGCACCCCAGACTGCTGAACACATACTTCAAGACTGCACTGAATATAGTAGACTGAGGAAAATCCATTAGCCCATAGATACAACACTACAGACATGACTATATGGGCCACTGCAAGAATTACAAAAGGCAGTAAAATTCATACAGGAGACGACATTGCTGATATAGACAATACTTCGAGCGAACGAAAGATAGATAGATTGTCAATTGATGCTGTTATAACGTGTCTTTGATGTTGTTTGTCCATCTTACTCTGGATCTGCCTCATGCTCTTCTCCCGTCTCCTCAATTAAAAGATGTTTTGTATGTTAAATAATCACAGAACATTCTCTCTAGATGAGCAACCCTGTTTATTTGTTGTTTTTGTACGTAGCTTAGGATTGATTTCTATACACGAATAAGAGAAAAGAATAACGAAGAAACACAAACAAAATAAATTATCCAATCCTCTAATTCTCATTATCTTGTAGTAAATGCTCTCAAAATAAACAACGATATACACAATCAAACTATAAAAACTAAAACACACGCTATAACAATAAATCAATGAATGGGGTACATCAATGATAATGTAGATCTTCTCAGAATATTTGTGCGGCCTAACATGTATTTACCACACTTCCCAAAACTGTGCTGATGATCATGGATAAAGATGAGTAAGCAGCGGTTGTCCAGTGGTTAGTGTAACGGTCTTCCAATGACAAGAAGTTCAGTTCGATCCTCAACGATAGCCTCGATGTTCACCCATTGGAAACTGGATTTTTCTGGAAAAAAAGACACCACTGGCGCAATACCAACCACATCCCACCTAGAGAAAAATAAATAAATAACAAATAAAAAAAAAAAAATAATAATAATAATAATGCTGTACCAAAGATGGTGAAACCAACACCTTATTCTCTATACGTAACCACGTAACCGTGTGACCATGTCATGTGACAAGGTTCTTGTTTTATTTTCACGTAGAATGTCTCCAAATAATAAAGATAATCTTAATAAAGACAAGTGGAACAATATTAAAACAGGTAAATGAATTTAAATATTTGGGAACTTTGTTAACCTCAGACGGATGATGTACAAAAGAGGTGAGATGCAGAATGACTCAGGCAAAAGCAATTTTCCAACAAATGAGGAAGATACTATACAATCCATTTTTGACAATAGAAACAAGAAAAAAAGAGTTCTTAATTGTTATGTAGAGCCAGTCTTAACATATGGATGTGAATCATGGACAATAGGACAACAGACAAGAAAATCATTGGAGTCTGCATAAATGTGGTTAACAGAAGAATGTTGAGAATACCATGGACAGCAAAGAAGAGTAATGAAAATGTTCTGCAAGAGGTCAAAAGAGAGCTAATTTCCAATATTAGGAAGAAACAATCATCATTTTTTGGCCATGTAATAAGAAAATAACAGCTGGAATATATTGTAGCAACTGGGAAAATTGAAGGACGAAGTGATAGAGGGAAGCAATGAGAAAAAATACCAGACAGCTTAAGAGAATAGCTTGGCAGAAGGTCAACAACAGAAATAATAAATAACTGTCGAGATCGAAAGTTGTGGAGAGGCATGATCACCTACGCCAGCAGTCCCGGTACTTGATGATGATGATGAGAATGTTTCCTCTGCAAAAGTCAAAAGCATAACGGGTAATGTTTCCTTTTTCTATTTCGTTCAATCTTAGACAAGGAGGCATTTGTTTAAACATTTTCAATTACAATGAGCATGAGCACAACGTTAAAGTACAAACCGGCCCTTTTTCTCCAGCTAAAAGATGTGTATAAACGGGAAATCAAATAAATAAATAGGAAATTATTTCAAGAATCTCCCATCCCTGAACATTTTTTTTTAACAGTCAATTGTCTATCGCAGATTTATCGTCGTTTAGTAAGGATTTGCTATCACTGAATACGATAATGGAGGTATTGCCTGCTGTTATAAGTGTTCCTAAAACAGATACGCTTTATCGATAGATTGTAAGTGTTACCGAGTGGGTCTGGTCGTCATAGGTAGGTCTTGGTAGGTCTAAGTTTTTCTTTGTTTTTTTTTTCCCCCTATGGTCTTCACTGCGAATATAGTTTACTTTTCTTTTATGTCTAAATTTACACTTACATGACATTTTCATTTTTACATTCTTTCCTTAAGGTTGTTCCCTCTTTGTCCATGTCTAATGCGTATATTTCCCATCGTTTGAAAACGTTTCATATCCCATATATTCATTTTCTTCTGCGTATGAACTTTCATATGCCATATGTACATTTCCCTATGTCTAAACTTTAATATACTTGTGTTTAATCCCCCTTTCAATCCCGTTTCTAAATTTTAATAACATTTACAACTTAAGCTAAAGACATTGTTTTAATTGTTGACAGCAAAATTAGTTACATAAAAATAATTCAAATGAGAGTAATTGGGTAATTTCCTAGTTTGATCAGATATATTATTTCAGTTTGGAAGAGTGATGTCCCCTAAAATATGTCTGCCAAAATACAGTGGTTCTACGCATTCTTGGCGTTGGGGTCATTACGCTGGCATGTGTCACTCACACTGGCGTTTGGGTTAGCGTGGCGTTCGGGTCAGCGTCTGCGTCCAAATCGAGATGTTAATTAATAATTGGCTGAACCCCTATCCTTTCTTATGCTTCTTCTTACTAATTATCCGCCTATATATATAGGCTAGTTTGTCTAATATTTAAAAACCAGCAATTCCCTTCGATCAGAATATCATAATTAGGCCGAGTGGCGTCGTTTTTGTCACGCGTTATAATATATTTATAAATATTTAACACTAAAGCTAAACCTAACCCCTGGACCCAACGCCCAATCAACAGATACTCCGAAATGATTACATGCCAGCGTAATGACCCCAACGCCAAGAATGCGTAGAACCACTGTATTTTGGCAGACATATTTTAGGGGACATCACTCTTCCAACTGAAATAATATATCTGATCAAACTAGGAAATTACCAGTAATTGTTCGCAAAAATAAAGGCTTTACTTTCAACAGCAAAAACAGAAATAATGGATGAAACGGGGAAAATTAATTCCTTCTTCTTCTTCTGCTTTCCTTCCTCATCTGCCTTTCAGCGTCGAGGGGAGATATAATATGCGACTAGTCTTTTGCTCTTCTGTTCGCCACTGCTGCTGTTATGTTTCCTAGTGCTTCTAATATTGCATAGACCCATCTTTTTCGTGGTCGACCCTTGGGTCTGGTGTTCTCACAACGTTTGTTGAAGGCTCGTTGTGTTGTGTTTTGTTGTTTCTGCTTTGTCATGTGGCCAAACCATTTTATCTGTTGTTTCCTTATATATTCTATGGCTGGGGCTATTCCTAGCTTTTTTCTCAGTTCTTCATTTCTGATCTTATCTCTCAGACTGTTTCCTGTCATTCGTCTAACACATTTCATCTCTGTAGAGGTTATTTTTCTTATTGTTCTTTCATCTAGGGTCCAGGTCTGGCATTGGTAGCACAACGTTGAGATGAAGATTGTATTGTATAGTGCTTGTTTTTCCTCCAATGTTATTTCCTTGTTGGACAATAGTGGTGATAACTAATTAATTCATTCCTTGAGATGCAAATTTAAAGTAATTGTAACAATATTACAAAACAAGTCAATGAAACAAAATTCCCGGAAATGACAACTACAGATGGTTGATGTACAACAGATGTGAGATGCAGATAAACTCAAGCAAAGATCACATTTCAATGAATAAAACACAACACGTTTGTCCCTGCACGTTGAGGGATATACTTCGAAGGAGATCTGAGCACATATCTGTAGTCAGGGAAGGAGGAATGTGTTATACATTAGTTTTACTTAAGGACTGCCCGATAGGCAATAAGGTTCACCTGCCCAACAACCAAATCTCTAAGAATAAAAAAAAAAAAAGATACTGCATGCAACCCATTTTTAACAACGGAAGTAAGTAGACTTGTTCTTTATATTTCTAGAGCTAGACTTGATATCTACAAATTGATCATGTAACAAAAGAGATTAAAATCGTTTGAGCCTACAGAAATGTGGTATTACAGAAGAATATTGGGAATACCATAGACAGCTAAAGATGAATTATGGATAAATAAAGCAATAAAACACGAAAACAGTTAGAGGCCACGGAAATGTGGTTTTGTAGAAAAATATTAGGAATACCATAAAACAGCTGAAAATGGTAATAATGGGGGCTTTAAAACACGGCCAAAGTAAAAAAAAAAGTAAATATGGCCATTTACCACCATCAATGAAACAATCATAATCGGTTAGTCATGCAGTGAGAGAGCGACAGACGGCAGTAGCGCTCATTTTAGGCAGCCTTCGATCGGAGGCGACACACGATGATAATGCACGAGACGTGAAAACCAAGAATTTATTTTGACAACTGAAAAAAAAAAAATCAAGGGAAGAAAGGATATAGGAAAACAGAGAAAAGATACCAGGTAGTCTTTTTTTTCTTTCTTGCTTGCATAGACCAGGTGACTTAAAAAAATTAATCATCTCCTTAGTTCAACATAAAAGGGACTTTAGGTGGTCCATAGCCATTTATATAAGGTGGGAGCCGCGATAGCTCAGTGGTTAGTGAACTGGACTACCACGGACAAGGGGTAGGGTTCGATCCCAACCGATGGCTTCCGGGTTCACCCAGCCTTAAATCGGTACCACATTTTTTTCTGGGAATGTAAAGCAGCATGGGCGTAATACTGACCACATTACCCCAAAAATCATGTGCTGAAGGTCTGTAAAATATAGGGTCACTAACACCATATTTCCCTATACGCCACTTGGCGTGACGGGGGTACTTTACTTTACTTACTTTAGGTAGACCATAGCCATATATATAAGGTTACTTTAGGTAGACCATAGCCATCTATATACGGTTACTTTAGGTAGACCATAGCCATCTATATAAGGTTACTTTAGGTAGACCATAGCCATCTATATAAGGTTACTTTAGGTACACCATAGCCATCTATATAAGGTTACTTTAGGTAGACCATAGGCATCTATATAAGGTTACGGTTGGTCTATAGGCAAGAAGCCGGCCTCGCAACAGAGCGGTTGTGGGTTCAAATCCCGGCTGCACCAGTTGGGATATTTATTTATGATTTCTCTCTGCGGCAAACACCCCTGGTCTCAGCAGCGAGGCCCGGCTTTAAATGTCAATTACGCATCGACGGAAAACATGAGTACCTCCGAAGACGGAGTTATCTGCCTGTGCGGCGAGGGACGCCTATGCACACGGCTGCCAGAGAAAATGGATTAACACACAAAATTCAGTTCCTACTCTCAAGGGACTTCGTCAGAGGTCAAAACTGGAGAACGAAAAAAAAAAACATATAAGGTTACTTTAGGTAGACCATACCCATCTATATAAGGTTACTTTATATAGACCATAGGCATCTATATAAGGTTATTTTATGTAGACCATACAAGGTTGACGGTAGTCATAGATGCCTTGTGGTTTGCTTCAGGCTATGAGAATTAGCACCATCCGTCCTAGCACATCCGTTTTCAGCATAACTTTTTTGACTAGCCGGTTGTCTTCCCAGACTCTCCCAACTCACTTGGTTAGACTGGTCTGTAACCGAGAGAATTGAATTATCAAGACAAGATGACACAGCAGACAAGAATGGCGTTGTAAACGTGATTGAATTATAAAGACAAGATGGCACAGCAGACACGAATGGCTTTGTAAATGAGAAGATTGAATTATAAAGACAAGATGGCACAGCGGACACGAATGGCTTTGTAAATGAGAAGATTGAATTATAAAGACAAGATGACACAGCAGACAAGAATGACGTTATAAACGTGATTGAATTATAAAGACAAGATGATACAGCAGACAAGAATGACGTTATAAACGTGATTGAATTATAAAGACAAGATGATACAGCAGACAAGAAAGACGTTATAAACGTGATTGAATTATAAAGACAAGATGATACAGCAGACTTGAATGGCGTTGTAAACGAGAAGATTGAATTATAAAGTGAAGTTGATATTTAAAAAATGGTTGTAGAAGCGAATACACCATTAAGAGTACACCATTAAGAGTATACCATTAAGAGTACACCATTAAGAGTATACCATTAAGAGTACACCATTAAGAGTATACCATTAAGAGTACACCATTAAGAGTATACCATTAAGAGTACACCATTAAGAGTATACCATTAAGAGTACACCATTAAGAGTATACCATTAAGAGTATACCATTAAGAGTACACAATTAAGAGTATACCATTAAGAGTATACCATTAAGAGTATACCATTAAGAGTACACAATTAAGAGTATACCATTAAGAGTACACCATTAAGAGTATACCATTAAGAGTACACCATTAAGAGTATACCATTAAGAGACCACCATTAAGAGTATACCATTAAGAATATACCATTAAGAGCACACACTTAAGAGTACACCATTAAGAGTATACCATTAAGAGTACAGCATTAAGAGTATACCATTAAGAGTACACCATTAAGAGTATACCATTAAGAGTATACCATTAAGAGTATACCATTAAGAGTACACCATTAAGAGTATACCATTAAGAGTATACCATTAAGAGTACACCATTAAGAGTATACCATTAAGAGTACACCATTAAGAGTATACCATTAAGAGTATACCATTAAGAGTACACCATTAAGAGTATACCATTAAGAGTATACCATTAAGAGTACACCATTAAGAGTATACCATTAAGAGTACACCATTAAGAGTATACCATTAAGAGTATACCATTAAGAGTACACCATTAAGAGTATACCATTAAGAGTATACCATTAAGAGTATACCATTAAGAGTACACCATTAAGAACTAAAGATGACTTTAGACGAATTCTAGCAAATACTAGTGATCAGGTCC